>JAVJGJ010000036.1:6731323-6748841 GCA_035590215.1 Microhierax caerulescens | reverse complement strand
GGAGCAGTGCTGGCAGGCTGTAGGCTGGGTGAGCCGAGCAGCTGATGCTCCCCCTGTTCCCACCCCAGTGCCTTGTCTCCTCACATTCATTCGTGGGTTAAGCACAAGAGCTGGCCAAGCCACAGGCTGGTCAGGGCTCCTCTCCCTCCTACCTGTCCATCCAGAGATCGGTGGAGCAAACAGGGAATAGCCAGCGCCAAGGGGAAGCTGTTCAGAACTGGAAGTCTTCCCAGAGGAAAAGGACACTCCAGTTGTCCACTGTATTATTCACTCGATCCCCTTTGTGTCACTGAAAAGATTTACTTTGAGGAGATTAATGGCTCAAGGGACTGTGAGGGAAATCCTCCAAGATTGCCTGGTTCAGGGGAGAAGATGAACGCTTCCTCGCAGAGGCTGCAGCTCCCAGCTGACCCGCGGGGCTGGGGCTTGTCCCACGGGGCACCCTCCGATGGGGACCATGACTCCCCCCGCCCCGGTCCTGGGGAGAGCAGGAGCCTCTCACCAGGCCAGCGGCATGAGAAAGGCAGCCGAGCGGAGACATGGTGCCTTTCCCCGTGTTCTCCCCGGCTTCCTGCTCCCACAGCTCCTGGGCTCAACATCCAAAGGACTGCGGAGGCGTGGAGAAGGGCAGAGCACCCTGCCTTGGAGGTGGCTCATGCCTGTGTGCCAGCCCGGCGAGCAGGGGCTGCCGGCAGCACCCTTCCCCCGGCACGCAGGGCCACGTTTACCACGCATCATGGAATTTGCTTATGCCTTTCCCCTGTTCCCGCTTCCCAGGGTCCCTGGCCGCGTCCTCCGGAGGGCTGCTTGCAGTTTAACTCTGCTCGTAGCCTGGCTTCCAAATGCAACCCCCAGTGCAAACCTTCAGGTGCCGGCAGCATCCCCTGCCCTGCCCTGCCAGCGCCCCCGACCCCCAGCCCCAGCCAGGGGCGCCAAGGGCTGTGCGAGCTGCGTGCACACGTGGGTGTCCGCGAGCCGTGCAGAATAATGCTATTAATGCCATCTGGTGCCGAGGCAGAGATCCCCCTGCGCAGGAGCCAGACACGGCTTTTCGCTCCCCTTAATCCCCTCCCTTGGAGCTGCAGGGGGTCTCTCTGCAGGGCTCCCCAGGGGACGCGCACCCTGAAGGGCATGCCTGTGCCCTGAGCCCTGGCAGGGAAGACGGGGAGCCCTGGACCTCGAGGATGTGGGACCCTGCTGAGGACAGGCTGATTCCACATGCCAGCTGCCTTCCTGGCTGCTATGCCCTTTTGCTGCTTTTTCAGGGGGCACAGCCGCCCCGCACGCCTGGCCGGTGAGGATGGGTCAGCAGGCAGGACCAGCCCTGCCGCGAGCAAACCCTGCAGCTTGTCTGTGCGGTTTGAGGTGTCAACAAGGCAAGAGGTTTCAACAGGCATTTTTCTCCCTCTGCTGAAGGACTCCGGTTCCTGTTCGAGCTGTGCAAAGCTGCAACGGGTCTTTATTAGTGGGTCAGTAGCAAGTCAAAATTATATTTCAAAATAATCTCCTTACTGTGTTAAATAAGCACCTCAGATTAGACAAATTGCACGGATTTTGCCTAATAACCTTCCCCCACCTAATCCTATTTTACTGCCATTGCCTGACCTCGATCGAAGGCCCAGTGGACCCGGTGGGCTGGTTTGTCCCCTGGCAGCAGCACCTGGACGGTGGGGCTTGCAGTGTGGTGCAGGTCACAGCTGAGCACCCACAGGCTGCTGGGGCTCCAGGCAAAGGGAGGGAACCCCTGGAGCTGGGCAGGAGCCCTTCCCCAGCTGGCCGAGCCCCACAGTGGGGATGGGGCTCCCATGGGCTCCTCTCCCAGAGCATCCCCCAGCAAAGCACCCCGTGCTGCTGGAGCTGGCAGCGAGCTCCCCACCACACCTGCCCCTGCAAGCGCTGCCTGGCTGCCGGCTCCGGGTGACCCAGGGCTCACCTTCGGCCCCAAGGTCTGCAGGGGGAGGGCTCCAGGGGGCTGGGGGCTGCCTGCCCCCCGAAGTGATGGGACCAGCAGAGCTGCCCCCCTGGGTGCAGGATGCCCCTTTAGGTCCTGCTCGCTGCGGCTCAGAGGGAGCCTCCCTCCACCTCACCACCCAATTCTGGGAGACCTGTGTGCTGTTTTTTTGGGTTTTTTTTTAAGAGGTGTTTCTGTCCATATCCAAAGCTGAGAGAGGCTGTGACACCAAAGAGGTGGATGCACCATGCCAGCCCTGTTCCTGCCCGACAAGGACACATGGATCAAGCCCTCCAAGCAAGCAAGCGTGTAAACAGCCCTGCACAGACAGCACATGCCCACTTCTGCATCGGAGCTGCAGCCTGCGCAGAGCAGGCACTGCTGCCAACCCCTGGCTGGCTATCCCAGGGGAAGGGCATGTGCCGCAGGACTCGGGCACCCCCAACCAGCCTTCACACTGGGTGAGAGGGGTGTTTCTTCAAAGGGTGGCCAGAGCAGGAGCAGCCCTCCCTCTGCGGGCCCTGGTGCAACTGGTGCAAAGCCAGAGCGGAGCCGGCAGGCTGCCCCATGCTGTGAAGGAGCCAGCAGAAACATTTCTTGGGTCTGTGCTGGAAGATTTCTGCAGGGCAGAAAAGTCATTGGTGCCGGGCCAGGAGAGGGTGATTCAAATGCCTCAGGCACAAAGTTTAACCTCTCTCAGCTTGAACTTTATTAGCCAAGAAACTCTCGCTGAATCTAACAGAGGGGAAAGCACGAGGGCAATTTGTGTTCTGGCCTTGCCTGGGGTGAGCAGGGTAACGGATCCACTGGAGCGGGGTGAGGGGTGGCCCTTGGCAAGGGCTTCTCTGCTTCGGGTGGAGGTCTGCTTCCACGGCAGCTCTGAAACCAGAGTGGGAGGGTTACACGGCCACGGAGGCCAGCGTGCCCTAGCTTCTCTCCTGAGACAAACCCTTGTGTAGGTGCTTCCCCGAAGCACGGGTGCCTCGAAGCATCACTGCTGGCACAGGCAGACCCAGGGAGCCTGGCTGCCAGCGCGGTGCATCCTCCTGACACCTACCTGCAGCTACAGGTCTTCCTCGGTTCCTTGTCTGTGGAGTGAAAAGCAAGAGGAGATGTGTTACGCTGGGCAACACAGCTGGGATGGAGGGGAGCACGAGCGGAGACCCCAGCCTTTCAGCTGGCAAGACTAGGATGGGGAGGGGAGACGAGGCTGCCTGAAAATTGAGCGATACCCACCTCCTCTTCTTCCTGCCACAGTGGAACCGCCGGCCTGGGGGCAAGAGGAGCAGCTGAGGCTTGTTGTGGCTGGAGCATTCCCCAGCCCACCCCATCTCACCCCCACCCTGCTCTGGTGAAGCAGTTCTGCTTGCCAGCTTGTCCCCCGACCCGGGACCACCCGGGTATGGCTCCTGTGGGAAACCCCAAGCCCCCCTGCCTCCATGCTGGGAGTGGGGAGGCCCTGCATGGCTCCCACTAACATGGGGACACACCAACCCCACATGCAGCCTGGCCAGCCCCCCTGCACTGCCCCAGACCCTGAAGCTGCAGCTGTGGCACTGCCCAGCAAAGTGCCAGCCACAAGAGCCTGCTCAGATGTCTGTCTTTCCCCCTAAGCTGCCCTTGCAATTGCAAATCCAGGTGGTTTTCTTATCTTTCTCCCTAAAACCGCTGGGCAACATCACTGCATGCAGTGGCGATGCTGCAGCTGCCCCATGGAGCAAGGCAGGCAGTGCCTGTAGGCATGGGCAGGGTCGCAGGGTGCCCTGCACGCTCCACAGTCTCTCTTGGAGCTGCCAAGGTCTGAGGGCTCTGGGAAAGCTGGTTTCTCACTCTGGAAATGTCAGAGTTTTCTCTGCTATTTTTAATTAGTGACCTTCCCTCTGAAGCCTTGACACTGGCAGGGAAATGCTAAATATTTATGTGGTCTCCTTCCCAACTCGCTTTCTGTTGGGAGCCTGCCTAGATGGAAATTTCCCAGGCAGCCCCGGCTGCAGGGGGTGGCCACCCCCTGCGTGGTGGGGCAGGGTCGGCAGCCCCCCGGCCCTGGCACCCAGCCAGCACTTGGCACGGGGCAAAGAGGGAGGCGAGTGGAGAAGGGGCCACACGCAGGGAAACAGAGCCGAGGGAGATGTCCAGCCCACCTAAGGCACTTACTGAGGATGATGAGGAGCCCGACAACAAAAGCCGCGATGGCGAAGATCAGCCCCCCGTTGCGGATGGTCTCATAGTCTGGGGAGGAGGAGAACCAAGCAAGCGTCAGCCCAGCTGAGCCCACAACACAGAGCCCGCGGGCAGGCGTGGGAGTGGGCTGCCTGTCCCCCTGCCCACAGCACCCTGGCTGCACGGGGCAGGCACTCACCGTAGCTGAACCTGTCCGGGCTCTGCTCAGGCGCTTGCTCTGGAAAAGAGGAGAAACCCAAGTGAGAACCAGGGCGAGCTGGGCTCACGGTGGGCACCTGGACAGGGAGGCGAGAAATATCAGGAATGAAACAAGCAAGAACGTTTTGACTACCTAACAGTCTAACCAAACCAGTAAAGGATTCCCAAACTCCAGTTTTTCACCCAGGAAGTTTAAAGTTCACGGTGCATTCGCAGGATGCATTCACACAGGATGCACGGGAGTCTTCAAGCTCCAGGTGAAGCTGTGGACAGGGACCCGGCTCAGTCATTTGCAGCAGCTGGTGGCTGTTTGCTAAGGCTGTGCCATCAGCAGAGCAGCCTTCACAGTCCCCTTGGGAAGCGCCGCTGCCCGCAGGACTCGGCAGCAGCGATGGCTCTGCTCCCACGGCACCGAGCACTGAACAACCTCTCGGGCTGACACCTTGCACTGGGGTGCATCCTGGCAGCCTCCCTCCGTGCTGGCAGGCTCGTCCATCTGACGGCTGCGTGTCAACACTTGAGCCACCTTACCTGACTGCATGTCCCTCTGCCAGGAGCTGTTTAGAAGGAGAAATCCTCCTGAGAAGCCAAACACCAGTCAGTACCCATGTGCCAGTGGGCTGCAGAGCTCTGGGGATTCATCCCCACATCTCCTCCAAATTCTCCTGTGAAAGCTTCCCCTATGCAGGCTTCTGCATGGCAGGAGGGACCAGCCCTGCTCCTTGAATGGAGATGCCCCCATGAAGACACCTGCCCTCCCATGAAAGCCCCTTTGGGATGAGGCCAGCAGAGTGCCGGCTGTGGGTACCCACTGCCCCCCTGCTCCCCGGAGCACCCTTACCGTCACCCATCGTGTTGGTGTGTCGTCCAGCAGGCACCTCGCTCTGGGAGCAGGCACCCACGGCAAAGCACGTTAATTGGGGGACAAACCTCATTAAACATTAACGGCCTCGGTGTAATGTTTATCGCAGTCACGAGGGGAGGCACAGGGCTCCTGCCCGCCTTCGGGAAGGAGGCCCGGGAGGGGAGGGTGGGATGTGCACCCACCGCGCCAGCCGGGGGAGGGCTGGCACCCTGGAGCTGTGGGTGTCCCAGCCAGGAGTGGGGCAGCACACCCTCCCTCACTTTCCAAATGTCAGGGCAACTGCGTTTTATGTCCCGCTGCGGAGGCAGAGGGATGGGCTTGGGTACGGGCTGAGACCGCCTTTTGCTAGAGAGAAGCGGATGGCAGGCCCTGTCCCCGCAGCCTGGTGCCACAGGTCCCCACGACAGCCGCGTCAGCACCTCCCAGCCCAGCACTGAGCCATCCGGGGGGCCCTGGAGCACTTTAACACAGCGATTCGGTGCCACATCCCTGCCCAGCAGTGGGTACCACGATGCTGCGCCCCTCGGGGCTGTGCCAGCCCCGGCCCTGGGTGGCGAGGCCAGCTGCCAGGCGGGCTGTTCAATCCAGTTTGGTCTAATCTCACAATCAGCGAGCAGGAGTCATGTGCCCAAGCCGATTACTGCTGTGGTGGCTGGGGGGAGCCAGCCCCAGGAGAGCGTTCCCCTTGCCATGCCCATGGCTCAGCCCTGGCCAAGGAGCGCAGGCTCCTGGAGCCCACGGCAGCTCAGCTCTTGCACCGTGGGGTGAAGCCAAGCCCTGGGAGGATGATGCGTGGGGCCATCTGGGTAGCCCCGCTGTCCTGGAGCTGAGGGGGTGCTCAGCATCGGCATGCCAACAGCCACCACGCAGAAGCTCCCAAAAAGTCTGAGGGACAAGGAGGCTCTGTGCCCGCGTCCCTCGGGGCTGCGCACCCGGGCTCGCCACTCACGCGCTCCCTTCACACGGTCTCTGCTTTTGTTGAAACTGCTGGTGGCTGCAAAAAAAGCGGGGCGGCAGGGAGGGGGCTCAGACAGCCCACTGCTGCTAGCACAAAGCCCGTCTGTGCTGCCCGGGGGGTGCGCTGCCACTGCCCCCCTCCAGCCCAGCCTGGCTGCCAGCACTGCCCAGCCGCAGAGGGACGGTGTGGGAAGCTGCCCACCAGCTCACCCAGCCAGCCTGCCTGGCAGAGCTGGAGCCCCCGGCCCCCACTCCCCTGGAGAACGCCACGGCCCTCGAGATGATGCAGCCAGGCACCGATAGGAACGATATTTTATTACTTTTCCCCCTTCAGTCACAGCACAGAACACACCAGTCCTTTACCACAGCAGCACACTCGCCTATTTAAAAGGCAACACAATAGCTCCATTTATTTTACAACGGTGAGGATTTTGCCATTTCTACACACCACAGGGATTTCTTTGTCTTGGGTTAACACCGACGGCACACTACAGACAGCACGGGCACTCCGACGCAGGACACACACACAGCTGACACTCAGGGGCTGGGCTGCGTGGGGTCTGCTCTGCCCGAGGCTGCGGAGCAGCGTGGAGGCAGGAGGCGAGCGGAGCTCTCTGCAGTGGCCAGGGGGAAGGGAAAGGACACGGCCCCGCGGTCCCTCTGCCTTGCACAGATGGGACAGAGCGTGCTTCCCAGGGATGCAAAGCACACAGGGATACAGTGGGGTGGGCATGGCAGAAACCCCTCTCAAAATCATCCTGGAGGACAAGAACCTCTTCCCGGCCCGCGGATGGCACTGACGTGTTTCAGTGCAGCTGTGGGGATCCCCCGCTGCTGCCCAGGCTGACCCTGCCCTGGCAAGTGCCCATCACCCAGCCAGCAGCCCCCAGCCCCACCAAGACCATGGTGCTGCATGCCCCCAGGCTTAGGAAAGGGGCCAGACTCACAGGTTTGCCTCTGACCCACAAGTGGACACAAGGTGACGATGGACTCCAGGCTCAGCCCCTCTGCAGCCGGCGCATCGCCGCTGTGCAAAGCCCCCGAGCATCACTCGCCGCCGCTTGCTGCTGCTCCGTGGGGAGAAGGGGCAGTTGGCATCGGGGGGGGTGACAACATGTAACCGCCACGGGACAACATGCAGAGCACTGACGCGGGTGGCCGTGTCCTGGGCCACAGCACAGGGAGTGACAAGGCATCAAGGAAGGGCAGGGAGGAAATGCTGCTGCCCTTTCCCTGCCAGAGAAGAGCAAGGACAGAATCTTCATTTTAGTCCGTGTTTCTCTTTAGCCCTCAGAGACTGTTTAACCTGCCCACCTCTGCCTCGCGGGCAGGCAGAGCGCTGGCGAGGAGCTGGTTTGTGCTGGTTAGCAGGGTCACCGCTGCACAGCCGCCCTCTTTCACAGTGTCACTGCGCTGGGGGATTTCACGGGCTTCTCTGCCCCCACAGCATTTCCTCACATTTAAAGCAGCATCCCACACACCGGCGGCTTGGGTTTAGCCAGGGACAGAAACAGGGAGTGCTGAGCAGGCGAGAAAGGGCAGCTCCCTTCAGCCTTAAATCCAGCACCCAGGTGCCACCATGGAGGGAAGCCGAGCCGCGGGGTGTCCCTGCCTGACTCTCCCCCCCCCACGGCTGCCTTTGGGCTGGGGATGCGCGGGAGGATTATTGCTGAAACGGCAACGTGCGGTCCAGAGTCACGCTGGGCAGGTCCCCAAAGCGCTGTGGGACTGGTCCCCAAGCCCTGCCCAAAGCCAGCCGGCATGAACCACGAGCAGCCGGCACTGTGCGGGCTGCACCGAGCGCCTCTGGCTCTGGGTGGGGGGACAGGGGGCTCCCCCCGGTCTGCGGTAGGGTTCATGCACCACAGCCCACGCTGCCCTGCCCTGTGACTCCCATTTCTGGGCTGGGGGCAGGGGGGGGGGGGTGTGGCGGCTCAGAAGGGCAGCACCTGCCAGTCCCACAGAGCCCGAATCACACGCACAGCACGAGAAAGGTGAAGAGAAATTCACTATTACAACATCAGCAACGACTAGCCCTAGAGGTAATGATCATCTCACATCAACATTACACACCACTGGAGGCAGAGAGGACGGTGAGCGGAGTTCAGTCGGGTTAGTAAACAGAGAACCGGTGCTGAAGTACAGAGGGTAACACAGACACAGCAGCTTTGCATCTCCTTAGAGGGACCTGTTGCTGTGATTTCAGTTTCCTCGCAGGCCACTGGCATCTGCGGTCCGAGCATCTGTCCTCAGGTCTCTGGGTCTGTGTGGGAAGGAGAGCAGCGAGTCAGGCTGGGAGCAGCGCCGCTGCCTTTCCCTGCGTGGGGCTCGTCCCCCAGCAGCACACACTGCCCTGCCGCCAGCACGGGCTCCAGGCATCCCCTCTCCAAATGTGGGCCACAGCCCAGGAGCTCGGGGAACTCTGCCTACAGGTGAGAAGCGAGATGCCCCAGGGGACTTGCACTCAGCTTTCCAGAGGCCCTAAAAATAAACCCACTTCGGGGTGGAGGAGTGTAAGAAAAGGAAATGCAATGCAAGGGAAAATCCAGACAGATGCTTCCTTTTCCTGCTGGGCTGCCCGGGGCTTGCCGAGCACGGGACACCCAGGACATCACCAGCACTACATGCTTCCCTGCCATGGCTCCTACCAGCATTCACCCCTGCACCATGCTGGGGATGCAGAGCTGCCCAGTCCCAGCAGACTGGTCTGCTCAGACCCCCACAGTCACCCCCTTCCCCTCCCTTCCTTCCCAGCTCTGAGGCCGTGACAGCTCTGGTGCCACACACATGCTGGTCTGGGCCAGTCCACAGCAGCCCCAGGACTCACCACATGGCTCTTGTTCAGTTCTCTGCTTTCTGTGCTCCCGTTGCTGCAAGAAGAAGAGCGGAGTGGTTTGCAACGTCTGCCCAGAGCCGCGTGCGCTGCAGGCAGGCAGGTGCAATGCAGCAGCAGCGGACAAGCAGGACAAGGCATCTTACCGTTCGAGGTGATCAGGTTCTCAGCCTGCGCCTCCTCATCCCCAGGAGCTCTGCAAGAAGAGGAGCACAGTGAGAGCAGCTGGGACCAGCACCCCATCCCTGGGGGTGGGATGCCCGAAAGCACAGGGGCACGCTGCGGAAGGTGCCCTGGGAGCGCTCAGAGCTGCTCTGCCACCCTGGAGCTCTGCAGCAGAGCATCCCTCGGCTCTGGGCACCAGGCACCCGAAAGGGATGCTCGGAGAGCGCAGCCGCTCTGCCAGCTGCAGGAGGGAGCCCAGGAAGAGCTGAGCTCTGGGCAGAGAGACCCTCCAAGGGGGATGTTCCCCACGGGGCTGCCCTCACTCACCTGGGCTTCTGGTTGAAACTGCACCTGCACCTCCTGCCTGCAAGGGGAGAGAAACACTGTGAGCATGGCCAAAGTGGGAATGGGCCATGGCCTCTCCCAAAGGCTGCCCCCCATGAGGGCGGACCCCCTTGCCACGGCCTGAAAGCTGGGCATCGCCTGGTCCCCAACTTACTGAGTATAAGGAGAATGCCAACAGTGAACAAGACCACAGCAAACACCAGTCCCCCGATCCTCAGGCTCTGGTAATCTGGTGAGAGGAGACACAGGGGCTTGTCCCGGCTGGGTTCAGGGAAGGGAGCAGCTTCGTGGGCTCCCCATCGCACATGCACACACGTCCCTGCCAGCACACCCGTCCTCATGCACGGCAGTGCTCACCATAGTTAAAGGGGTCCTCCTCCTCCTCCTTCTCCTTCTCTTGGGTAGCCACTGGAAATAAGTTGACAAGGAGTGTGAGGTGAGCGACCCCCGCAGCTGAACCCTTTGCAGCCCCCCCCAACCCCCTGCCAGTTCAGGCACCCCGGGGCTGCTGCCCTACGCCCCACTCGGATCAGAGGGGTGGCTGTCCTCTGAGGACCCCCAGCCTTTCCCCACACCCCTGAATACAGGAAGCACTTGGCACCTACCGTCTGCCACGGCCGCCGGCACGAGCAGGGAGCACAGGAAGATCAGCACTGCCTCCATGGCTGCTGCGAGAGAGGGAAGTGGGCTTCAGCACCCAGCCAGCTGACGGAGGGTACCGAGATGGGGCTGGGGTGCACGGTGGGGGCTACAGGCAACCCACGCCTGACTGTGCAGGCAGGCAGGGCTGCGCAGCCCTTGCAGCCCACACGGTGGGGGAAGGAGCCAGGCTGGCTCTGGGAAACACCCGGGAGTCCGGACATGATACTGGTGCCATAGCTGTACCCACCCCCATGGAGACACGGTGGCTCACAGGTGCAAAGGAGGGGAAGGGTCTGAGCGGACAGACAGCCTTTTGCAGGGGGGTTTATATCTTCAACCACCTCTGCACTGCTGGCTCTGCTCCTGGCATGGATTTTGGTGCAGTCTCAAGGTTGCACTGCAGGCAATGGGGCCATCACAAGGGCTGTGATCTCTCCATCAAGGTCAGTACTGCGCCCTTCACCCACAGCATACTTTAATTTGTCCCAATTAGCATAGCAATTATGGCACATTCGTACAATGAGGCCAGTGGCCCTGGTGGGACACAAGCTCACCGCCATACTTGCCCCCCCAGCTCTCCATGCTCACCTGCAGCAGCAAGGAGAGACCATAAACACCCATCTGTCCCCCATCACAGCTGAGTCCATCCCTGTCCCTTCACAAGCACAGACACGCTGCCCTTGTGTGGGGGCACCCAGCCAGAGCACAGACCCTTCTCCGGGGGATGCCAGCCTGTGGTAGGACTGTGACACTCCCTGCCAGCTCAGGCAGGGGTGCACACCCCCATGCCCCAAGCTGCTGCGCCCGTTTGGGATGTGCACCCTTGCTACTGGGACCAGTCACCACCAAGAACCGCTGCTTTGCAAAGGGAGGGCCCTGCCAGCACACACGGTACCTATTAACTGACCCACAGCATCCTTCCTCCTCCTCCTGGGGCGACAGGCAGGAGCCAGGGGAGCGGCTGCTCTGCCTCCTGCCAGCTGGCACCATGGACCTGGCTGCCCCATCCTGCTGGCTGCATGCAGGGGTGCCTCTGGCCAGGAGGAGAGGGCCTGGCAAGCGTGCTTCCCTCGAGGGAGCGAGCCAGGGGCTCCGGGGCACAGAGGCAGGTTGGGTGCTGCCTCCCCGGCCGCATGCAGCTCTCCCGGGCGCAGGGTGCTGCTTGTTTGTTTTGCTGCTGCCGGGGAGTCACTGAGCGCCCTGACGATAGGGCTCGGTGGCCATACATGGTGCGGGAGCACGAAGAAGGCTCGCTGCTGGCACAGGAGAGGAAGGGGGGTGTTATCAGGCACCCTGCACAGCACTGATAGGACTGAGTGCTACAGAGCTGCTGCAGCTGCTGCACTGGATTAGTGCCGATAAGAAAGGGGCCCTCGACAGAGCAGGAATTCAGCTAGCTGACGGATGCAGATCCCTGGTGTGCTGCTATTCAGCCCCTCCAGAGCCTGACCTGATTCAGATGCAACCTCCATCCCAGCCCACTCCAGCTGCCAGTGATGGGGGGAGGCAGCTCAGCTGCCCCAGGCCGGCTCCTTAGGGCACCAGGGTCCCCCAGATCCTGCCATGGCACCTCATCCCAGTTTGTGCCGCAAAGGTGCCCAGGAACAGCACACATGGTGCAGGCCCAGCAGCAGTCACCAGCCTGCCAAAGCCCACCCCAGCAGCGGTTTGCTCTGTGACTGGTCCCCAGTGCTGCCCTCGGGAGCCAGCTCCCATCACGCCTACGGAGGAAGCAGCCTCCAGCCCCAGAAGCATGGGGAGCACGCTTCCAGAACCCCATTTATCCATCATAACAAGTTGCATCCCATGATAATTCATGTCCTTCCCTCCCCTTCCATGTCTTGTCGTTTTGAAGCCAATGTGTTTTATCACATTGAACAGTGGAGGGTTTAATTTGCCTGCAGCTGCCGCTGCCATTGTGTACGCGGGGCTGCGCTGCCACGCTGCGCTGGAGCGTGCCACTGGCTCCCTGTGCCCAAACAAGCCCCTCATTTGCTGAGGCACGTAATTCTGGATAATTTACCAGGTCTTAGAAATGCGTACAAAGAACCCAACAGCTGGCGATACAGTAACTTCTAGTTGCACATTTTGCTATGTCCTTTATCTCACATCCTTTGTCTATTTACTGCCGAGGCTGCCAGCGCAAAATCAGTGTCATTACCCGATATGAGGGTGTTGTACGTGCACAAGGAGATGCAATACAGCACATGCCATTGCTAGATGAACAGTATTAATTGGCTCTTGTAGCATATTAATGACGCCTTTAGTTTTTGAACAATCATTCATCACATTTTTACAGTTTATTTTCCTGTTATTTGACCACTATTGTGGCAGCAGCTCAGTGACATCCCCTGGAGAACATACAGGGAGAATTTTGCATTATTCACACCCACCCCTGCCCTGCCCTGAGCCCCGCCACCTGCCAAGGCACGTGGGAGCCCTCTCCCAGGGGCTGCGCTATCATGCCCGCAGCCCCGGTGCTCGGCCCACGCACGCTGCCCTCCCGCACCAGGCAGCCCCGGGATGCCTGAAGGCAGCAGCATTTCTCCCCCAGCACCCCGCAGCCCTCGGTCTCAGCCCAAGCCACTCATCACATCCCAGCTGCCCACCCTCACACCTTTCCAGTTTCAGTGTGCTCCCACTGACATCCCGTAAGGTGCTTCACAGCACGGGCAGCGCTGCCCGCAACGGTGAGAGGGTCTGACCTGCAGCGCACAGTTCCCAGAGCAGCTCTGGAAATACCAGAGCCGTGTCGCTGGTTGCCTGGGTGTGTTTTGCCAACATCTCCCAGCTCCGGCACCTGCCAAAGGCTTCGCTCCCGGCTCTCCCACAGCCGCCCGAGGAAGCGGGCCGGTGCTGGGACCCTGCTCAGCCCCAGCCGCTGTTTCCAGCCCTCTGCTCAGCTTTTGGTTTCTTGCACTCAGCGTGGCAGGAGCCGCGTTTTCGCCAAGCCAAGCACACACAAGTTCTTTGTTTTCCTAACTCAGTTCCTAAAATTCACACGCTTCCACACGCTAGAACTTATCTCCGCACGAGTGAACCACCAGGATTGGCAGTGGCCTTGCTCGAAAAACAAACACAGCATTCTGGAGTGCAAATGAGCCCAGCTCTCCTCCGAGGAAACATATGCTTTGCAAAGTGCCACAGGTTTTTTGGGTTGTTTCAAGCTGGCCCACCCACTTTTTCACAAAGCTGAAATAAAGTGAGAAAAGCAACCATTGCAAAGGGGTTGCCGTGAGTTCCCACTCACGCCTTCAGACAGCAGCGCTCAAGGCACCGCTCCCTGCCCTTCGTTCACGCTCAATCCAGCTGCGCCTCTGCACAAAGGCAGCGGAAAACCAACAGCGCCGGCAGCCCCGCGCTCTGCCCCATCTGCACAGCCCGCTCCTCACCCCGCACCGCTGGCCGCAGAGCTCCCGTGCTCTCCCCGTGAGCCACACAAAGTCTGCAGTCACCAAACCCAACAGCCACGCACTCACACAACCCACGGGCAACCGGCAGTGCAGCGCGCTTTGCATGTGACTTGAGTCAAAACATGTTTTTCTCCTGTTAAAACTGCGAGATCTGACCAAATACAGTGGGAGGCAGAGTGGCACAGGAAGCGGGGCACGGTGCCTGGAGCTCTCCTTCCCTCTCGCCTCTACTCAGCCTGCACTTTGAAGAGTGAAGGCCAAATATTTATCCCCCCACCATCCATATCTACATGGCTGAGCGAGGGCGGATGCCGTGAGCAGGACATCAGGCATCTGGGAGAGGTTCCTGGGGGAAGCAAGCAACAATGCCGACGAAGGGAGCACATGGAGCCTGCTGTTGGGGGGTTACCAATGCTTTCCCTGAGCCCCTCTCCAGTAGGATGGGGATGGAACCAGGCTGAGGGACTAACCCTGTGTCACAGAGGCGGCCAGGGCTGGCCCTGCCCCGTGGTGAGGGTTTGCAGGTGGTGCCCACACAGCGACCCTCGCTCCTGCATGCTGGCAGGGCCCTCTGCCCAGGGACGCCCTCCCTGCCCAGGGAAAGCACCACCCTGGGGCACCCTGCTCGGTCCCAGCACAGCTGTGGTTGCCCACCCGGCACAGCCTGGCCCCTGCGGCCATCAGCCAGGGCTGGCAGCCCCCAGAGCAGTGCCTGAGCTCAGTGCCTGAGCACCCAGTCCCACCCTGCCCAGCTTAGACACTGGAGATGCCGTGTCAGGCTGCTCCCACGCAGGGACTGTAGCTCACCAGCGTGGGCATCAGTCAGGGCTGGGCAGCAGCGTCAGGGCCACCCCCTGCCCACGCTGTGCTTGGGCTTTGGGCAGCCGCTGGGAGCCACCCGGTGCAGCTCCCAGGCACTGGAGCTGGCTGGCTGGTTTGCTGCCCCGCTGCCTCCCTGCCAAGCTCACAGCCAACACGCTTTGCTTCACGCGAGGCACAGCTCTCCCTCAGCACCTTGCTTCTGGATAATCCCTCCTTGCAATTCTGCATGTCACTGGGTTAGCGCGTGTGCCCGCGTGGAGACTGTGTGTGTGAGATAGAGGAGCGGGGGAAATTTTGGGCAGACAGACCCCGTCTCTCCTGCCTGCTGATCAGCTCTGTAGCACAGCAAATCATGCCGGAGCAAGGCAGGTAAATTTGTAATGGCACTGAATCTGGCAGTGCCCTTTTCCTTCCCATTGTTTTGCCTAGATCTGCCCTGTCAAGTCTCAGCCATCACAGCGTAATGCCGGGAAGCCTCCTCCTTCCATCAGGAGTCCTCAGGGCATCTCCTGAAGATCAGACCTAGTTAAAATCTCTAGTTTCTGTGCTAAGCCCCCCCAGACCGTGACAGCAGTGCTCAGTTGCCTGGAGCAGTTCAGAGCATACATGTGTGAATGGACATTTCCCGCTATACTTAGATGTGCTCTTCTGCCATTTCACGTCAGCATCAATCTGGCTATTAATGAGCCTGTTGTTGTGCCTCGTGTTCCTAAATGAGAGAGGAGAGATTTCCAGCCCTCACCATTCTGATATGGATGGCAATTTGGTACCCATTCAAAGGCTGATGGAGTGGAAGACAGAAGAGTGACCAGACAAAGATCTGATCGCCTCTTGCAGGTTTGGGGTATCCCCCTCAAAGCAGAGGATATTCAAAGGAAAGCCTCTGCAGGAGCCCCAGGAACGCAACCTTCAGCCTTGCTTCTGCTGAATGAGACTCCCGCACGGACCCCCCCAGACCAGCCCTGACTGGGTCGATGCTGCCAAGAACACGCCATCACAGGGAATCGCTCAACGCAGCTAGACGAGGCTCTGAGCGCACCTGTGCTGCATCCCTCCCCTGTACCTCAGCACTAACTCACCTCCTGCAGGGCTTCTTCCAGCCCCAGGTAACTGGCTCTCAGACACCCAGGAGCCTCAGCCAGAGCTGCCTGGCCACACCTGGCTCGTGCAGAGCCCCCAGCCCACCCTGACAATACACCTTTCCCCAAACGAGAAGCAGCAGGCATGAAACAGCGAGGCCAGCCCTTCATTTGAGGCAAACCTCCAGCGCAATGATTGCCGAGCTAATGGCCGCCCGGCAGCACCGGCATCGCACCGGGAAGGCAGACAGGGAAGCCAGCCCTTGGCTCCAGGGAAGCAGTAAACACCACCACCTCCCATCAGGAGTCTGCTGCTCCTGTTCTTTCCTCGTTTGCTTAACAGATAATTGCAAAGCTAATCAGTGCACCTGCTTGAACCATCCCGTCCTCCCACCACACCCAGCTCTCGCCTAAGCCCCCGGCTCTGGGCGCTGAGCGGGGTACAGCCAGGCATCAGCACAACAGGAATCAAACAGGTCAGCCAAAGGTGAGGTTACCTGGCAGGTCCTGGTGGTGAGAGAAATCCTGATCACCAGAAAATACTGAAATAGCAGCGTATGAGAAGCTGTTCCAGGCTCCCGTGTGTCCTGGGCTACCACAATACAGCCACGCTCAGCAGAGCATCAAAGAGCAGACATTTTCTCCATTCCCTCTGCTGTTGCCATCAGTCAGGACCACCGCTGAGCACGAGGCAAACAGAAGCCCCCACCAGGCGTGGCCGTTGTCCCTGCCAGCACCGCTGCAGCTGCATGCCACGAGCGGGGACAGCCCCTCAGCAAGACGCCTCCACGCCGCCCGGCGTGAGCAGTGCCTTCCCCGTGCTCGGGCGGCACGGTGATGTGACAGCCGTGCAGCTCGGCAGCCTCTTTACACTTTGGAAAGACACAAAGAGTCCGAAAGACAAACGCAGGGGAACAACCAGACACACCAAGCTGCCGGCCTGCCATGCCGGGGAGTTGTCCTCACCACCACAGCCCAAGCTCCTGGCACAACTGTGGCTCTACGCAACGTTTTAGCCGAATGGGTAAAGCTGCTCAAGGAGGCAGCTGAAATTCCGAGGCGAGGGGAAGGAGCATGCAGCCCACAGCGCGTAGGCACGGGGTGTTCTCCGGCAGCCCCGGGCTCTAACAGGTGGTCGAGCTCTGCAGCGACTGCACTTGGTGCTGGCAGCTCTCCCTCGCACGCTCCCCGTCACTCCACCTCAGAGCCGCGCTCCGACCGGGACTCTCCAGGCTTGTCTTCGTTTCAAACTGGGAATGGAAGCACCCAGTGGGGGCTAAAATTCCCAACAGGACCCAGCAGCACCTTGGAGCATCGCGGACTCGCTGCAATGGGTGCCGGGGACTGCTTCAAGTCCTAACCCACACGCAGCTTTTCCCCAGCGGCTGCTCTTTACACCGCAAAGCTTGCTCACATCCACACAAACCACCTGTCACTTTCCCTCCCACAGAAATATTCCTGCAAGATCCCGAGTTCCGCCACATGGACTCTGATATCTCTTTCTTCAGGAAGCATTAATTACCCACCCCGGGGAGACACCCTCTTCCTCTCCTCTGGTACGCCTTCCCGGGATAAAGCACTTAGCTGTTTCTGTGTTGCTAATGTGTTACTAAAATATTTAACAACAGAAGCCGGGATGCTGCCAGACGCGGGGCGGGAGGAGGATGGCCGCCCTGCTCGCCGCGGTCCCCACGCGTGAAGCCCGGGCAGGCAGGCCGTGCCCCAGCTTCCCCCACGGTGGTCTCCAGTGGGGATGGCTGCTCCACCGGGGCATCCTTCCCAGCATGGAGTAGGGGGGGTGGAGGGGGGGGCTAGTAACCAGGCAACGGTGGGATGAGGGAAACCACGGTACCCGGCGTTGCCATGGCAGCCGCCAGGGCCCGGGATGCAGGCGGTCCCAAGCGTAGGGCGATGCCCCGGGGCACCGGGCCGTGCCCCGCTGGCCTCGGGACGCTGCCGGAGCGCGGTACAGGGAGCGGCGGGCACGCCGCGGCGGGACCCCCGAGGCACCCCGCGGTCCCCCCCTCCCCAGGCGGGGGCATCGCGGCGGCCAGACCCACCTGAGCT
>JAVJGJ010000036.1:6689331-6714050 GCA_035590215.1 Microhierax caerulescens | reverse complement strand
TTGCGGACGTCGCTGGCACAGCCGGCAGCCCTCGGTGCGCTAATTACCCACTGCCTCGCCTGGGCGGGCTGAGCCCAGTGCCCAGCCGGGGAGGGATGTTTTCCCCATGACGGGATGCTCAGCATGGCCCCGCGGCCGAGACTAAGCAGGCTCCAGTCAACCCAGCCTAAGAAAAGCACAGGGAAAACTGCCAGGAGAGCAGGCAAGAGCGAGCAGCGGGGACCGAGGCCACCAGCATGCTGCCACTGCTACCGACGTGCTGCTGGGAGGTGCCGAGGGCTCAGGAGCATGCAGCTCCCATGGGTGCCAAGCCACATCGGCTCCCCCCAGCAGCACCAGCCCTCCCCACCAGCTGGTCCCCCCAGTTTGCAAATCTGTTCCAGCATGGAAAAACAGCGGTGCTGGGGGGCCCTGACACCTCCTCTGCCAGCATGGGGCTGATGTCGGGGATGCCGGCGGCGGTCCTCCTCCCTCCGTGTGCCGAAGGGGTGCTGGAGGCAGCCAGCCCCACAGGCAGCTCGCCCCAGGTCCTTCTCCCCGCCGGCAGCAACAGGCTGCTGTGAAGGCAACACCCCAGAGAGCAGGAGGGAGAAACTGGGCCCTCCACCAAACCCCAAGGAAAATGGGTCCGTACGGCCACAGAGCAACCCCCGATACTCCGGGCTGGAGCTGGGGGAGCTGCCCTCCGGGTGCCTTACCGGAGAGGTTTTCCCATCCATCGGCCGCTGCAGGGCTGGGCTGGGGTCACAGTTCCAGCACAGCCATCCTTCGCTGCGCAGCGCGGTGCAGAGCGAAGTCAGGTCCTCGGGGACAGGGCAGAATCTGTTTGCCGAGCGGGCTTGTACGTCAGTGCCAGCGCCAGCACCAGGTGTTGGAGGAAAACCAGTCCGACCTGCCGCCCAGCTCCACTGCTGCCTGTTTCCCAACTGCTCCAGGCACAACATGCAAAATACCTGCCTCTGCTGCCGGCTGCGCCAGCCGGCTGCTGGGGAACCGGGGCAGGGGCAATAGGAGCCTCCGCTGCGGCCAAAGGTCCAGGGGTCTGGAAGCAGGGGAGGTCTGGCCCTGGGGGAGAGCAGCACCCCAGGCACCAGGGGCTCCTCACTGCTCTCCTAGCTGCCTGCCCACCTAGGGTCCCCCTTCTCTGCTGTGTGTCTGCCATGCACTCACCCACACCTCTTCTGCACCAGTCGAAGCTGCACGCACCAGCTGATGGGAGAGGAGGGGATACGCAGCCATGCCCAACCCCAGAAAAAGCCCTCTCCTGAGCCCCAGGTGAGAGAAGTCCAGAATGCCCTGTTTTGAAGGAGATGAAATGCCATTTTCCTCTAGTTTCTATAGAGGCTTTTTCACTCCCTTGCTAATGGAGCAACGCTTTCACATTGTGCAAGGAGAAAGCAGCCGTCTCCCACTTCCTCTGTGGACGTGAGCTAAGGGATGCTCTGCTTAACCAAGAACTCACATTGGGCAGGAACAGGTAAAAATACTGAGATTAAAAGGTCCAGCTCCATCATGTGCTTCCCGATACCCAGACCCCAGACCCATGACCCTCAGTGCCACACACCCTGCTCACCCCAGCCCTTGGCTGCCGGGGGAGCGGCTGCAGGGCAGATGAACGAGGCTGCACCATGATCTCTGCTCTGTACTGCACTGCAGAGAAGTGGGATGGTGTCCCAGAGATGCAGCTGGTTGCTTCATGTAAGCCAAGCTGCTCCCAGCTTCGGCCAGTGTATGGATGAGCAGCTGCTGGGATAAGGGCTCATTGCAAGAAACAGTCCCTCCTGCCTGCCCACAAGGGCTGGCACCAGGTGCTGTGAGGGCAGCCAGTGGCTTGGCAGGGAGGAGGGCAACCTCTCCGATGGCCGGGTCCCGGGGGGCTCTGTCTGGTGGCGTGGTGCCTCCTGGGAGCCCCGTCCTGACACTCTGTTTTCCAGGCACATTTCTCCTGGCATTATTCATAGCATAAGTCCCTTATTCATCCGGCTCCCCACCCACACCTGCTCTTCGGAAGGGCGGGAGACAAGCAGGGCTACCTAAGCTTGAAGAAAACTTTCTTCAAAGCCCCCTTGATTTCAAGGCTGAAAAGCTTGGGATGGATCCTGCTGTCCCCTCTACCCTGCCCCAGGGCTCCCCATCCCATCCCTTCCCAGAGGGGTCAGTTCCTGCCCTTGTCTCACACACAGCCCGGGGCCAAACCTGGGCAGCCAATACAGGAGAATCAAGGAGCTCAGAGAAGACTGACACCTGAGCCCATCCTCATCTTGGTGTTTGCTCCTGTTTTCTTCTAGCAAGTTCATTGTCAAGCCCGTTGCCTGCCTCTCTCCAGTGAGCCCAGCCAGAGCCTTGCTGCTTCGGCAGGACCAGCACGCGCACACAGGGCAAACGCTTCCCCAGAGGTGGCCACAAGCCAGGCTGCCTGCTCTGGGGATCCCCTCTGCCAGGGCAGGCTGCTTTCTGAGCCAGCCCTCGCCCTGCAGCACACTCCACTTTTCACGTGCAGGACTAACAACATTGTGTTTGCTTTTTGCAGCTACCCGGTGCCCCTGCGGGCTCTGCCTCGCTGGGGTGCAGGGGCAGAGGGAGGCAGGGGCTGGCCCTGTGGCGAGCTCTGTCCCCGGACAGCCCTGCGCTGGCCTGGCCCCTGGGCCTGCACAAGCTGCCACATCCTCTTACAAAGGGGTTCTCAGAAAGCAGCTCCAGGCAACAGCTCCAGGAATTATTGCTCGCTGGTGTTTCTACAAAGCCACCTACAGAAAGCAAGTTACGGAGCATCGCGCATCTGGGCTTGACACCAGCAACCTGATGTTAAAAGTCATCCGTGCACAACACCTCCCGGGTGAAATCCTCGCACCTTCTTGCTGGCAACTGCTGCACCCAACCACCCTCTCAGCTAGCAAACCAAGGTGCTAATGGTGTGCACAGCCAGAGCCAGCACCACCAGCCTGGGAGAGCCTGACAGCTCCTCCGCTCTCTGCTCTGACCTCCAGGCATGAGGGAATTGGAAGGGAGGAGGATAACTCTGCTCTTCCAGGCAAGGCACAGAACCAGCCCTCCGGCCCCAGCCTGAGCCCTGCGCCACATAGTGCAGCATCGCTGCCTGAGCCTGCCGTGCCAGGGCTGTACGGCCCCTCTGCTGCCCTGGACAAACCTCCCTGAGGTCCACCAGGAATCCCAGCACCGGTCCAGCCTTGCCTGTGCCAGAACTGCCAGCATTGCTGATGCTGCAGCACCCTCAGCCCTGGCTGCAGCGCAGCAGCTCCAGGATGCGGGTGCCACGCGAGGGAGCAGCAGCCAGGCAGGTGGGAGGATGGAGCCCAGGACGTGCTCTGCAGCCTGCCTCGCAACAAGAGCAGCCCTTTGCCCAGCAGGTGCCCAGGGCCAGTGGCTGCTAGGAGGGTCCTGGTGGAAGCCAGGCACAGGGTCAGGCCTGGGGTGGCTGCAGCTCCGAGCCCTCGGTGTCCCTCAGAGGAGCTGCAGAGGTTCTGGGGAAAGACGTGCTGTGTGGTTCTGACTCAGGTGATTTCCAGCTTGGTAAAAACATGGCTTTTCCTATTCAAAGATTAGTCAATTATTTTGAAAATGAAAAGGAAACTTGGCAGGGTTCTCAAGGGCTGGTTTGACCCATGAACTCAACTTCTCCTGCTGACACTGAAAATGCAGGGCTGCTCTTTTCTTTAATGTGGTGCTTTGGCTGGTCACGATGCAAAGTTTGTCTGTGGTTATTGCTGCATCCCCTGCCTGTGCTGGGGCTGCAGGGGCTTGGGGATGCCTCAGCACAGCACATGGCCACAGGACAGGGCTGAGTGATGGGCAGGGGATGCTGTGCCCACCTGCCCTGGGCTGGGGGATGGGTCTGCCCTCCTTTCCCTGCGAGACAGCCGCTCCTCCTCAGGGCCCCTCACAGCGGGGCTAGAAGCAGCAGAGGTAGCACGGGGACATGAATTCTGCAGCCTCAAGGATGCTAAGTGGCGTTTCACAGAGGATGAGGTGAAAGCACTGACAAGACAGGGATGCTGGGAAGCATCTGCACTGCGAGATGTGGAATGGGCAGCATGAGGGGACAGCACGGCCCTGCCCCAGCACCAGCTCCTCCAGTGGCACCTGGCAGTGCCCACACCTGTGCAGCAACTCAGGTGCCACGATCTGAGCATTTAGCAGGGCTGTCATTTCTCCTCAGCCTGTTTCATTTTCCCCTAAATTGCCAAATGTTTCTGCCAAACCTCTGAACTGTCTCACCCAAAGGATCAGCCCTGTGGTGTCTTTTCCACAGAGCTCCCTCCTTCCTCATTTTTGGTCCCGTTGCTTTTGATTTTCACGTCTTTACACAAAACACAAGCTGTGGCTTTGTGTGGGATGGGCTGTGCTTCATCTCAGGACTCCTAAACTCAGTGGCTGCCACATCTTACTCATAAGGTGATAATAGCAGAGTGACAGGACATCAGCTGGTCTCCTAAAGAAGGGAGAATAAAGCCAAGCCAGAGGGAAGCCAGGGAGGGGATCTGCTGCTGGAGCCATCCTCCCCTGCCCATTCCTGTGGCTGTCAGCAAGGGAGAGCCGCTCTCTGCTGCTGGGCACCCAGCATCAGCACCCCATGCCTGTATCCCCCATGGCCCTGGTGGAGCAGAGCTGAAGCCTGTGTGTCCCTGGGTACCAAGAGAACCAGGCATGCCACTGTCCCCAAGGTCCTGCCCCCTGGCTCAGCAGCACCAGATTTGCTGGTGTTCTGGCAAGGCTGCGAGTTCGGGCTCTGGCAGGAAGGATGAGTCAGGGGACAGAATCTGTTCAGTCAGGGAAAAAAGCAGAAATCTACTACTTCAGGCATTTAAGGTGGCTCTTTGAGGAGCCACTCTGCTGTGGCAAAGGGACCCGAACTCCTGCACCACTATGTCTGCCAAGTCAGGGACTGCTCTGAAGCTTTCTGAGGCTGTCCAGGGCACTTCTGGTTTCTCTTGTGCTTTTTATCTGTGTCCTTTCCATTAATTCCTGGTGGGAAATTCCTTTTCTTGAGACAAATCACTCTCCATCACATGAGGGCCCCTGGGTTTGCACAGGCCCTAGGAAAGCCCTCGAGCAAGCTCTGTTGTCATTCAGCCTGCCAAAAGGCAAAGCAGAGGACTTACTGTCGGCTCAGTGGTAATTCAGGTCCTAGCACCTGAGGCCAGCATCACCAGACAGGCAGGACATCACCGTGGGGCCAGAGCCACAGACATCACAGCCGTGCTGGGGCCCCAGGTCTGGCTGACGGAGCCCCCAGGACAGCTTACAGCCCCCTCTGCCGCACCCGACTTCAGAGCTTGCCATGCCACCCCACACTCGTAGGAGTTTGCAGGACACTTAATAGCCCAGAGATTGTCACTCAGTCCCAGAAATGGGGCAAGGCCAAATGCAGGCTGAAGGAGAGTACGGGCTGAGCCCAAAGGAAGGGAAAGCATGAACCCCCTCCTGTGGCACCAGGGCTCCCCAGGGCCGGCAATGATCTGGCTGGCTTTGGCAAGGGTGGACATCACCCAAGGGGACACTGCTGGGTGGGTGCCATGCTCAGTAAAATCCCTGTGATAGGTCACCCTAGGTGCTAATGCTCACCCCGGGCTGCGCTTTTAACACCTCATTTGATAACGAAACAGCAAGGGCAGACACATGATTGTGTACTTGCCCTTTCTCGGGTGTACCCTTTTGTTGAGAAAAGCCCCCAGAGCTTCTCCTTTAAGGCTGCTTGTTGGAAATGCCCAGCCTGGGCTGAGGCATTAGCTGTGGCTGAGCGCGGGGACAGTAAAGAAAAGTGGAAGTCACCACACAGCGACTTTCGTCCCGCCGCACTTAAGCCTCCGAGACGTCACTGAGCCAGCCCCCAGGGGAAAAACAAGCGTTCTGCCGCCTGCCAGAGCAGAGCTCGGCATCCTGCTCACCCAGCCCCGCTCAGCCGAGGATGCTGAGCCAGCATGGCCCCCTCAGCCGCAGCCCTGGCGCTGTGCGTGGCGCTGCTCCTCGCCCCGCAGACAGACGGTGAGTCTCGCTTGCCCACACCGCGCTGGGCTCCAGCTCCCCCGCTCGCTGTGCCTGAGCCGCACAGCTCCCGGCAGGATGCTCCGCGCCCCCCCCCCCCCCCCCCCCCGAGATCCCAGCACCGGGCTGGGGACTGGGACGGGGGAAGGCAGGCAGGGCAGGCAGCGCAGAGCTGCTGCTGTTGGGAGCTGCACCTTGGACACCTTTGCTTGGTGGGCGCTTAGGGTGGTGGTGCCCACCAGCTCCTGCCTGCTCAGAGCAGGATGGAGACAGGACCCCCTGCTCACTTTTCTTCACTGGTTAGGAGCCTAAAGACCCTGTAAGTCCTCAGGCATCAGCCTGGCTTGTCTCCCCCAGTGTGTGGACCACGGCGCCTTGTTTTGCGGTGAAATGCCCCAGTCGCTCTGCTGACAGCCGTCCTCCCCAGGCAACGGCGCGGCATGGCTTGGTGCTGGTCAGCTGCTGAGGAAACCAAGGCAGAAAGGGTGACAGATGTTATCGAGTGGTGCTTTGCTGCCAGGTGACAATACCGAAATTGAGGCAGGAGGTGTGAAAAAGTTTTTCTTCTAGATAGCAGATAAGCAAAACAGGAAAGCTGAATCCAAACAGAGCTGCAAGCAAATGGCAGGGGCAGTCAGGGATGGAAATACAGCAGCCTCCTTCCTTGGGCCAGAAAGCACCGAGATCCTGTTGGCTGGGCTCTTTCCAGAAGAAAGAGGAAGGGAGAGGGATGAGCAAATGCTAAAATTGGAAGTTGGACGGGCCAGGCAAATCCTCATGCTTTTCGGGTGTGTGGGTGGTCACTGCCGAGGACACTGTGGGGGTCAAGCTCCAGGCAAGTCATCAAGGAGGTAACACATACCCGGCTCCTGTGGGCACCGGTGGGACGGGGTGCCGGTGGGACGGGGTGCCGTGCAGCCTCGCCTAACGCTCACCTTGGGTCCTGCAGGTGAGAAGCTGGGGAGCCCCACACGCGTGCGCTTCACTGCGGAGATAGCACATCACTTGCTGCGGTGGGAGCCGGGACACAACAACCCCAGTGACATCCGCTATGAAGTGGAGCACAAAGTGTGAGTACAGTGATGGGGGTGCAAAGGGGTTCAGTCCCTGCCCCGGGACCTGACACCAACAGCGGTGACAACCAAGTCCCTGGCATCTGTCCGCATCTCACCCCAGGTGCTTCTCCCTGCAGCTATGGTAGGAATTTCTCCTGGACAGCCATCCCAGACTGCATGAAGATCTCAGCGCACTCCTGTGACCTCACGCACTACACCCTGGATCCTGCCCTGCGCTACTACGCGCGGGTCAGGGCTGTGTTGGGAAACCGCACATCCCCGTGGCAAAGGACCAACAGTTTCTCCCCGCAAGAAGGTAGGTTGGGCATCTGCCTCCATGCTGGGGCGGGAGGCTTTGAGGATGGCAGAGGTAAGGGTGCCAGACTGCTTGGGAGGATCTTCAGGACAGATGGGAGCAGGGATGTCTGTCTCTTCGTACCTCCCTGGCAGGCAGCCAGGCTACAGGATGGGATGGGACAAACCCAGGGCAGGTAGCACCAGCTGTGAGGAAGAGTCACAGCTTAGTCCAGCACTGCAAAGGCTCCTAGGGCTGCAAACAGGAGGAGATCCTAACATGTTCTTCCAACTGACTTGTTTCCAGCCAGCCTGCGCCTGTCAGGCCAGAGCCTCTCTGTGAAGGACAACACCGTCTACGTGCAGCTGCAGCTGCTTCTCAGGGCAGGGAACCTCACCGTGAAATACGACGACATCCAGAAGCACATGAAGCGATACCGGGTGTATGTCAGGAGGGCGCAGGACAATTGGACGGTGAGATGAGTTGTGGGTCCTGTGCTGTCCCTGACTGTCACACGCAGTGCCATTCAAGTTGAAAAACAGGTGTAAAGCACAGTCTTGATGCCGAGCCTTCTCACAGCCACAACATCGCAGAAAGATTTCTCTGCATGTTTTGTTGCAGTAGGTTCCCCAACTCTTGGTGGGATTTGGGGTTTAGCTGCTGCCAGCTGTATGGCTAAGGACCCTAGGGACTTTCCCCAGGGGACAGTGGAGGAGGAGGAGAGAGGAAAGCACGGGGCCCAGCATTCCCATGGGAGCTTGGGGCTCTCAGGTACCAGCCTGTGCTCTGCTCATTGCAGTACGAGTTGGTGGAGACCACCCCGGAGTTCAACATCAGCAACCTCTTCTGGGACATGGAGTACTGCATCAGCGTGGAGCCCGACGTGGCCAGCCGGCACACGCGCACCACGCGCACCAACGAGCAGTGCGTCACCATCAGCAAGAGAGACAGTAAGTGGTGGTGGAGCCAGGGAAGGGGGGCTCTTGTGGGAAGCAGACGCTCCTCAGCCTCCTGGCCCTGGGGGTCTGCACCAGGGCAGCGCTCTGTACCCCTGCTGCAGGGGCTCTGTGCTATATGCGCTGAGGACTCTGTCTTTCCCCCCTCACCTGGGCACGTCCTTTCTTGCAGGGAGTGCGGAGCTTCTCCTGAGCATTGTCAGCTCCTCCTTCATCACCCTGTTGCTCTTGGGTCTCCTGGGGGCTCTCCTGGTGTGCACCTACATAAAGAAACCCATGAGGCCACCATCCGTCCTGGTAAGGCAGCTGGGCACACAGCACCCTGTGTGCCTGGCATGAGCTTGGGTAGCTGTTGGGAGAGGCAGACATCAAGCAGGGATGAAGCACAGCTCACTCGCCTCTTTCCTCTCCCTCCCAGAAATCTTTCATAAAGCAGAGCTCGCTCTGGGTGGAACAGGACCCCTCACCCTCTGGCAGCCCGGACGCAGACCCCGTGCAGCAGCTATTCCTGTGCCAGAAGGAGCCCCAGCAGGACAGTGGCCCCGATGGCAGCACTGGCAGAGCCCAGCTGCCCCTGGAGAATGGCTGGAGGCTTCCAGTGTGGCCCGAGGATCGGGTGCACCTGCTGGGGCTGGGGTCCGTGGGGAGTGGAGACAGCAGCTGCACCAGCACCGACAGCGGCATTTGCCTGCACGCCTCCTCCTCCGAACTGAGCTGCTCCTCAGGCCCCGAGCCCCAGGGCTACAAGCAGCAGCTGCCCACAGCTGACGACAGCGGCGTGGGCTTGGCGAGCACCTGCGCTCGCCCCACGTGCTCCTGCGGCCGCGGGAATGCCGGTGCCATGGAGGCCAGCGAGCCCAGCCTCTCCCCTGCCGCCGGCCAGGACAGCCAGCAAGACGTGGAGTTCCTTGGGTACCTGCAGCGGTCCCAGGGCACAGTGGAGCCACGGCAGGACCCAGCCAAGTGGGTGCCCTTCTCCGGCTGTACAGGACCCCCGCAGGGCCTGGGCAGTGCTGACATTGTGTTGGACGTAGAGTGCTCCGAGCTGGCTGTAGCCAAAGGGTATTTGAAGCAGTCCACCGCCGGGAATCCTCACAGCCACATGCAGGACCTTGCTCCACGGGGGCCCCCTCAGGAGCCCACTGCCTGGGACTTCTCCAGCCAGGTGGGGCCCCAAGTCCCCACTTTGCTGAGCTATGGGGCTCCAGGTGCTCCCTTGGCCTCCAAAGCCAGCCCTGAGCTCCTGAAAGCTCCCTTTGACCCAAGCATCATCAACACTGACTTCCTGGGGACGCTGCCCTTCATCTCCAGCCTCAGCACCAACCAGTGGCTCGCGCTGCAGATGAATCCCCTGAGCCTGCTCAACGTGGACAGCAAGGACAGCCGCCTGTGAGCCGACCCCGTGCTGGGCGGTGGGTGCCTGCCAGCCCCACGTGCTGACCCAACTACCTCTTCTAACCACTGCCCACAGGAGCAGCTCCTCTGATAAGCTACCACCAACCTCTGAATGTTAATGCATCAAACTGAGCGGCGCCCTGTCCGAGACTCGCCCGAGAAGCACCAGTTTAGCTCCATCGGGGGCTGCTTTGGCCCTGGCACCGCTGTGGCCAGCCCCCCCCCAGTGCGCCCTGCACCGTCCTCCAGCCAGTCCCCAGAGTAAAACTGATGAGACACAGGGATGGGCTGTGCTGGAGGGGCTCGTCCCCACCTCCTCCAACCACCAAGCCCAGGGATACACACCAGGATGTTTCCAAAGGGTGATCCTGCCTTGCCAGCAACCCAGCACAGGGCACGCAGCCCCCGGGTCTGGGGCCAGTGCCAGCGCTGTGCTTTGCCTCCCCGTTTCCCCCTTCGGCTGGCGAGAGCCGGGCTCCTCCAGGTGACGTCAGGCTCCTCTGGCTGACGCCGCTCAAACCTTTCACAACAGATACCAGAAGCAAAGAGCAGCCTGACGTCAGCCATCCTGCTGCTGGGAGCACGGAGCTACCACCCTGGCTGGCCTCACTCAGAGGGAGCGAGGGACTTTCCTGACCCTACAGACACCCTTCAGCACCCTCTGGCAGAGAGCCAGAGCACTGGCTACCCCTGACGGGGTGCAGGATGCGTGCAGCAACTGCCATATGAGCCCAGCACGAGCCAAGGCAGCCCTACCCACACTATGGTCCACATTCTGCCACTATTGCATACAGACGTTATTTATTCTATTTAATTAGTGAATACAGAAAGGATGTTAATTTGTAAATACAGAAAGGATGTGGTGTTATTTATTTGGTCCATTCAACTGTACATCCTCCTCCAAGGTCCAGCTGTACTTTCCGTTTTCAGACACGGACTTTTCCCTGCAGCAAAGGGCAACGTGCCTTTGCCTCATGCAGGGAAGAGCATTCCCACGTTACAACTGGAAAATAAGAACAAAGCCAGCCCACTGAGTGTTCCACACTCGTCTGAGGGTCAGGGTGTTGCGTCATGGGTGCAGGCAGTAGAGGAGCAGCAGGGAAAAGGAGCTGGGCAGCTTGGGGTGATTTCACAGGGGTGCACTGGGCATGGAGCGCATCCCACACCAGTGAGGGACAGGAGCAGCTCCAGGGCAGAGCGGAACAAGTTGAAACTAGAAAGTAGGGGGATAGTTTCTGCCAGAATGGAAACAAGCATGAGATGGGAGTGACTTACCGTGGGCTACATTTCACTGCTGCCCAGTCACTTGGAGTTTTTCCAAGAGTCGCTTAGTTTCCAAGAACCTTCACGGTGGGATAGTCCCATTAAAACTGTTAGTGGAAACCCAGCTCGGGGAGTACGTTTTTTCAGGTGAAAACGTGAATCGCTGCAGTCAGGAGAAGGGTTGTTGATGCATTGCTACATTTCCGTGTTACATCTGAGGTTGCACTGCTTGCACTGAAGATACCCTCCCTGCATCACATGGAGGGTCTGGCTGCTGGCCATGGTGGGTGTCCCGCTGCAGCGGCATCACCGATGCCATCCGTCTGCGTCCTCCTGCCCTTCCATTTCCACCAGCTCTTCTACCTCAGGGTATTTGGGGGGTTGGGGTTTTTTTGCTTTCTTTTTTTCGACTTCCTCTGGAAAACGGAGTCAACAAAATTAAGCATAGCTTGTTGGTTTGGGTTTGTTTTTTTTTTTTCCTTTTTTTCTTTTCAACGCTCCTGACGTCAGGCTCTGTGGCCGGATCCCGTGCAGTGCTGGGTGCTGCCGGTTCCTGCTCACTGTGGAAAGCTCCAGCCGGCAGCATCCAGAGGCAGCACCCAGGGCTGACAGAAGCAGCGTTTCCCTCTCCCTTCATGAGCAGCCAGGCTTCTCCTTTCAACGAAACCCAGATGAATTTGCCAGAAAACCACAGGCCACACGCTTTGGTAGCTGAGAGTACGTACAGTCCCTCCGACTCTATGGAAATCCCAGATGCTCATATTTTCCTGAATTAAGTCACAGCCTAACACACAGAGGACATTCAGCTCCCACTCCTCCTGCAAGTGGCTCTCCTCCTCCCGCTCCTCCTCACAGCAGAGAGCACTGCACCCCCAGCGAGGAGCTGCACCCTGCAAACACCCTTCCTCCCCCAGCACCAGCCTATGCAGATGTTTCCAACACATTTCCAACACCAGGGCCACGGAGCCCCCAGCACTGCACAAACCCTGCACAGGGAAGGAGAAGCCAGGGGGCTTGTGGCCTCCAGCCCCCTTGCAAGCTGGGGTGCAGACTGGAGCTCTCCACTCCATCCTCCCCGGTTTCCCATACACAGCCGTGTGGTCTCCTGAGTCTCTGTTTTCCTTCTGAGAAAACAGTTCGCAAAGGAACAGTCCCAAAGCCCCCATGCCTGGCCTGTCCCCACTTAGTGTAGGGGGGTCCCTCTCTGAGGGCCACAGCAACTTCGTCAGAGCTGGTCTCGTGCTCCAGGCACTTCCATGGCCACTTGTTCTGCCAAGCTTGAAGGTGGCTGGCATAAGAAAGCCATGACAAAGACCACAGGGGCTTTCTGAGGTGTTTCCTTACACTATTGGTGTGGAGGACGAATTTCCACATTGGTCCAGATACTCGACTGAGAAGGGAAGTCTGAAGCAGTCTCATTTCCTTGTGGCGTTTTCCCCTATTGCACAAAACCAGCCATCCAGTTCCGTGGCTCACCACCATCCTTCCCAGCTGGGTCCCCACTCTCCCACTGCCCTGCTCACCAGCGGCCTGGCCCAGGGTCTGCTGTGCACGCAGCTGGCTGGTGGCGAGGGCTGGGGTGTCTTTGAGCCCTGGGGAAGGTGGCTTTTCTCTCCGGGGTGCATGCTGAGGAAGTCCGTGATAAGGCAGCACCATCTTCCTCCATCACAAGCAAGGGGAGGCTACACCAGCACGGGGACGGCAGCTGGCCCCGGGCACCTTCCAGCACTGCCCATGGCCAGGGGGGGAGGGGGGGGGGGCAGCAAGAGAAATGCAGCTGCAGATGGAGAAGCTCTTCAAAAACTGAAACCGCCCCGTTACGGTTTCAGTAGAAAACCAGTGTACTTAGCGGCTTATTTTTTAAAGAAGCAAGAACAGAGGACTTCCACCCCCAGCTGACTTTGGTTGCTCTTTCTGTTGCTGCTGGAAGGGGGATGTGAGGCAGAAAGGAGAAGCGGTGTGGGGGGCACGTGGGCTCCAGCCCCAGCCCCGAGCTGCCTTCGCCCCAGCTGCGTGCCCAGCCCCAGGCTGAGGATCGTGGGGAACGAAACACAAACCAAAACCTGCATGGGAGGAACAAAACCAGGGCCCAGGGAAAGCCCCCGATGCCCCACCGACTTTTGCAGAAAAGCCTTGGGACTATCCCAGGGAAAACAGCAATGACCAGGGGCTACAAGGAGGCACGGCGGCTCCGGGGCACAGCACCCTCCCCCAGCACCCGGGCTCCCCGCAGAGGCACCCACTGCTACAGCCACCCCACACACCAGCTGCTCCTGGGCATCGCGGGGCAGCTGCATGGGCTGTCCTGGGGGAGATACACAGCCGGGGACCCCCTCACCCACCACCAGGCAGGGAGAAGCAGGGTGATGTCCTACCTGCGCACCAGCCTGGCTCCCACCTCACGGCCCCTGGTTGTGGAAAGGCACATAGCTGCTGATGCTGAACGGTGGCACCAGCTCCACCTCCACCGACCCCAGCCCGCTGCAGGGAAGGCATAAGTGTCAGCGAGCTGCCTGCCCCCCTCCTCCAGCCCCCCCCAGGGCATCTGTCCTGGGGAGGCAGCACCTGCAAACAGCAGAGCTCAGTGGGTTTGGGACTGGCAAGGGTTGGCGACACCTCAATGCTGTGCGAAGGGAGCACCCAGCCCACCCCAGGCCCCTCACTCACCGGGTGTGGTAGAGATTGAAGACGAAGTCAGGCCCTGGGGGGGGAGGGTAGGAAGGAGCAGTGTCAGAGCCACACAGTGCCACGGACTCACCTTCGGTTTGCTACAGCAGGACAGCCAGCCACACCAGGGCATCGCTGTGCATCCCCCTCCTCAGCCTCCGCGTGCCCCCAGCTTGCCCCGGAGCCACTGTGCACGCAGGCTTCCCCAGCCCATGGGGACCAGCAAGGGTCAGGCGTGCTTCCCACATCCTGAGCACTGCAGCCCTTTTCTTTTGAGCCCTCCCTGCTGCTGCCTGTCCCCCAGCTCTACCCCTACTCACGGTGCCAGCACTGGCCCCTCTTGTACCACCGGACCAAGGTGTAGCCAAAAAGCACCAGGATCAGCAAGACCAGCCCGACACCCAAGACAATCCCGAGCACGTTGATGGGCTCTTGCTCTGTAAAGCAGAGGGAGAAGGGGCTCTACCAACAAACCCCTCCAGGAGACTGGGGTTCAGATCAGCTCCTGGGAGGGACAGGACAGTTGTGGGGGTGGGATACATCCCTCCAGCCTGTGCTGTCCCTATGGCATGGAGGGACTGTGCTCCATAAGGCTGTTGAGTATCGTGGCACAGAGATTTTTGCTAACCCCAAAGCTCCACGCTGGAGACTTGTGATCTTGGTTGCACAGCCACCACCTCTGCTGTCCCCAGGTGAGCTGGCGACCTGGGAAAGGAACCCAGAAGGGAGTGTGGGCAACTTGCTGCCCTCAGCCTAAACACTAGGGGAATGGGTGTAACAGGACCCCCATTCCCTGTAAGTAGGATCCCCTGCTATTCCCATTCCTGGCCTTGCCGGGGCTCTCCCAGACCCCAAGCAGCTTTTGGCCATGCCCAGGGCCCATCACATTGTGCTGGGGGTGGGCAACTGCCCACCCTGACGATGCCTGTATCCCCACTCCTGGTCCCACGCACACTCTTCTGGGGTGAAACACCTTTCTCAGCTGCACAGGGAGCTGCTGGCCACCAGCAGGGTTTAACCAGGCAGTTTGGCTGTAATTTTGGCAGCAAAAGTGCAGGCAGAGCCGGGAGGTAGCAGAACAGTGCTGGGACCGAGGAGACACTCGCTGTCACCCCCCACAGCTGGGGTGTCCTGCAGCTCTGATGCACCTTGCCCTGGCAGCACTGATCGAAGAGCCAGAAGAGCAGCAAGGTGCCACGGCTCTGTGCCAGTGCCATAGCCCGGTTTGTCCCGCAGCCGTCCCCGCCGTGCAGACCCATTCCTGGACAGGCAGTTCCCTCTAGAGGATGCTTTTGTCAGGGCGAGCAAACTCCTGCTGCCAGCGCAGGGCTGGGCTGATGATGGGGCCATGCAGGACCCCTGTGGGAGCTCTGCACCCCCTCCATCCCTCCCACCCCCACCACAGGGCCTGGCAAAGCCCGGCACCAGCAAAGGTTCCTGACATTGCTAAGAGGACACCAGGGTGCCCAGACATAGCACAGCCAATTCCTCTGCTGACAACAGGTTGTATGCTGCACAGAGAAGATCTTGTGCAATGTACAGCACAGGCTGCTGTCACACCTCTCCAGCCGTGACCAGCTCCTGCTCTCCCAAACCCCTGCACTAACGCCATCCTGGACCCTTCTCTTCTGTCGCAGCAGGCTCCAGCACGAGCCTGTCTCACTGGCAGCACAGACTCTCACACATCCACCCGCTCTACACCACCCTCCTGACCAGTAAGCTGGTCCCAGTGCAGCCCATTAGCAAAACACGGGGCAGGGGGGTGTGGGGGGTGTGGGCACAGCTCTGGGGGCTGCTGTGCCAGGGTTTGGCCACTGCCCTGGAGCATGGGCAGCCCCGAAGCACTCCCCTGCCCATACAGGGGGCTTGGGGCGAGCACCTGGCACAGAGATGGGGTGCCGTGCCTTGCAGTGTCAGGAGTGAGGCAGCAGCGGAAAAGGATGACCTAACAGCAGCTAAATTTAGACAGATGCCGGCGGAATGAGAACATTTCCCCTGTGGTCACGGTGTTTACATAGTGAGCAAGGTCTCAGGTCATCCTGCAACCCACAGCACTTGCTCTACCTGATGGTATCTGGCCAACACCCGGGGAGCCGCAGAGCATCGCGCCGCCAGCTCCCAAGCTGCACAGCAGATGAGCAGGACCAGCCTGCCCTTCCCTTCTGCTGGACCCATGCGGCCAGGATACGTGCGCAGCCGATGCACCCTGCTTCTGCTGGGCCGGGGCGAGCTGGGAGCCCTGGGATCCCAGGCCCTGGCACCGGCTGGTGTGGGTGAGGTCAGGGAGTCTGCTGCAGGAGTGACTCACGCAGCCGGAGCTGCGGGACAGGAGTATGGTGCAATAGCATCCCTGAATCAGCCGGCTGCCGAAACTGCCCTCTCCCCACGCCTACCACTCACTGGTGGGATAATGATGGCTGCATGCCCAGCCCCTGGCCCATGCGGCGTGTGGGAGGCGCAGGCATCCTCACATCCCAGCGAGATGCCTCCAAGCAGCGCTGCTCAAAGAACCACACCACCAGTCAAGCCCCGAGTGCCAGGGCTGTAGGCAGCAGAGGTGAAAGGGAAGATTACCAAGCCATTGCCCGTGCCATAAAACAGCCCCAACTCTGCTCCGTAAAGGGAGAAAAAGGCCACCTACTCACCTGCCTGGGGGTCCATCTCCCAGCACCGTGCCACAGGAACTGCTCAGGCCTGGGAGCTGCTGTAGCAGAGCCCCTGTGAGTGCTGGAGCCTGGCACGTCCTGCCCGTCCCCTCCTCTCCCGGTGACACAGCCACCTCACCGTCTGTGCTGCTGCAAGGCTGGGCACCGCTCCTGGCCCACCGGTTCAACTGGTTCCCAGGGGAGAAAGCAAAGGTGCTCCGGCAGACATCACTCCTCACGCGACGGACAGTGCCCCAGCCTGGGACCCAGCCCAGCATCCCGACCTGCCTGGGGTGGGCATGAAGCCTGCCCATGCAGGCAGCTCTGCCCTCCTGCTTCTGGCAGGGACAGGCAGCTTGGCAGAGGCTGAACTGGTAGCGCTGGGAGCCCGAGGGACAGGGATGCCCTGGACAACAGGGGTGTCCAGTCCTGGCAAGGTGCTGGAGTGGCTGTGTCCTCCAACACAGCCACTTTGCCTGACCTCCTGGCAAAGAGCAGCAGCCAGGAGGGGAGCAGGGTCCCACACAGACTGGGGGCTTGGGCATCTGGGGACGCCTGCAAAGGTTATGGCCCTGTGCAGCGTGAGGGCATCCGCAGGGAGGGCAGGACCCCAGGGTGACAGCACCTCCCACCAGCTGCCCCCAGTCACAGACACCTCCTGGTGTGATGCACTTACGGCTGTATGTGATCATCTTCTCAAAGCCCTGAGCCACAGGGTTAGGCAGCAATCACCGCCTGCGTGCCGAAAGAGGGGGAAACAGTCTCCCGCGGCTGCAGGTCGGAGGTAACAAGCAGAGATAACGTTAACAGCTTGGAAACTGGGCAGCCAGGGGCAAAATCCCTCCCCGCCTGGCACGCTCTGCCAGGCACAGCCTCTGACAATGCAAGTGGCACAGGGTGGTCAGGGCAGGAGCCCAGACCCTGAGCAGCCCTCCCCAGGAGCCAGCACCTCAGCATCAAGACCCAGGGGTGATGCCTGGGTTCCGTGGGGATGCTGGTGGGGGATCAGAGGGGATGATGCACATGGCAGACGCCGAGCCGCTGGCAGCGCCCAGCTCAGAGAGGCTGGGACTGCTCCTCGCCCGGCAGCAGAATGGGACAGGGTGCGTGCCCATGCGGCTCAGGGAGGCTGGTGGCTGTGCAGAGCCCTGGGCCAGCCCTGCCCGGCCTCTGCCTGACCCCAGATGGAACCGGGGAGCCCAGAAACCTGCATCATGCCAGGGCTCTGCCTGCAAGAGGCCAGAGAAGGGTGACAGGCTGGAAACGCAGCCGCACTCCAGGAAGCAAAGCCCCGAAGGCATACGGAGCTGTGACATAACATCTGCAAACCTCAGCTGCTTCCTCAAAGCCTTCCCTTAACCTCAAAGGAGGAAGAGCAGCTCCTCACCATGCCACCTTCCACCCTGCGGGTGCTGCCGGGCTGCCCTCCCTTCCACGGCAGCGGGGCCGGGCCATGGGGTGTGTGGGGCTGGCACTGGGATGCGCTGCGAAGGCTGCCCACGCCTCGAGGGGGGTCTCTGTGGCACGGCACAAGGCTGCAGCTGTGCAGGTAGTGCTGGATGCATGAGACTGAGCTTGCCCCGGAGCCTGATCCCTGCTGGCCCGGCAGCACCCATCTCTTGAGCTGCTTTTAGTCAAGGCACAGTTTGTTCCCTGTCAGGGGTCAGGCGTGCCCAGACGGGACAGCAGAGCTCGCTCCACCACGCTGCAGCTCACACTACATGGGGTGCATCCGCCTGTGCTGCCCCAGCCGGGACCCACTGTGACATGCAAGCTCTGAACCCAGCTCCCCGCATGGCATGCAGCCCCTCACACCAGTTTGCAAGCTGAAAGCTCCTGCTGGGTGCTGGGGACCCTCCTGTACAAAGCATGTGGCTGAACCTGCTGGCTGCCACTGCCCGCTCTCCATCCCATAGTCTCTAGGTGTTGCATGGACCGTATGGGCAGGAGCTGAGATCGCAGCCTGCTGATCCTCCTGGGGGCTACATCCTCACCAGTGAGCATGGGGAAAGTGTCCCTTACCTGCAGAGCCAGATGCAGATGGCAGGATCCCTGGTCCAGGCGGAATCCCGGGGGGGATCACAGGACCCCCGCTGTGGCAGGTCTGGGGTGCTCCGCAGTCTCCCCACTGGTACAGTGCACACGCCTGGCAGCAGCAGCTCACCCTGACCGTTGGGAAAGCTTGATTACAAAAGGAGGAGAGGGTAATTAGCTGTTCAGCAAATCCTGCACACCCACCGCTTCCAGCATGAGTCTGCCAAGGCCAGGCTTGCCAGCCAGGGCCGACCACAGCCTCCGTGACCCCAGCCCGCTCCCTGCACCGGCCTTTGCCCAGCCCCAGCAAGCAGCTCCTGCATGCCTGAGCCTAAACGCCCATCCTGCCCGGTGGTGCCAGCAGCAGGCTACAGCAAGCCGCTCTTCATCCCAGAGCGATCGTTCCTGGACACGCGGCCCAGCTTTGCATCAGATGTGCACAGCTCTGTGAGCAGCCTCAGCACCTGCCTACAGGACAGCCTGCCCCCGAAACAGGGCTGGGGGCTGTGAGAACCCCTCTGCCAGCCCCACCTTGGGCAACAAGCTCAGCTAAGCCAGGCTAATTGCTCTGCAAAGGGACAGGGGTTTGCAGGAGAAGGGCATGGCCATCCCTGAGCTTGCACTGCAGTCTCCCGCTTGCAGACCCAGCCTCAGCACCAAGTCCAACGACCCAGATGGATAGTGGGCCTCTGTAAATCACCATGGACAGCCCAGGAGCATCCCAGTGGCACAGGAACCGGCCGTCAGCATCACCCAGCACTGCTGTACTACAGCAGGGACAAAAGCCAGGGAGAAAGAGGGTCCCAGCACGTAAGGGAGTCTGGAGGGGCCACGCTCCAGCCCTCTGCCCTGCCCAGCTTGCCGGGGCACCCTGGGGAGCAGTGACTCCATAGAGCCAGCCCAGGAGAGCAGCTGCTCCCGCGCAGCCAGACACCCACCTGTGCCCCCAGCCTGCACAGCAATCCCAGAGGTAACCTGCCACAGGCACCCGCTCGCTTTCCCTCTAACTTTCCTGCCAGCCGTGACCTGGGACTGACAGGGACACGCAGACGGAGCGACCTGAGAGACAGGAGTGGATGATGGCCCGGTAACCTCACACATAAACTCTTCTCTCCTTTCCTCCTCCACCTACCAAAACCTCTACTTAAAAACAACCCGTTGCAACGCGGAAGAGACGGACGAAGAGCGGAATGGCCGCGGTTCTTCTTATCATCAGGAGAGGAGCGGGGCATCCTGCTCTGTCAGTCAGTTCACTCCTGATAAACTATTTTGTGACAGCAGCTCTGCAGGTGAGTCACCCTCCAGTGGCAGATGCTCAGATTGTTGCGGGTGATGCTGTTGCTGATAGACCGGTGTTATATTACAATACAAATCATAATTCCTGTTTCACAACTCCTGTTGCGGGTTTTAAGGAGTGCTTGGGCGGCCCTGCCCCAGTGCTAGCACAGCGCGGGCAGAGCAGCGCAGGCACGGGGCGGCGGGAGCATTGCCAGCCCAGGGTTCCCTGGGCATCGGGGTATCCACAGCCCCCCCGTCTCCCACACTGGAGGATATTTGCTGGGTTTCTGCAGGCAGAAGACCACGTCAGAGCTGGATGAATATGGTAAGTTACTGACAGCTTCACCCCCTCCTTGCACATCAGCCCCCAGCCCCGGGAGCGGGCAGCCGGCAGCGCTTGCAGCCCAGGTCTGCCAGGAGCAGTTTACCGGTGATGAGGCAGCCCAGGCTCAAAAGGGGTGCTGCAGCTTGGCCCTAGCTTCCCGCAGCATCCAGGCACGGAATGGTTTTACTCGCCTCTCTCAGCTCCCCGCCGTGGCTGTTGGATGTGGCGCTTGGCTCTCCCCGTGAGCCCTCGCTCCCACATTTCTCTGTGGCTTGCCTTGGCCCTCTCCCAGACCGGGAAGCAGACAGGTAAGGCAGCACGTCTCACGAGTCTGCTTGCCAAGGAGAATGTGCCCTTCTGGGGCGTCTTATCCCCCAGCCCTGAGAAGGCAATGCCTGGGCAAGAGCCTGGCCCCCCTGCCCCCCAGCACGCTCCTGCCACCAGCCTGCCGGTCCCTCTGCTCAGCAGGAGGGACACGCTCCGCTTGGCTTCCTGCAGCATCTTTTGCAAGCAAAACCATGGCCACCAAGCCCCAGCCTTGGCACGCAGTCCTAGGAGGAAAAGACTTCTTTAACAGAGGGCAGCCACGTACAGCCCAGCTTGCTGGGCACCGTAAAACCCCCCACCAGCAACACCCCAGGCCATCAACGCCTCCAGGGTGGGGAACTCACCCCAGCTATTCGAATCCATGGGTTAAATCCCCTGCAGCCAAGGAGTAAGCCCTGGATCTGAGCACCCTGCACCCTTTGAAACTGGGGTTTGCATCGGAATATCCCACCTTTCCTCGTGCAGGAGCAGCTGGCACAGCACCTTTCAGCCACACGCTGGGGGGGGGGGGCGAACGGCACAAGCCCAGCTGCACCCAGGCTGGCCAAGCCTGCTCCCATGGCACGGGTGCAGAAGTTCACCAGGAGTCCACGGGTCATGGGCTGCCATTTGCACAGCTGGAGTGGACTGGCCATAGAGGCATTAATGTGCTTCCAGAGAACAGGGCAAGGGAGCTCCATTAGTTACAGGAGCCTTGAGTTCTCCAGGAAAATCATGTGCTTCCACTCCATGCAGGAGCTGGCACAGCTCGCGCCTTGCTTTGAGTTAACCCGTGCAGCTCTTGCTTGTAGGGTGGTTTTGAGAGCAACTGGGAGGTCATGGAGAGGCAGCCCCAAGCTATGAATCAGTTTGAAACAGAGGAGGTTCATGAGCCGAACAAAAGGAAAAAAAAAACCTAAAAAACAGTGGGCAATACCTTGTCTGGGTGGGAAGGTGGCCAGCATCACAGCATCGACCCTCCCACCAGTGTCTGCACAGGGCTGCCGGGAAGAAGCCCGATACCACTCGACGTGATGGGCACAAGCACGGGCAGGGGCAGCTGTGTGCTGCGGTGCCCCTCGGCCGCAGAACTCCAGCCGTGCCGTGGAGCCTGGAGGAGCCGTCCTGGCTGGGACCGTTCCCGGAGGGAACCGTTAGGATCCCATTATCCGGGTCATGCCCGGCCCAGGCCCATGGTGACACAAGAGGTCAGCATGAGGAAGGACCAGCCCCACATGCCCTCGGCTGTGCTGGAGGATGTAGCAGGGAGCAAGCCGAGCAGGCGTTACAAAACTCCTAAGGCTCCTGCAAGCACCGAGTGCAGCAGAGATGAGAGGTCTGGGAGACACTTCCCACCCTGCTCTCCTGCTGCCCTCGTGTCCCCAACCCCCTGCCACCCCTGGGATCCCTGGTAGCACCGCAGTGTCTTCACAGGAGCCAAAAAGGGGCTGTGCAGAGCCCACCAGGGGCTGGGTGCTCACCACGACTTGCCCACGCTCGGCATCGGTGCCAGGCGAGCCCAGCCGTTTGGAGAAAGGTGCCGGCATTGCCGGACGGCTGCACGCTGGGGCACAGCCGCATGCCCACAGCCCTGCCAGCACCAGGCAGGAACCGGTCCTCCCCTGCACAGGTCACTTCTTGTTCCCAGCCTGGGGAGCAGCCAAAACCGGCAGCCCAAGCCATGCAGTGGGGCTGTGATGGGGAGGTGACAGATCCCGGCTGAGCGAGGGGCAGTGACAGCTGAGCTAGCAGCACATTAAATCCGAGCTATCTTTGCATTGACCTACAAATAATGGCTTGGCGCTTGCCTGTAAAACCCTGCTGGTAGAGTCTTTGTGCTTGGCTCAACACACCCAAACACAGTGACCCAGAGAGGAAGGGCTCCACCACTCCCTAGAACCCACCTCGGGCTGGAACACGGCCCCATTACAGCCGGACCGCGTCCCCAGTCTCACTGCGCCATTCTTGGTTCTTCAAAGCCCCAACCTCCGAGCCCTGGGATGGCACAGGGTCCCCTGCTCCCATCTGAGGCAGCAAATGCCATCATCTCCATCCCTCTGCTGCCCAGAGAACAGTGCGCGGCTCCTGAGGCTCAGCAGCCAACAGAGCAAAGGCTTCCAAACCCCAGGCTCTCCTGGATCCGTGCATTTATTGCAGTGGGTTTAATTTTCCTTACCTCTGTTCACGCTGGGTGCAGGCCCTGCAACGAAGTTAATCTTACCTGTTGTGGTAGGGTCCAGAAGCAACAGCAAAGGAAAAGAACTCACTCGCACGGGGCTGGAAAGGCGTTCAAGGGAAAAGCGAGCGCGCTGCTTTCCGCAGCCTCGGCAGCGGAGCGGGAGCATGCTCTCAAACCACAAGGTGCCAGGGAGCAGCCCAACAGCACAGCACGTGCATGGCTGCAAACCAGGGCAACAGAACTGTGCAGAGCCCACCTGAAGCCCCCCCAGAGGGGCTCTGAGTTTTGCCCAGCACCAGCCCAGACACCAAGGATGGGGGCAATGGCTGGCTGCCGCAGCTCACGGGACCATTCCTACTGCCACTGGGCATCTCTCATATGAAAAGATATTACAGGAAAATAATGCTGAAGAGGTCAAAGGAGATCAATGCCTTATTCATCACTTGCTCCAGCGCTGGCTGCTGCCAGGGCTGTGTTTACTGCGTGTCCTAGCAGCAGCACAGCCCTCCCTCCCCACCCTGAGAGCCCTTGTTCCCACGGGCTGGGCTGGTTTCTCCGCTGGCGCCTGCAGTGTGCGGGGGAGGGCTCAGGCTGTGCCACTCGGTTTCTGACCCCGTGCTAGGGCAGCCGAAGAACACAACCCCTGTTGTGACATGTCCGGGTGCCACAGCCCTGCAGGCGCATGTATTTTGACTCAGGGTTTCGTGGCACATCAGAAAGTGCCTCCTGCATGATGCCCATGACTTTATAAGCCTCTGGTGCATGAATGACAGTAACTCCATAGCGTTAATAGCCAATTACTGAAGTTGCACTGGAGGCATCCACAGGAACTCCACAGTCGGTGACCCCGGGTGACAGCAGAGCCAAGTGCTGTCGCACCAGGACATGCCACCCCCCAAGTACTGCCGCTTCCATTCCCAACAGCTCTAAAGCAACCTCAGATGTAGGTTGGGGCCATTTCCCTGTTAATCCCCCCGGTGGGGCTCAAGCAAGACACTGCAGCCCCCCTGTGCCTGCCCAGGCTTGGCTGACCCTCCTCCACCTTCGCTGGGCTGCCCTCCCCAGCCTGGCTGGCCATGTTCACTGTGCACTTGGTGCAGGAATTACCGCAGGGCCAACTAGCCACGCTGCTACAGACCCTTCCCACTTGCCAACGGCTTTTTGCCTGAAGTTTCAGCTCGGTAACTGGTTTTCCCCTCTGGTTTGCAGGATTTAGCCACCGAGCGGCTGAACGGCAGAGGTAATATACCTATGGGAGCTGGGGGTGCAAATGCTGCCGGGCTGGGCTTGGCAGCGCAGGGCCACGCTCCCCTGTGTTGTAGGTCCCAGCACAAGACGCAAAACCTCCGTGGTGCTGGAGTCCTTCAAGCGGATCGGCATCCTCGTCCTGGCAGTGGTGCTCAGCCTCGCCTGCCTGGTTGCAGTTGGCTTCCTGGGTATGGCTCCTGCTCTGGTCTCCTCTCCCCCCTCCTTTTGCAAGCCACATCTCAGCAAACGCAGCTCTGGAGCCAGGGCTGGCTCTGCCACCTTCTCACCAAGCCCACCCAGCAGCGTGAGCTCAGTGCTGAGCTTCCCCCTTCCCTTTAGTCAAGATCTACCTGGACTACCACTACTTCTTCTGCAAGTCGCCTCTGAAGCTGGTGCCACTGCAGAAGGTGTGTGACGGGCAGGTGGACTGTCTGGAGGGCGAGGATGAGGCCAACTGTCCCCAGTGGGTTCCTGAGGGGCCACCAGCTGGGGGTGAGTCCAGGACACCCTGCTAGAGCTCCGGAGGGGCTGGGCTGCTGTGGAAGCCTCTGCCTGCTAAAGCCACCTGTGATAAAGCTGACTTTGTGTCCGCCTCCAGCTCGTGTCTCCAAAGACAGATCCATCCTGCAGGTGCTTAATAGAAACACAGGAGCCTGGTTCTGCGCCTGCCACGACCACTTCAGCCTGGTGCTGGCGAAAGCAGCCTGCGAGCAAATGGGCTACAGGAGGTACACGGCTGCTTTCTCCACACCCCTCTCGCCTGCTTTACCTATCCCTCTCCCACAAAAGTTCTCCTTGACCAGTGCTCTGCTCACTTACAAAGCACTTAGAGCGCCGCACAAATGGTTTCAATCCATCCCCACCACGCAGAGCACGCTGCATCCCCAGGAGCTGGCTGGGCTTCGCTCTAGGAGCCCTGGCAGCTGGCCATGGCAGCACCGTACTTCACCCACTGCCCCCTGCTCTTGTCCCCAGCCCACAGGCCCCCTGCCCTGCTCGTCACCTCGGGGGGGGGGGGGGGGGGGGGGGGGGGGGGGGGGGGGGGGGGGGGGGGGGGGGGGGGGGGGGGG
>JAVJGJ010000036.1:6649446-6661466 GCA_035590215.1 Microhierax caerulescens | reverse complement strand
CCCGGGAAGAGCAGAGGGTGCCACGGAGGCAGCTTGCACAGCAGTTGGGTCAGCACACCCAGGAGCAGGCACAGCCACGGGCAGCAGGTAAAGCACAGCCAGCCCGCTGCCATGCTGACGCGAGGGCAGCCCCCTCACCTCCCAGGGGTGTCAGGCTGTGCTGGCACCTTCCCCCTTCCTCAGCAGCATGCTGCCCCAAGGCAACACCCTATCCTCATCCAGCCCTCAGGATGGGGAGGCTCTGCCCAGCACTAACAGGGCTAGAGAAGGTCTTTGGTCCCTTTCACACCACCGGTCAAGGAAGCCTTTGGGCCATGGACTCCAAGCCTGGATTCAGGCTGCAGGAACGGGTGCAGAAGGGACATAACAAATGATCTCACGGAGACCAGAAAGCCAGTGACAGCAGCTGCTCAGGCACCGGGTTCTCATGCTCCGGGGTGCAGGATGGTGGGGGTTGCTGCAGCAGCACCAGTAAGGTAAGGAGAAAGGTGAGGGATGCCCTGAAGGCAGAGCATATCTCAGTTGCTGCATGAGAGTCTTGGGGAGGGAGGGATGGGGCAATGGGGAGGGAGGAGGGATGCAGAGGTGCTCTGCTGCCTGACCAGCTTTAGGAGGGGAAACTGGGCAGCCAGGAGAGAAGGCATCAGGGAAGTGAATACAGGAAAACCCACTCAGCAAACACACTGCATACACAGTGCAGTTTCCCAACCACACTGGGCAGGCAGAGCCCATCCTGCTCTGCTGCAACAGCTCCCGCAACCCCACAAAGGCAGCAAGGCTCATACATAACCCCCCAACACCCCAACACCATCTCTGGTTGCTGGTTCCTCCTGTAATCCCATTCCTTGGCTTCATCAGGAAAAGGGAGTAGGGTGTCAACGTGAAACGAAGGAGTGCAGCCGAAGCAGGCTGTGCTGCAGTCTCCCATCTAGCAGAGCTGGGTGGGAGGTGGTCCCCAGCTCCCAGCTGCACCTGGAGGTGTCAAACATCTATATATAGTGCAGGAGAAGAGCCAACACACGCCAAGACGCTGCCCCAGAGGCCCGGGAGGGGTTGCTGGACCACCCCCCAGCCAGGGCAGCGTGTCCCAGGTGTAGGGTGCACTCTGCGGTGCTCACCCAGGGCGAGCAGCTGGGTGGGAGACACGTGAGAGCACAGGCACGTGGGGGACCCCACTCCCGTCCATCCCCTGCAGAGCCAGGGTGGGTGGGTGGCTCAGCACAGCCCAGGTGGGCTCTTCCCTGCTGCAAAGAGACCCCCTTTGCAGCCCGCTGGTCTTCACTGCTCCCTGGAGCCGTCCGGGCAGGCGTGGGTGCTGCATGCCGGGATGCACGTGGGCGCAGGGGCTCCCAGGCCCTGGGCCAGGCAGTTTTTGGCACACTTGGACATCACAAGCTTATGCAGGAGGTAAAAGGAAGCCAGGAACAGGGAAGACTCCCTGAGCTTTATTATCTTCAGAAGAAACCATTGGCATTGCCTGCATTGGCTCTGGCTGTATCTCCCCCTTCCTCCCTCTGCCAGACTGGCCTGGCAGACACATCTCCCCAGGTCCCCCAGCAGGCAGCCGGGGTGGGATGTCCCCCAGTAATGGCCCCGGACTGGAGCATGCAGTGAAGCGGCACAGCTTCTCAGGGGAAGGGCTGACAGCAGCAGAATGCTGGCCTGCCCAAAGGGACAAAGATGTCTCGCACACACCTGCTGGCTAAGGGGCTTGCGTCCCCCAGCATGGCTATTTCTCCTCTTCTGGAGCCCAGAGAAGTGCTGCATCTGGTCTGCTGCAGGGTTCCTCACTTTTTCCATCATCCTGTCTCCCCTCTCTCATCCATTCTGCTGGGATCACCCTCTTGGCCAGCTCCACGTAGACACCATTCTCCTGGAAGGGAGAGGGATGCTGCAAGGAACAAGGGACAGGGTGTGAGTCTCACCACAGGTATCATGGCCCATTTAGGGGGCTCAGGAGGCAAGGGATGCTGCTGTCTGGTGCGGGGAGTGAGGTGCTGTCACCCTGGTGAGGGGACCAGCGATGTAAGGAGTCACCCCAGCCCTACAGCTGCACGCCTGCCTGCCGCAGCTCGGAGCAGCTGCTCGCCTCCTCACCATGGTTATGTAGGTCTCCTCGGCTCTCCTCTTCTTCCGTGCATCCTGTTCAGCCTTGGGAACCTCAGCTCCGGGGATTGAGGAGTAAAGTGCTTCCTACGAAGGGGAGATCAGGATGCTTGGAACTGAGCGGTCCCCAAATACACGAGGGCCGCCTTACCCCAGTCACAGGGCTGGCACCAGGAGCCACGGCCGTGGCTGGTCAGCAAACAGCAGCTTGTGCTCGGCCAGCGCGGGATCCCCTCCCCCAGCCTCCCCAGCCCATACACCCCATGTCGGTGATCCTTCTGTGTCCTGAGGACACTCAGCCTTAGCTAGTGATGAGACAGCAACCATCCTGCATGGAGATAACCCTGGCTCCAGCCTCAGAGGGAGGCTGTGGCCCAGGACCCCATCTTCCCCTGGCAAACCTCTTGGCTCCCAGGCATTCGGCTGCTGCAGGAGCGTTTGCTCCATCAGCGCTTCCTCTTAACTTCAAGCCAACGGCAGGACCAGCGGCTCATTCTAACCACCGCATGCAGCCAGCAGCACAGCAAGGAGCCCGCGGCTCCCCTGTGCATGCCATGTCCTAGCTGGGGGTGGCCGGCCACGTGCCACGGTGTGTGCACAGCCAGGCACACTCGGTGCCTGCAGCCCTGCATGCCCCATCCCTCCCCTTCCCCCACCTCTCCTCCCTCTCTTCGGTTCCCGAGGTTGTGGCAGCGTCCCGGGGCAGAGCAGGAACACCCTGCCCACCGCTCAGCCCAGCCTCAGCTCTCACCTCTGCTTTGCTCTTGCTGCTACCATTTCCAGTCCTCTCCAGGGCTGTGCTGGCTGTAGACCTTGAGAGAAGGCAATGGCGGTGTCATCTCTGGCAAGAAGCATTGCCTACTCCTTCAATCCCTGCCCTCCCTCTTCTGGGACGCTGGGATCCCTTCGCACATGCCTCGGCCAGGCCATCCCCGCTGCTGGCCCACCAGGAGCCCGGGAGGTTTGGGAGCAAGGGGAGACGGGCCAGGGTGGCATGACACCAGAGGGCAGCAGGAACCTGCACCCCACGAGATGAACCTTCTGGTTCCCACAGCCCAGCCCTACGGCAGGCTCGGCAGGGAGAACAGTGCAGGGAGGCTGCAAGGAGGCGCTTTGCTCAGCCCCACAAACCCAGAGCTAGCGTTGGTACCTCTTCCTCAGGCTGAGTCCGGCCAGGAAAGCCAGCACTACAGCCACACTGCCACAGCCCACGGTCACAGGCCAAAATGCAGTGTTTCCCGGGGCTGCAGCTTCCTGGGTGCCTGCTGCTCCTTGTCCTGCTGGAGAGACACCAAGGCAGGGGGTATTACACACAGGGACCCCGGCCATACTGCAGAAGAACCACAGTGGAGGTCTGAAAGGCTCCAGAGCCTCTACAGCCTCTGCATGGGGCCAAAACAGGGCGATGGGAGTCACAGGGCATGTACCTCTCTGTCCCGTGGGGCTGACGTGCAGCACTGTGTGGTTCTTGAAGATGCTGCTGCACTGGAGCAGCCGGATCTCACAAACGTACGTGCCGCTGTCATTCACCTGTACGTCCTGCAGCTGAATAGAGCCATCCCAGCGGGACAGGTCCCCTTGCCACTGTGCCCGGTCCCGGTAATGGCCCACAGGGATGCTACGGTTGCTGTAGTAATAAAGGACCACCTCCTCCTGCCAGGGCACGGACAGCATCAGCTGAAAGAAGCCCTGCACAATGGCACTGCCCCGCGTTTCTTCCCTGCTCAAGAGCCCTCCGATCTGCGCTCGCACCCCTCTCCCCTTGGAGCACTTGCCACCAGGACGCAGCACCCAGCGCTGTGGCTCCCCTGTGGTGCAGGGCCACGGGGAGTGGCGGAGGTGCCTGCTGCCACAGGGGAACCTTCCTCCCCCTCTCATGGCCTGGGCCAGGCGGATGGGTTTCCCCACAGCCTCCCAAGAGCAGCAAGGCTGCCTCGCTCGCCCTCCCCTACCGCCTCCACCCCTGCCCTTCTCCACCACACACCCCAAGGTCCTGACCCACCTTCTGTGTGCCGGCTCCTGCCACGTGCAGCCAGTCCACTTTGGCCATCGTCCAGCCCCTGGTCACTGGGTCTAGGAAGAGGCACTGCAGCAGGACAGAGTCCCCAGCGCTAGCTCGAAGCTGAGGCTCCATGAACACCCAGCCAGCCAACCCGCTGCATCGCTCTGCCAGGGACAAGGACAGCAGGATGAGTCCAGGGAGGACGGCCAGATGCAACCTGCCTGTCCCCATAGATATCTCCTCTCCAGATAAGCCTGGGGCTAATGGCACTGACCAGTCCAGAGCACAACAGGGAGGCCCTGCTCCGTGTGCAGGCAAAGCCTCTCCCTGAGCCCTGCTTTTGGCGTGCCTGGGATGCAGGGCAGCACATCCTCCCAGCCGCCAGAACAAGGGCTGCTGCGCTCACTGAACAAGCCACACAGAAGGGAAGTGGGGAAGCACAACCCCAGCCCTCTGCGTCTCCGAGCCAAAGCCTGCAGCTCCTGCAGGGTTGTTCCTGTGAGTCACTGGCTGGGAGAACCAGTGCTGCTCTCATTTACACCAGGCCAGGGGCAATTCAACTGCTTTGCAAGAAGTTCCTCTTCCACAACCTGCTCATTTGCCTTCCTTAGCCCTTGCTCACAGGCTCCTGACCTGGGCTTAGACTTGTCTGGCCACATAACTACTGCCTAGGGTTTCTAGAGAAGCCGGACAGTGAGGGGAAAGAAAAACAAAACAGAGAAACATCAAAAAGCACAGAGATGACACCACCAGCACGAAGCAGCTGCCGACACGGCGGGCTGCAAAGTGTGCAACAGGAAGGAGAAACAAGTGGGGCAGAAAATGCCACTGGGAGCTTGTCCAGAAAAACCCCACATGCCTCAGAGCCTGCACTGGCAACACCTAGCAAGTCACCAGGCTGAGGCTCTGGCACTTGTTTGTCAGGAACTAGGCGAGCTGATTCAGTGGGGAGCTGCTCAGACAGGTAGACTTCTCCAGGTGTGTTAGCCACTGTGCTCAGTCTGTCCACAAGCCACCAAGGGCTCGGCCCTGGCGAAGTACCAAGTATTTGTCTGATGCCCTGTAAATAATAAATGCAAAGTGCTACAGCTTCCCAAACAGGTTTCTTTTGGTCTTGACCAGCTGTGCAGCTGAAAATGACAAATATTTGCCAGCGGAGAAGACCAAGGGAGCCAGTTGCCTCGAGCAGAGCCAAAATCAATACCTTGGAAACCTTTCCCTGTATTTAGACTTGGCAAAGCAGTTCTACTTCTCTCTCAGCCTTGGAGCCTGGCAGAGCTAAGTAAAGGACTCCATCCAGGGATGCTGTTTCAATTTGAAGCCTAGATTCTCAGAGTGTGAGCTCTGCAGGAAGGGAACAGGTAGCACCCAGAGACCAGAGGGGTTACTGGTACCCAGGAGCTTCCAGCTCCGTGTGCCTGTGGAACCCCAAAGGGTTCCCACTGCAGGAAGAGAGGAGCCAAAGGTCTTTCAGCAAAAGCAAAGCAGGCAAGGTAAATAAGACCACCAGAATAGCTTACAGCTTACCCAACCATGTCAGCACCAGAGTCAGGCTCAGCAACACCTTCATCTTATTCTAAAAAGAACAGCAGAGGTGATGCCTTGCATCGGTTTCCCCTGGGGCAGGGCACCAACTTGCAACAGAACTGATCCTCAAGGTCAGAAAAAAGCCTTCCTTTAGTTCTTCGGAGAGGGACACGGTCTTTGCTGCCTGGATGTTCAGCCTCTCAAGTTTGCCACTATTCCAGCTGAGAGCCTGAAACTCAGTGAAGCACAGATGTCAGATATGTCTCTGGTTTGTGACTGCTCTGAGCCCTGGAAAGGAAGAGAGAGTGTGCGGGGGGAGGGCTCTCAGCCTGAAAAAACTTTGCATTTTCCCCTAAGTAATGAATCTTTCCGGTGGTTTGGGGGTCGAGTCTCTAGCATCTGAACAAGATGTTCATAGATGTTAACTCTGCTCAGAAAGCAATAGGATGTTTTTCCTACTACATGCTCAGAGAACTTTGGCCCTAAAAATGCAGACCCTGTACTCTAGAAATAACCCCCTTGCTCCAGGGCACTGCCCATGGTGAGAACTGCTGGAACCCTTCAGGGTCTGTTCAGACACTGCCACCACATTGGGTCACTTATTCAGTTTGACTTGTTGCACATCACTCAAAATAAAGCCAACATCTCCTTTCCACACATTATAGACATCCCCTGCAGCCTGAGGAAGGGCTGGCTGTCACCATTAGGAACATGCCAGCCAGCGCTCACGCGTGGATCACAGCAAGGCAAAAGTCAGTACCCTGCTTGCTGCGTCTCTGCTCCACAATTCAAAGCTATGCCCATTCAAAAGTGATAAACATTTAAGGGCAAAAGGTTATTGAGAGAAGCCCTCCCACCTGGAGAACCTGTACTTTACAGTTGAATTTGAGGCTGCCCTTACCAGCACCTGTTTTCCAATACATACGCTTTGCTGCAGAAATAGAAAGACAACAAGAGCTGAATCATCTCTGAAACCTTGCTAGCTTCTCTCTTTTTCCTGCCATCGTGCAAGTCAGAGCATCTCTAGACCAGCTTCAATAAGGCTTGGAAGTGGAAAAGGTCCCACATATTTCTCCCCAGGAAACAGCCATGAAAGGAGTTAAGAGGAAATAGCTAAGGTGACCATCTGCCATTATTGCCATCGCTCTCAGAGGTTCCCTTTGGTGCTGTGGAGCAGAAAGCCACAGTGACAGATCTGTGCTCCTGGGACACCAAGTTTCCTAGGGCAGCGCCTACACCCTTGGCACTCCACGCAGAACCGATGGTGACAGTAACACCAGGTGCAAAGGGCAGCAGGGTGGTGAGAGGGGACGTGCCAGCTCTGTGCAGGCACCGTGGAATGGCAGGAACAGCTCCTGCAGCTCCGCAGAGCGCACGCAGGGAGCAGGGAAAGCCTCCTCCCTGCCACTGCTCATCCCCCAAGAAAGCTTCTACCTCTTTACATGGCCAGATGTGTTTGCTAATTCATGTTTCTTTCCAAATATATTTTTCTCAGTGAAGAAAGCTCAGAAACACCCTGAGACAGGCTCAGACTGGGATGACAGACCCTGAATTAGCTGCTGGGGGACCCACGGATCTGTTCTAGGCTGAGATACAGCTTTTCCAGTCAGTGCATGTCATTCCCGCCTGCATTTGGTGATGTAAAACCACCTCTGCCCTTCCCACAAACAAAATCCTGAAAAGCAGCAGCAAGCCTTCTGGAATTCTCTTAAATCTGCCTTTCAAAACAAGACAACCTGTTTGGGGGTTGGGTTTTTTGGAGGTGGAGGGGGGAGCTGTGCGGTTTGACTGCGCTTTGCAGCTCTTCCATGACACAGTTTGCTGTACAACCTGCGCTTGGGCACACACGACCTACAAACACTGCAGAATTCATGCTCAGCTCCAAAACCCTCAGCCAATGCAGCATATCTCTGTGCAGCAGGCCACAGCATCCTACCTTCCAGCTATGCTGCCAAAACCTGCAGAACTCAAGCAGAGCTACACCCTCCCAGGACCACCCCCACGCAGGACCCAAAATAGGAACCAGATTGAAAAAAAAAAAAAAAAAAAAGAGAAAGAAAGAAAAAAAAGTCCTCAGCACACAGAAGCCTGCGTACCAGGATGTCTGCACTCAGAACTTCAAAATTTCTCCGTAGCTGAGCTGCTGAGGTTCTGGTCCTTACCTGTCATCAGATCCTTTCTGGACTACTTATACTATTTCTCAGAATAAATTCTGGTTCTGTCTGTGAAAAACATTTTTGCAGGGTTTCCCTCCGTGACATGCATGAGGAAGTGGGTGCTGTGCATTCACCAGCTGAAGACAGCACCCACTCACCCAGGCTGTTACATATTACTGTGCTGACATATCCAAATCCTCCTGCAGGATAATTGCCTTTACTAAACACATTGGGGGGGGGAGTGTGTGGGGGGGGGGGAAATACATGATGGCACACTGCCTTCACATTCTTCTGCTTTTGCACATGGTATCTGAATCCTCAGGACTTCTATGCTTCCCTAGTTCTCTTTTCAGGAAAATAAATGAAAAAAAGTAAATATTATGGCAAACAATACTCACCTAGCGTGGCATGGGACAGTCTGCTTGTCTCTTGCACAATGAGTTCTTCAGTGGTTAATTTGGAGTATCTTAAAAAATCAGTTGCCTAATTGTCTTGAGGCTGTACTTGTGAGACATTTGCCTTACCAGTCTTTGGTTTCGAGTCTCTTACTTCAGGTTCATTTTGGTGGTCGCTTTCAACTTAGAAGAGGAAGTTAAGAGCTAGACCGAGGTACTGACAAATCAGAAGGGACTGCTAGAGACGTTGAGGAGAACTACAGATGTCCACGTCTGCGAGCAGATGGGTGTGCAGCTTCATCAGAAGATGCTTCAGAGGTACAAGATAGGGCTCGGTCCTGCCATCGTGGCAGACTGATCTGATCAGTCATTATGTGGTAAGGCAAGGACAGACTCTTGGCAAGCAATCCTTTTGCAGCCTGTGCTCCCTCCTGGTTTGTTTCTGGGGATCAGACCTGGTTAAAGAACCACACTCCTGCAGACAGGACCTCGTCCTCATGAGGTACCGGCAACACATGACACCAAGAAACTTTGCTGAGTCCTGCTGCTGGTGCTACCAGGAGCCACAGGCATCTTCAGGGCAAAAGGGCCATTGTCAACACACTTTTCACAGCACAGTTGGCTGCTCCCTTTTGAAACACACACAAGACACACAGCATGGACTGCTTTCAGTTGGCATCTCCCCCCCACCCCCCCAGTCACTTTGAAAGCATGTTTTTATCCTTCCTCTTCTTCTGGTGTACCATGACAATCACAGGTCTCTACCCTAGTATCAGTGGTTTTAGTGGCACACAGAGCAACTGCCATACAGCTAGCAAAGGAAGAGAAAATTAAGTCTTGTTCATGCTCAACACCATTCACAATCCAGAGTGCTATTAGCTTCAAGGTGGCAGTTTAATTTTGCACCAGGAGGAGAAGTGCCCAGCATCTAGCCCACTCTTTGCAAAGGACTCACAGCTGAAGGCAACATTTTGCAGAAAACAAGTCATTCATTTCCACAAAGAACTCAAGTGATGCATTACTGCTGAAAGTGGAACAACAAAGCCACTTCCTCTAGGCTGCACATCCTACCAACATCCTCTCAGGCAAGTTTTGTTTGGGAGACATGGTATCATCAGGAAGCACAAGCTGTTTTAAATATTGCTTTATAGTAGACAGGACAAAAATCTATTTCTTTATTTGGAGACATGGATCTACAGCTAACCTGCTTTGCAGTCAAGACCTTCAACACACCTGTAACTGGCAGGCATCATCAGGCTGCTAAAGGGGGTCTCGGTACATGTTCCCTTTTGAGTGAAATCTGTTCCCTAAACACCTTTACCCATCATCATATGACAGTTTCTATAGCTAAAACAACTCAGGATGGCAGTTTTGTGAGTTCAACTATATTTAGCCAAATAAAGCCACAGCCCAGAATGAAACAAAGCAATTTATTGGTAATGGCACATCAAAGTCCACTGTAAACTTATATAACACATATGTAAAAGACTATTTAACCAACGCCACACACAGAAAGGAAGCAGAGAACAGCAGCTGCTTAGGTATTAAGCAGGCATGAATTCCACTGCTCTCTGCCATCCATTACCGGACAAGGTTGGTGAAAGAGAAAGTACTCTTAGGCACTTTAAGCTGTTTCCCTAAAATGGTACCAAGAAAAAGAAAGGAAGAACATGACTGTTCTGCACGCATAACATTCCTTTGGACACAGCTTGAGTCAATGGTTGAGGTAGATGGGGTTATGTTTCCCCAGATACAGAGTCCCCATTTACATTCCTGATTTAAAAAGATTAGGTTTGTATGAATTGTGCTTCACTTCTATAAGTAGAAGGAGATAAGTGGAAGGTACCTAGTAATGCAGCTGTTGGACAAATAATAAAATAAAAAAAAAAAAAAAGGAAAGAGAAAACTCAACAATGTAAGGCAACACCACTGTGCAGTCAGTCACTCAAAAACAGGATCAGAAAACAGTAGGAACAAAATTAATCCTGTAATTAAGTGGCAGCTGAACCACGGAATAGGTAAAAAGCAGTACATTCTCTTCGCTCCCAGACAATAGATGCCATATACCAACTTAATCAAACCATTTCAAGTTCTCAGCAAATACATTCCAAAAAAATGGAGAAGCAAATGTTGTCAATACCCAGTGATGATCACCTTAGAGCTGATTCACTCTGGAGTAGCCTGTGCTTCAGGCAATTCGAATTCAAGGGCACAGGGATGTCACCCATAATAAAGGAAACAAATCTGCAAGTAAACCAAGAAGCATGGCACTGTCGGACTGCTGGTAGGAAACAGGCTGTGCAGCTGTAGGCACTGAGGCTTCTATAGGCACTGGAGAAGTGAGGTTAAGAGATTGGTTTTTCCAATAAATTAGAAAGATTTCAAAAACCATTCTTTTGTGCTTAAATTATCCCATTGGCATTGTTCTTCCAATCCAAGATTAGAGCAGGTCCCTCAATCTGCACTGGTTATCCCGTAGCCTTCATACCCATCTAGCCATGATTTTCAGTGCTGTAATTTTGTTCTTTATCCATAGCTTTTTAGTCTTTCATCAGTATGGGACTTCCTCGTCCGTGTCCTAAACAGGGAGTATGGAGAGAGAAACTGAGACTACGTATGAAGACATGAACCATGTTATGAGTTCAACAAAATTTTGAGTCTGCTAGGCTTCTGCCAAGAGCTTAAATGCTTTCCAAAATGCTGCTGTGCTTGAATAAGCCACAGGACTTATAGTTGTATAAGCACTTGCAGCAAAATCTGTTTGACTTATCCACATGCAGATGAATTGCTACCATATAACCAACACATGCAGTGTGTTTTAGGAGAAGTAGTAGCTAAAGCTCAAGCAAAAAACAACCATAAAGTGCAGACAGCCACCTTAAAAAGCACTACCAGTACCTCCAGAGAAGGTCCAGAACAGCACAAGCTGTTGTTTTTTTAGCCACAGCCAACGACACACTTTCAGATCCCCATTGTCTATTACTTTAACCACAGCAATCATTTGATGGCGTCCCCACAATCCAGCTCAGCAGCTCTCAACTTGAAAAACTCAAACACAACAGTCCCATAAGGGAGATCTCAACTAAACTTCCAGCCATTTCACATCAAAACAGATTTTCACTAACTGTACAATTTTAATTATTTGGTAACTTACTAAGCATAGGAAAAGTATATTACAGAAAACTAAAAAACGCAGAATCATTAAGGTGACTAAGACAGGATGTCCAGAAACTCAGTAAGCTAAATATTTTGCTATCAGAGAGCGAAATATCAAACAGATGACAAAATACTCAATATGAAAGCAGCAGGATTATCACATTCAAATTTGCCTTCTCTCAAAGGATGAGAAGGCATGTTTCAATTTTTAAAATCTCCAACTGTCTGACAGCATTTGTCTCACCAAATGGCGGCTCCCAGCCTTTCCCATCTCCCCCCCTGCAATAAGGCAATGGTGGGGAGCCTCCCTGCTCCCCAGCACATCACTTGCAACTGCCTTTCCATCTCCCGTGGCAACTTTCCCTTTTGTATAAGGCATTTTCTGCTTTCTGCCCCTCCCAAAACTCTTGCTCCCAATACTGCTGCATTGTAAGTGCTCTGTCTTACGAAGAACTGTAAATATTTCATAAGTAACTTGCATAATTGCTTGTTTTTCATTCTGTATCTAGTAAAGTAGAAATGATCAGCACACATCTATCTGAAGGCTTATGCATTTAGTACATTTTAAATAACTGGCATTAGAATAGTCAATCAAGCAACACATATTTAAATACTCTTTAATATACTTCCTGACCATGTACAACAAATGTAAAGGTGGGTCTGAGGCAAGCTCATTCT
>JAVJGJ010000036.1:6623054-6634447 GCA_035590215.1 Microhierax caerulescens | reverse complement strand
TGAAGTTGTGTTCTTGGGGGGAGGGGGGGGGGTCCACACCTCGTTCCCTTCTGCTTCTGGCAGAGCCTCCCCCCCGGCAGCCTTGGCCTTCCCCCCAGCGCTGACCTGCTGTGGGGGCTGCTAACGGGCCCACAGGCGGGCAAAGGGCATTTACAGCACTAAAGCTGGTTGTGTTGTTGGTGCAGTTCGTAACAGGGGTGCGAACGCTGCATGACGAGGTAGAGCGGCTGTTGCAGTCTGGTGTCGGAACTGAGGAGGAGCAGCCATGCAATGAGGCACATTCACCCCCCCAGAACATGAGTCATGGAGGGGCTGGGGGTGCAGAGCGTTAGCAACAGACCAGAGGCTTGCAGCAGGGGCTGCTGCCACGCTCCTCACCGTCCAGATGTGTGCAGGGTCTGCACAAGGAGCAGGCAAATGTCACCCTTGAAGAGGCAGCAGGAATAAATGGTTGCGTTAGAGGGAAATACCAGAAGTGGAGTCCAGAATGCACCATCAGTGACTAAAAGCCCCGGGTTTTACAGGTGTTACAGCCTGGTGCTCACAGGCTCACTGCTGCTGGCTGCACCGCGTCTCTGCGTGCTGAGATGCTTGTAGCAGTTCTGGTCCCTTTGTTTATTCCCTCCTATGTTTGGTTGCTTGCAGTAGTCCGAACTTCAGAGACACTCGCTTTGAAAAGTGCTTAGGAAGGTTCTGACGGTGAATTTAATCCGGTCTCATTTATCTCCTGCTGCTCCTGGTGCAGTCACAACAGGTCTCCTGAGTCTTGAGCGGGGCTGGTGTGAGCAGCCGCCCCTTTGCTGTCCGTGACGTTCTGCCAAGACGTTTTGAGCCTCTGTACTTCCTGACATGGGCTTATTTTATCATAGGTGTTCCGTGTCTTTCTTGGCAGCTTGCAGGTTTCACTGGAAACAGTGAGTCTCCCCAGCACTGCTGAGTTCGTTGCCGTACACAATTCTGGGAAAAAAAATGTGGGCCTCTTTCTTGTAAGTGAGAACTTGAAACGCCGATGTGTTCTTTCTCCCCTCGTAGCCACCCTCAGCGATGCCAATCTGACGTGGTAGAGAAAAGCAAGAGCAGGAGGAGCACAAGGATGGGGCTGGAGCGATCCTTGCCCCTCGTGGGGCTCCTGCTGTGTGTGGGTGAGTAGCGCTGGCCAGGAGCCCGTGGGGACCAGGGGGGCGACCACCCTGGGGCTGCAGGGGGGAGAGCAAAGCACAGGGCGTGCGGCTGCTTTTGCAAAGTACCTGCAGCCACATCTCCTGCAGCTGGCATGTACAGTGGCTGCTCTCCAGAGGGAGCAGGGGCAGAGAAACGGGGATCCAGCACTCCTAGGCTAGAGGAAGGAACCTGAGGTCCCTCGGGAAATTTTTGCTTGCTAGCTGATCCACTAAGACACTTGGTCTCCAAACATCATGCAGCAGGGCTGGAGCTTGGTGCACTGCTTTACGCAGCAGTGTGAACTATAAAGTGCTGTGGCTTTAATTTTATTTTTACGCTTTGTTCGTACACATTTCCTAAACTGTTTTGTGACCGGAGGTAAATAACTTTGGATCAGTCTCACTGTGATATCATGGGAGTGGCAACAATTTCCATGTCACCCGTCTGAACTGACCAGCCTTCAGAAAGCTGGTTTAGGATGAAATGCAGAGTGTCTATCAAGACTATAAAGAAGCTGGTGACTATAAAAGGTAGGTTTGAAAGATAATTAAAAGATACTACAATAAGACTAGAGCTGCTCTGCCAATGTGCGGCAAACACCAACTGCTATTCCTTGAGAAGATTGAAAACATTTGGTTTAGCAATGGCCTGTTCTTTTTTCACATTTAAATTGGTCTTATATAAAGAAAAAAGCATCAGATTCACTTCTCTCCAGCCAAGTCCTATGCCTGTGGAATTTCAAATCTACAATTTTGTTACAAGTAACTCCTATTGTAAAACAAGCATGACCAGAGATGAGACAACAGTGCTGAATACGGGTCATTCCTTTATTTATTTATGTTGCTTTCTGTTGACAAATGTCTTTAAAGCAAATCACAAGCCTAATTCACACCTCCCAAAAGCTGTTTCTGTAATAATACTCCAGCTCCTGAGACCTCAATGGAGCTACTTGTTTGCTACCAAGAGAGAAAAATCACAGTGATAAACTGCTTTATAGCGTTAAAACATGCGTCCAGTCCTTGTGCAAAGCACAGTGGTTCTTACTGCGAAACATGGTTACGATTTTCCAGCAGTCTTTGGTCCACGATAATAAGGCAAAATTATTGAGTATACAGTTTGCAATAACCCCCAAACTGGGTCAGAAAATCATTCAAATTTCCGTTCTGCGTTAGTCTGTGTTAAAAATGGCTTCCAAAGGAAAACACTTCATTTCAAAACAACATCCTGCCACAGCTAACAGAATGCTTCTAATGCCTTTAGCACAAATATAGGAGTATCAACATCTCTTTCATGCAGCTGAGTTCAGAAGGGGTACCTTTGAAATAGTAAAGGTGTGTGATACCAGTAGCTAAATTACTTAATACTTACTATTCTTTCTTTTGTAGCTGGCACCGCAGCTCAGCAGGGTAAGTGTATTTTGTCAGCTTTCTTAACTTTTAGTATAATAAAAAGGCCAACTGTGCCTCATGAGTGAGGACTAGAAGCCACATAGAAATATTTGGATTTTGCAAATATTGTAGGATAGGAAAAAAATCCCTGTTCATTAGCTGTAACTGATCTCACTGACTTGAAAAACTGGCTGTTGTGAATTGTCCCAAATTATTGCTAGTGATTGCCAAGCAGGGCTGGGCATTTTCCAACAACAACTAGCAGTAAGGTAATAGCGGGCCAATTTGTTAACACTTATTATTTTCTCCTTTGCAGATGATATTGAAGCACAGGGGGGTAAGTGTGTTTTACCAGCATTCTTATCTATTTAGCATGATAAAAAGACTGCAGATGCCTCGAAGGTGAGGAGTAAAAGGCAGAGTGAAATATTTGAGTTTAAGCAGTATTGTAGGAGGAAAAAGATTCCTGTTATGTGCTGCTATCATCACCAATCAGAAAAATTAGCTATAACGAGTTGCTCCTAATTGCCATCAGTGATCTCCGAGCTGGGTTGGTCATTTGCAGGGACCAGCAAGCACATGGATAAACAGAACGATGCCAGGCAGGTGGCCAGGCTCTCTGACAGAGGTGGAGCACTCCGTGATGCGATTTTGATACTGTTTGGTCTTGCAAAGTGTCGGTTTAAAAAACTGAAGAAAAATGTGCATGTGGAAGACAAGTGCGCAGGGCATTTTTTTTTTTATATAATTTACATTACTACATGAAATCAAAGATTGTGCAGAGCAAACTGTCGTGGTGGGATCAAGGGTGGGCAGGGAAGCTGCTTGTCATGCTGGTTTCCCTTCTCGTTGGCTCATCTTCCAATGAAGAATTCCTGGTGGAGATTTCTGGAACCACGGTGACAATCACATGTCCCTTGACTGAAGTCAGAATGTCCTGGGAGTTATTTGGGACAGCAGCACCCAGCCATGAGAGGAAGTACGTTATAGAGAATCACGACAGCTCTCCCGGCTACGTGAGCTGTTCGGCAGGTGAAAAGAAGTATGAAATGTACCTGAATGTCAGAGGTGAGTGACAGAGCAGCCTACGGGCTAAAGATAAAGTTTGTGCATTTCAGTGATTGATATTAGGAGCTGAGACTGGGGTGGGTGAATGCAATTCTGCTGAGGCCATTCCTGCTGTTTAGGGAAGTAAAAGGGTCCGAGAGCACATTTTTGGCAAAAGGAATCACCCTGCTTTCTACGCCTTTCCCTTCTGCAGTTCTCAGGCTGGCTGCGGGTCAATGGGTCCCACGTATACAGTCCGTTAATCTCTTCTTCTACGGCTCCTGCCGTGCTGCAAGGCAAGAGCGATGCCTGGCTCTAAGGCCAGAGGCAGTTCTTCTCCCGCAGAGTGGAAACCTCCCATCTGCAGCACACAGCCCCTTCAGCGAGGGGGGAGTTTACCCCCACCCTGAGAGAGTGATTGAAGCCTCTGAGCCATTTGAAATTCGGGCAGCTGCTTGCCCTGCGTTTAGGGCTGAAGAGTCCAGAGCAGGCTGGCGGGGGGGCAATGATGTGGGAGATGTTTTGCACCCTGGGGCTCAGGCCATGCAAACAGCAGAGGTAGCGGAGGAGGTTGCACACTCCAGCCTCCTGGCTGTGCCTGTCTGCAGGCTGAAGTGGTGGGGTGGAGCGGGCTGTGCTGTCGCCCTTCCCTTCTGTTTGCTCTTTTCCTCTTCCCACCCAGAGCTGTACCTCCTCTAGCACTGGGCAGGTGAGAGAGACCTGGACTTCCCTTGCTGGAAAGGGAAGGGTGCCCATCTCTGAGCACCTTCATCTCTCCTCCCGGCAGTGTGCGCAAACTGTGAGGAGCTGGATGCCATGGCAGTGACGGGGATCATCACCGCGGACCTTCTCGTCACCTTCGGGGTGCTGATTCTCGTCTATTACTTCAGCAAGGACAGGAAGGGGAGAGCGAGTGCTGGCGCTGGCAGTCGGCCGCGAGGTACCAGCCATTTCAGGGCTGCCTGCTCCCTGTGGCATCCGCTGGGCACCGAATTAAGCACTTGCCCCTGTTGGGTGATGGAGCATCCTCTGTTCCCCCCAAGCCTCCAACACCTTGCCAAACAACATTCCGGCTTGCCACATCTGTTGCTCCGGGCTGCCTTCTTGTACGGGATGGATGTGGCTGCCGTGTTGTGTCATAGGCTTTCTGTGCAGCAGCCTCGAGTCTGTGCTGAAGCAAACTGTGTGGCGCGTGCTCGGCTTGCAAGTGTAGCTGCAAACCCAGCCTGGCCCTGGCCTGCTCAGCTGCTGTCTCAGGCAATCAAAGACCAAGAATTATGGCCCTTCACAGAACACGTAATCAGAAATTATGGCATTATTAAAACTATAAATTTGAATTTCTGGCCTCTGAGGCCATGGTTTGGTGACCCAGTGGGTCCAGCAGTGGGGCTTATGGGTTATAAATGCTGGGGTAAAGTGATGCAGGGTGCTGACCTCATGATGCCAGTTCAGATTTGTTCAAGAAGTGTTGGCGGTGACATTTGGAGCAGGAGGCTGCCGGCCAGACAAATAGCATAGGTACTCACCAGCCAGGCTTTGTGCACATCGGGCACTGTCACTTTTACCTGAGCATCCACAAAGCTGATATAAATCTTTTAGCAAGTCTAAATTCCCTGTTGTGTGCTTAGCGTGCGTGCTGTGTGCTGGGTTCAGCAGAAATGCGATGATGCGCTCGTGCCTGTGCAGCTTGCTGCGGCAGAGGATGGATTTGGTGTCCGTACTGCGGAGCCATAGCCTGGGCATTATGGCATAAGCACAGCTTACGGGGTTTTCTTGTTTTCAAGTATTTCTTCACCACCAGGAAAGCTAGAAATTTACCTTTTCCAAAAGAAAGCTGATTTCCTCCTAAATGTTCGTAATAATAATAATAAAAAAAAACCAAACCAATGCACCAGTTGGGTCTTTAAAAGCTCTAAGCTCATAACAAAGCCATGTATGGTGACCCATGGTATGCATTACCCCGTGATCACCTCCGTGAAAGCCCCTCGTGCTGTTATCTGAGCCACCACCAAGGATGACCTCTCTCCCTCTGTTGCACCTNNNNAAGATGCAGCGTCCTCCCCCTGTTCCAAACCCGGACTATGAGGTACGGAGCACCTGCTTCTCTTCCATTCTCTTTGCTGCTCGGGGCGGGATAGCCAGCACTGGGTATCTGTAGCATTTATCCTTTTTGCTCCTTGGAAGAAGCATCCAGTCAACCTCCAAGCTCTCCCGGGAGGGGAGGAGGAAGGTGGTGCGGTTGGAGCCCCTTCTCCTGGTGCTGCCACGGGGAGCCGGGGCAGAACGGCAGCTTCCAGCACACTGTGCACGCTGCCTGAGCGGCACTGCACTGGCGTGCTCGGTTGTGGTTTTCTCCACGCATGGTGTGGACCAAGACCCTGGTGGTGTTTGAGGCTGTCTGAATAAGGATTCCCAACTTAACATCTCTGCTGTTCCCACAGCCCATCCGGAAAGGCCAGCGGGAAGTGTATGCAGGCCTGGAATCCAGGGGCTTCTGAAATTCCCATGGATTTCAGGCTGGAAAACAGCAGCACTTCTGCCCAGCTGGGTGCTGCTCCTCTGCAGGCTTGCTGAGACCCCGGGGGTTTGGGGTAAGCCAGGCAGCTACACAGGACAGGCACCCTGCTGCCATCCGCTCTCCCACCCTGATGTGCGCCTCCAGCCTTCGGTTTGATGTTAGAGAAAAGAAACGAATAAGCACATTGGCAAGGGAAGTTTGCCTTCTCATTAAAGGACTGCAGCCTCACTGGCGGTTCCTGGCCTCCTTTTCCTTCACACTTTTCTCTCTGCTCCAGTTGCACGCTCTGGTTTTCCCTCCCTTCCATTTAATTTCTGCCTGGAGTGCCTCCACTCACTGCCTGTGCCCCCCTGGGTGGCTAGTGGGTGAAGGGGGGGTCCTTTCCAGGATGACTGGCCTCTGACCTTGTCCCCCTCTCATGTTCATAGCTCACCTTCATTCTGCTGTCCTGGACTGTAACAAAAGGAACAGAGGCAGTCAGCATAATAAAACCAAAATGGTACATTTTCATAGAAAAGCAACTGCTTTGAATGAAATTATTTCAAAAAGAGCAGGTTTTTTATTCAAAAAGAGCCTTGCAGTCTGACTGGGGCAGCACAACAGGGATTTTCCTGTTTCCCAGACTGGAACTGGGACCCTTTGGCTCAGTCCCAGGACTGGCATTCTGCTCTGAAACGGCTGGTTCACTGGAACTGAAACGAATGCGTTGCAGCCACGGAGATAAAGCGCAGGACCTACACAATCCAAGAGAGCATGAAACCCTTCTGCTAGGCTGTCCTTTGCATCCCAGAGACTTCACAGACTCCGTTTTTATGGATATTCTATAGCATAGTCCAGGATAAACACATTTCTTTGAGTGTGTTGTACCCTAAGTACCTTGTACCCTAATACCTAAGGGGTGTACAAGTACATTTGCTGGAGGAGTTTCATTTTCCAGAGTTGTCGCTCTTAGAGATGCTTGTCCTTTTGATGCTTAGAGATTTGTCCTTTGCTGCTGCTCTTTCTCTCCTCATTTCAGCTCTGTAACTTGAGGTCTGCCTGGGTTCTGTTAGGAAGACAGCAGGCTTCTTCGCCACGGGTAAAGATCCATTTTAACTTTTTTATATACATTTAAAAACTGTAATATATTAATAAAATGGGAGACAGCACCCCCAGGTATGCATTGGGCAAGATTTACTCTGTGGTTTTGTCTCTGTTAAAGCAAAACTCTTTCCCTTAAGGGGACTTCTCAGGTCAGGAGTAGTCTGAGAGAGTGAGAGCTTCTGTGGGTCTCTGTTGACTCACCTTGCAGCAGCCTACGCAGGGTTTGGGTGCGGGCTGTGCCGGGGTGGTGGGGGCACAGCTACACATCCAAAAATGCAGTGCCATGCCCAGGGGAGGGGACCTGAGAGCGGGGCAGGGGCAACAGGAGCTGGGCAGTGGCTTAGGGGTGGCTATCTGGGGGCAAGTGAAACAGCTGAGGTCCCACACACTCAACAAACCCCTTTCAAATCTGCCTGATTTTAAAAGCTGTGGCTTCCAAAGCATCAGCCGTGGGACAGGTAGTAACTTCAGAAGGGCTCAAGAGATGCTGTGGTGCCTGGGAACATTTCTGGTCTAACATGAGCTGAGCGAGCCCCATTTCTGTTGCTCTGCAGAGCAACAGCTCTGAAGAAAGGAAGCAGCAGCAGTGATGGGGGCTGGGGGTGGTTTAACCCTTGAATTTCAGAATGGGGAGATAAACACCCAGCAAGTTTCATGCTTCAGATTGCTGTACTTACCGTGCAGGATGTGGTTTTAAAGGGAGCACAGCTGGGTTCGCCATACAAGGTGCTAAACATCTAGGAGGGAGATTGCAAGATAAAAAGACCACTAACCCCTGGCAGCTCTAAAACCACTCTGGGCCACGTTCTCAGCTCCTGCAAAACATCGCTGCACCGGGGATGCTTGCTTAGCCCAGCTGTATGGCCCATTGCCACGAATGGGCTGTGAGACACCCAGACCACTCTGGGTGTACAAGGAAAATAACAATTTTGCTTCAAGCTGCACCCTGGTGCTTCGGACATCATTTAAGGGGCTGCGTGTTTGCCCCAGCCCGTGCCATCCCATGCTCTCCTTATCTCGGTGGGATCAGCACCCATCCAGTGACAACATTTCTTTGCCTCTGTGCTTAGCTGTGTTACAGAAATGTTTTCTTCATCCTCCCAAGGGTGAGGTGCTGAGGAGCCTCTTGGAGCAGAGGAGTTGTAAAGGTTGCCTCTGCTGGTTCTTTGATCAGTGCAGAGCATACCTACTCACCACCCCCGGTTTCTCCTGCTCTTGGGGTGTGCTAAGCCACCTTTGAGAGCTGATGGTGGTGAAAGCCCACCAACTAGACAGTTTGCTGGTCACTTTTTTTATAAGGTCCTACCCAGATAGCTTTACAGACCGAAGGCGGGTATTGGCATATTCTACCTGCAACAGCTGTATCAGGCTCACCCTTCACTGGAGCAAGCTAGGGCAGAAAAACCACCAAGACATTATTCTGCTGCTGCGAAGGGCAAAATGTTGTTACGTAAAGATCCGAGACCGTAGGAGAACAGGCTCTTCGCTCGTTCGCTGTCCGCAAGGCTGGTCACACACCGGTTCCCGTAAAGGCACATGGGGTGCACCCGCAGCTTTGCACAGCCTGCGTGGTGTTTGCTGGGTCAGATGTGTCAGAGATTTGTGGCCAGTTTTTATCAAGTGTTAACTCTTTTGGTGCTTAATTTATACTACTGAGCCACAAGGTATTCACAGCCTGGTGCTCTCTAAAGCCTGTCACCCGGAGTTTTAGAAAAGCAGGAAAAACACAACCTATAGGTGTGTACAACCGGCACACGGAGGGTAAACTGGTTTCTGAGGTTTCGAGCCACTAGCTGATCCCCTCTGCTACCTGCCTCCTGTTTTGCCGTAGCCATGCCACATGAGCTGTTTCTGCTTGGAGCAGGGGAGCAGTGACCTTGCTGGGGGGAGCTGGGTTGGTGTGGGAGGACCCAGTGCTGCTCAGTGTAGGTGGTTGAGCTGGGAAAGGCTCTGAAATTGTGTGCACTGGCTAGTGAGCCTGAAAGGGGGGTTGCCAATGCCTGGCCACAAAGGCGAGTTGCTCTCCGGTGGGCTGCAGAGGCTGAGGAGGGTGGCAGAGCCCCCCCAGGAACATAGGGGGTGCAGGGGGTGAGCTGGCCTTCGCTGCCTGGCCAACCCTGCTGCCACATGTTTTGCACGATCTCTGCTGCAGTTTTCATCCTCTCTGCTGTTTCCATTTCCTCTGTGAGCCCAGCCCCCCCGTGAGTCTTTCTGGGGAGCCAGCGCAGCTTGCTGCTGTGCTCACGCTTCACCCCCCTAAGTACCGAAGCACCCTGCAGCCTGGCCGGGTGCCCAGGACCCGGCAACCCCTTGTGGCTTGGAGACTGCAATTAGATGCCAACCCCTGCACGCACAGCAGAAATGCCCTTCCTGCCAGCCCCCCAGCTGTGAGGCATGCAGGCACTTTGCAGGGGTGATGCAGACCCTGCTGAGTGCCACTGTGCTCCTGGTGCTCCCGCTCCGCATTCTGGAAAAGGAGTTAAATGACACAAAGCCTCTGCTGGCTTCACAAGGTCCCCCCATCCTCACCTCCAGCAACGGACTCGGATGCCACGTCGATCCTGACACGCAGAGGTGGCACAGGCATGGGCACCTGCCTGCACGGGCACAGCGGTGTCCTACCGGGACAGGCAGGAGCCGTACGGCTCTGCACGCACGTCGCATCCAGCACGCGCCATCCCCAGCGACGGCACGGCTTCCCCAGCCTCAACACAACCATGGAGCAGGGAGGCTATGGGACAGGTTCATCTTTAATGAGAAGAATAGACAGAAGTGCCAGAGGCCATGCAAAGAGCGGAGCGCTACAAGAAGCCCACCCTGGCGATGAGCTGGAGGGCTCTCGAGGCAAAATCCCGCACTGCCTTCCGCCAGCAGGGAGCTAACGAAGGCAGGCGCAGGGCAGGGTACCAGTGCCCTGGGGTGCTGGTGATGCCTTTACTGTAGGATCACTCCTGATGTGAAGGAGTCCCAAGCCCCAGCATCTTCCCACTTCACTTGCGGGCCTTGGCAGGTGCCAGCTGGCTGTACTGCTCATCACCCCGCTCGCCCAGGGGCTAGGAGGAAAAAAAAGTTAAATTCTCCACAGAATACAGCCGTGTCTGTCCAGCCCTGGGAGGGAGGGTATGGGGAAAGCTGGCCCAGCCCTCTCTTTGCCAAGCTTTTGGCAAACTCTCCCTCCCCACATGCAGAGTTTAACAGCTCCAGAGGGTCAGAGGCAGGGGGTGGGTGAGCTTGACCTGTCCTCTGGTCACTCAGGGGGAGGTGGCTGCGAATGCCCCCACATAGAGCAATCTCCAACGCAGCTCAGCGCCTCAAGGCACCGAGTACCCCCCAGCCACGGTGCCATCATGGTCACACCGGTCCCACCACGCAGCCCCACACCACACAGAAGTGCTGATGCCCACGTACGTGCACACACACAAACACACACATGTGCCCATGCTCACCTGGTAGAGCTGCTCGTTGGCAATCAGGTTCTGCCTGTCAGAAGCTAAAGAAAGAAAGAAGGTGGTCAAGGATCAGGGCAGTGGGGCAAACAATTGCAACCAAATCCAAGCAGCCAGCTGCTTTCAGCCCTGTGCTTTTACTTCCTCTTGGAGGCTGGGCGGAAAGCCCCTGCAAGGCCTCCGATGTCCCCATGTCACCAGCTGCTGTCCCTGGGATGATGTTTTGGTCAACCTTGTGCATGCGCTGGCTTCTACTGGGAAGCCAAGCTAGGGGCAGGAAGGGTATGCGGAGTGCTCACGTGGATTCCTACCCCAGACATGCTGGGTGCTGCCTGCAGCTTGCCGTGACTGGGCTCTGTGGCCAGTGATGGAAAGTCCCTGGGTACCAGCAGCTCCTGGAGATGCCCAGCCACTTCCCATCCCCACCTGCGGGCAGCCAGCGGGGTTCTCCCCTCACCTCGTGACATGCGTCCCTTGTCCTGGCCAGTGATGCAATACACGGCAACTGCCAGGAAGATGGTGGCAACCACATCTGCGACCACGATCCCTGAGATGGTGGGAGCATCCACTTCGATGCAGTTCTGGCACACTGGAAGCCCGAACAGACACACACTCAAAGCAGGGCCACGACCAGGACCCTGCCCCGTGGCCACCTCCGCCCTGCTGCCAGGTCCAGCCTGAGCCCAAAGTGCTCAGCCAGCTCCGCCAGTCCAGGCAGGCTCCCGGTCCCAGGGCAAGAGAGACCAGGGG
>JAVJGJ010000036.1:6601575-6622546 GCA_035590215.1 Microhierax caerulescens | reverse complement strand
ACTGGCTTCTTTCACCTTTACTTTCTGTCCTGCAAAAAACAAACAAAACAAAAAAAAAAAAAGAGGAGAGCAGAGCTTCACAGCTGCGTTCTCAAACCCCACGGTGGTACAGAACTCAAGAGATCTCATTCACGGAGCTAGCGCAGAGAGCATCACACCGGGCCGTCCCCCGAGCAGTGGAAATGATGCTGCAAACAAAAAACTCTGGAAAAAACGAGACTACCCAGCGGAAACGTAGATCAGTGTTCAGCTGGTGGTTACATTAACGCAGCTCTGGGTAGTTTAGAGATCCAGATTCCCTTACAGTGAAAACTAACTGGAACCAGGCATCCACCCGGACCCCATGCAGGCTGTATGTGCGTGAGCCGCATCCCGCACACGGATTGCATTGCTATTAAAGTGCAACTGTAACAAGAGACAGTTCAATAGAAACCAAAATATTTTCACTAGCAGGGACAGGAGCTGAGCCCAAACAGGGAGACAATAACCCATTCGGGTTTTTACCCACTAGTAAAAAACAACTTTGGTGGAAAGCTTGCCAAACAAACCACACTGAATTCCCTCCTTGGCCCAAAGACTTCCGTCTGCAAATGGAGAGTAAATTTGCTGGGGTTTTTGGTTTTTTTTTTGTTTGTTTGCGAGTGGCAGAGCAAAGCACAGAACGCAGCCTCTCCTTGCACATTTGTGCCGGGCACAAAGCGCACGGCTGCTTCGGTCTGACACCACGGTACCACCAAGCCCGACCTGCCGTGCCCTGTCACTGCCGGTCTGAGCTGTCACAGACGGCCACGGCGCCACGCACATGCTCCAGGCTGCCACCGCAGTGGTGCAGGGCAGGCAACCCCCCAAACCCCTCAGCACCACTTCGTCCCCAGGAACCGCTGCACTGATCTGCTCCCTTCTCCCCATCGATGTTTACGAACCGCTCACCAAGGCGCCGCGGTGGTGAACCCCAGCGAGCGGTGGGACCCGCTTCCCGGCCACCCTGCGAGCCCGCAGGGTGAGCACTAAGGGTGACAGGCTCCACGGCCCGCGGTGACGGGTGCGGGACCAGCCGCAGCCTCGCCATCCGTGTGGGGTCCTGCGGGTGCACCACACCGGGGGGGCACCACGTGCCGCGCGGCTCTGCACGGCCCCAGCCCCATTAGGGTGTCTGGCACCCAGAGACTTACCTCGGACCCCCCAGCTCGCCACGGCCAGGCTGGCGAGGAGCACCCAGGTGCCCAGGGTCCTTCCCCTTCGCATGGCGCAGGTGGTGGCGGCTGGGCACCCTGCTCAGGGAGAGGATGGAGAGCGCTCCTCACCGCCAGGCGCCCCAGGTGCCGGATGCTGGGGCTGGAGCCGCCCCCCCCCCAGCACCCGAGGGTGTCGGAGGCGTTCTGGGCCTGCCTCCTCGCCCCAGCCACGACACCCACGGAAGGGCAGGGGAAGACAGCTGGGCTTGAGGTGGTGGGTTCCTCAGCAGTTAGGGAGCCCCCTGCAGACACAGAGCCCCCAGCAGCTGGTCCCCCAGCACCCACAGAGACCCAGCACCCACAGGCACCCCAGAGCCACAAAGCCCCAGCATCTACGGGTGCCCCCGCAGCCACAGAGACCCAGCACCCACGGGTACACACAGAGCTATGGAGCCCCAGCACCCACGGGTCCCCCACAAGCCACACAGCCCTAGCACCCATGGGACCCCCCCGAGCTATGGAGCCCTGGCACTCACGGGTTCCCCTGCAGCCACAGTACCCCAGCACCCACAAGCACCCCCAGAGGCACAGAGCCCCAGCACCCATGGGTCCCCCCACAGCCAGGGAGCCCCAGAACCCACAGGTGCCCCCACAGGATTGCGAGCCCCAGCACCCATGGATCTCCCATCACCTACGAGTGCGTCCCCAGGAGTGGGAGCCCCAGCACCCCCGGGTCCCCCCGGAGCCAGGGAGCCCCAACACCCACGGGTCCACCCGCAGCCCCAGCACCCCCGGGTCCCCCGCAGCCGCCCCCCCGAGGAAGTGTGTCGCTCTGCGGACGCCGTAGCGGCCCTGGCGCCAGCGCCGTCCCGTGGTGCTGCGCGGCGGCGGGCGGCAGCGCGGCCATGGCGGTGCCCGCGGGCTCGCTGGTGGCGGCCGTGCTGGCCCACTCGGGCCGCCTGGACAAGGAGGACCTGGGCAGCCGCATCGGGCGGCTCTCCCGCCGCGTGGAGGAGCTGAAGGCAGGGCCGGGGCTGGGAGCGGGGCTGGGGGGCACGGGCGGAGCTCGGGGGGCGCCCGGCCCGTGGTTACCTCAGGCCCAGCCTGAGCGGAGCCGCTCTCCGCTGGGCGCTCGGGCGGCCCCCGGGCCTGGGAGGGCCCGTAGCGCAGCTGGGGAAGGGCCCCAACCCCGGGTGCGGGTGTCCCAACGCTCCCTCTTCCTCAGGGAGAAGTCTGCAACATGATTAACAAGAAGTACAACGAGTTCCTGCCCAGCATGGAGAGCGCCGAGGACTTGGTGGCGCAGGTGGACGGGCTGTCGGCCAACATCGACCTGCTGAAGGCCAGGATTGAGAACGAGGTGCCGGTGGGGGCTTCTCTGGGGGTTCCCCTCATCCTGCGCCACTGCCACCCCACACCTGAACCCCCCCATCTCCGTGTGGGGCGAGGGGATGGGAGGAGGAGGGCTCCTGCCTAAGAACCCTGGATGATATCACCCCTAAAAAACGCTCCTAGGTGACACACGCTGCAGAGGTGTGTGTTGCGTTGGGGGGTGGGGTGGTGACTGAGGAGCCGTCATTAAGGGATTGGCCTGGTTTGCTCGCTGTTGTACAGATGCAAAATTGTGTCACGCGTTTTGCCTTCAGAAGGGGAGAAGGAGCAGCCTTGCGTGCTGCCACAAAGTGTGGCACGGCAACCGGCTGGCTGAGTGTTGGTCCCACCGTGATCTGGGGCAGAGCGGGAGCCTAAATCACATTTGTGCATGTTCACTGAAGTCTTTAAGGAGAATGTGAGCAGCTGCTGCAGACCCACACTCTGATTTTTGCTCCTTTGATTTGTTTTCCTACATTGGGCATTCTGTAGCAGTGTTAATTGAGAATTAACTTTTTGCTCAGGTCAAGCATTCTTGCAGTTTAAATGGCTGTGTTAAAGGAGCACTGAAGTCCTTTTGCCTGCCTTCTGAGGCTGAATTGCCTTGCACTGCCTTTAAAAAACCTGTAATTTGTTAGAAGCATTGGAAACACTTATCAGCTTCTTTCTTTTTTAAGGATCTTCCTAGCAATGAATAAAAAGGATAGAACCTTTTTCCTCCTCACCAAATTATTCTAGTAACAAAAGTACTTTATATGTTTTTATCACTTTTTAGAGGAAGTGTGTCTGAGAATATTTGCTTGCTGTAAATGAACTGAGAAGTTTTGTTATTTTAGGTTCAGCGAGATCTAAATGTCGCTGTTGCTGAATTTACTGAGTTGAAGCAGCAGTTGGAGCGAGATACGCTGGTTCTGAGCATTCTGAAAAAGCTGCAGGAGGTGAGGAGGGGAGGTGGGGGAGTGCCTTAAGATCATCAGGCAGTAGTCATCCTCTCTGCTCTGCAGTCTGTGGCATTATTCTGGGCTTCTCTTTTGAGTAACTGTCTGTAGCTCCTGTCTCTAGCCGTAGTTTAAAACAATTGTCATCTAGTAGCAGATGTACGGTGACATATGAATCTATTTGATTGTTGCAGTTTGATACAGCTATTAAAGAGTACAATGCTGCATTGCTGGAAAAGAAGTATGTTGCAGCAGCTCAGCAACTGGAAAAGGTAATAATGACTTCTTAAGCATATGACGGTATTGTTCATACATACTTTCAACAAATGTCACAAGATGCTTTTCCTTAAGCAGGGGCAACAGTTACCCATATTTTGTGTTTGATCTTCACCACCAGGCGCGAAGCATCCTGAAAACGCTGGAATCCCGCAAGGGCTTTGAGCTGAAGATCCTGAAGGCACTAGGCACAGAGCTCACAGTGCAGACACAGAACATGCTCTATCATCTAGGAGAAGAATGGCAGAAATTTGCTGTATGGAAGCTTCCTCATTCCAAAGGTACTCACAGTTCTAGTTTGTTTCACTGTTCGCTGTTTGTGCTTCACTGTTTGAAATGCCTGATTTCAAACACCTGCAAGATAGGAAATACTGTAATACTGTTGAACTGAGGTTGTTTTAAGGAGCTCTTCCTGCCATTTGCATAACCTTATCAGTGGGAGTGATCAGTGCCAGTGTTCTTTGGATATGGCTCCACTCCTGGTGTATTTAGATGCTACCAAAAGCCATGCAATGTAGTCAATAGATTTTAAACAGAGTTTTCAAGGTTCATCTGCCTCATCTGTCATATTTCTTAGACAATGGGGGAGCAGAGATCATAACAGCTAATTGTAAGAACTGCTCAAGTCTGAAAGTTGCTGTCTTCATTGAAACAGTAACTTTTCCCCTGGAAAAAAAGATACCTTTTCTTTTTGCTTTGACTTGAAATGAGGAGAAGAGGGGAAGGAAAGCAATGTCATTCAATTGCAAGGTGACTGAAATGAGAATTCTGGCTTATTGTAAGAGTGATTCTCATTCTGTTGGCCCTGTACTGTCACACAAGGAACTCCGTACCCTATTCTGATGCTGCTTTACAAGAACATGGAGGAAATGGGAGGAGGTAGCATATTGCTTTAGCTGCCTCATGAGGAATGCAGTAGTTGCTCAGATCTGCTGTATCTCAGACCACACTCTATCAGAGAGATGGTTTTTCTTTCTCTTTAGAGAGCAGCAGCCTGGAGTCAGTGATGCATTCAGAACTGCACTTGCACACAGTGCCATCAAAAGAGGAGGAGATTGCTGGCCCACCTGTTGCTTCTGTGCTGCAGGCATTTGCTGTCCTAGGAGAACTGCACACCAAGCTGAAGATTTTTGGTAAGACAGACTGTAGATCGAGATAAACATAGATATAGTAAGCCCAAGTGGATGAGATTTCAGTCTTGTTGTAAGACGTATATCAAGATCCAGTTCACTTCAGCCGTACACTGGAAGACTTCTTTCTCTCTTGGCTTGTGTTTTCCACTAAGCGTGAGATAAATGCTCTGATTCTTATCAGTAGAAAATTATTTATCCTATTATTTATCCTTTCCTGTCAATTTACTCTGGTGTAGTTTTGACCTGTGGCTATGTGGTTTCATGGCCTAGTGTTGAAAGAGTTTTTCCAGTTACAGCCTCCTCATCTACCAGGAGTACGACTTGTTTTCAGGCAGCCTTTGGGCTTCAGCGTTCTCATGTGTTGGTAAAATAAATTGGCGAGTATGGCAGATAGTAGGACAGGATTTCATGCTTCCAGCTGTTTAAGTTGGTTTTCACTTTACATTAAATATACTGCTCTTTTTTAGGCCTCAGTATGTGTTTTACATGAGTAAAATAGTCTTTAGTGGAAACTAGACCCAGCGTTTTACCCTGTTAGCTGTTCCCTGACACAGCTAATCAAGAGAGTGTTTCTTCCACTTCATGCTAATAAACTGCATCCAGAATAGTCATGGTTGTGCCTCACTAGAGCAAACTGCCTGCCTCCTGCTGTTGGAAAACATATTTTTTTCATTTCTCAGGCCAGTTGTTGCTGAAATACATCCTCAAGCCGCTGATTTTATACCCGTCTCTTCAGCCATTCACAGAGGAACAGTCAGATGTCTTTGTCCTGCGTTTTAAGTCCGAGGAGCCTAACTTGGGTCATTCCACTCCTATGGAGGTTTTTGACAAGATCAAGCTTATTTTTGAAGTTCTCCACAAGTATCTGCTAAGTAGGTAGTTTCTCCCTTTTGGAATTAGACTGAGACTGGTACTTTGTTCATGTAATTGGAGTGGAAGCTTTGTACAATATCTGGTTGTTAAGCAGTACTGAATTATGTGTAAGGTCTAAGCAGCTCTTAATGTTAACTTGCTGTGCTGTGCTCTTGGACAGCTTGGCACCTTGTGAAACTGGACTGAGCAGTGACCCAGCATTTGCAGAGCTGGGAAAATGAAGGATGAAAGTACTTTGTGTCAAAGGGATTAAGGAATTAATTTTTTGTTAAATGTTTTTTCTTATGAACTGCTCACTGCATTGAAGATCCTTGCATGCAGCAGGTCGAAAAGGCTGAAGTCTTGATGCAATCCAGGGAGTTCCCTCGGTCAGGCTGGTCACCTGCAGGGTCATCCATTGGCTACAACCTGGCCTAGGCTTTGCTAGCATTTCATGAAGTAAACATGCTGGGAAAAAGGTCTCATTTTATGCAGACATTCAGTTGTCTTTTGGTTGGGTGGGCAATTCCACAGGCCCAGCGCATGGCCTGAAGAAGAAGGGTACGTCCTTATGGAACAGCTGGTAAGTGCTGTTCTGATAGGAAGGACTGAACGAACTGGTGAAGGGTCTGGTCCAGTGTTAAATTTAATGTATTAAAATCCATTTGTGTACTCTTGAATTCAGATATACCTCTTGAGGATCCTGCGGAAGATAAAAAGGATTGCAGAGTCACGCTCGCAGAACTCCTAGGTGATATGATATGGGAAGAATTGTCAGACTGCCTCATTAAGAACTGTCTGGTGAATTCAATCCCAACCAACAGCAGCAAACTAGAGCAGTATATAGAGGTAGGTCTCAAAAATCTTTCAGATCCATGTGGTGGAAATGCCAGGTGGCCAGCTTGAACAAAAAGCTATGCTTTGCTGATCTGGATTTGTGTGTTTCTCTCAGTTAAGTTGTGGCTTGTGCTTCCTGTCACGTAAAAGTGTGCTAGGTGTCTGATCTGTGGAAGTTGGGCCATATTTAGCTGAGACCTGGAGACTTTTAGGGTGTGTGGTGTGAGACACTTTTCTGAGCCTCTGTGAGAGGCCAAAGATGATGTTGTCACAGCTCTGCTTGCTCAGCTGGCTTCCTGAGGACTGATTGCTCTGTTTGTATTTGTTGCTAATGATCATAGGGTTTTCTTGCATAGGCCACATAATTTTTTTTTTTAAACTACATACATAATGGAGAAGTTACTGCTAGTGAAGAATGCCAAAAGCTCCTTTTCCTGAAGAGGGGGCTGTTTCAAACAGAAGCAGTGGGATAAACCTCCCAGTCTCTTTGCCCTAGGTAGCCCAGCATAATGAAATTTGATCATCTTGCTGCTCTGGTTTTTGTACTAGGTTGCCAGCACAGTCAGGGGGGACAGACCTCAGTTCAAACACTGTATTATTGTGTGGTCATGGATGCTAGCTGAGCCGGATTTTTCCAGGATTGCTGAAAAGCTGTTGGATTGTTAGTGCCTTCTAAAACCTAGTTTCATCCTTTCATATCAGCTGAGTGGAAGAATTTATACCCAACTTTTGTTTTATTATTTGATTTTTTGAACTGTGTTAATGTGTTATATGTGTCTGTGATTTTCAGGTGATTAAATCCACAGAGGAATTTGAAAAAGCCTTGAAGAACATGCAGTTTTTGAAAGGAGACATGACAGATTTACTGAAATATGCCCGTAATGTCAATTCCCACTTTGCTAACAAGAAGTGCCAGGATGTGATTGTGGCAGCCAGAAATCTGATGACCTCAGAAATACACAATACTGTAAAGGTGACTGTTGTAATACACTGTTTTTATATGTGGAAAACCAGCTTAGCTGTTGAAGAAGATGTTTAGATGTTAGCTGTTCTGTTTAGAACAGTCGAGTCCTTTTTTTTTTTGTGGAGCGCTGAATACTCTCAATTATTTGGGTATCTTGGCAACCAACAGTTTCAGACCCTTTTTTAATAGTGCTCAAAAAGGTTGTTTCACTAACAAGATGTTTCTTAAAATACTTGACGTTTGCTTGCATGGGCTGTTCCTCCTAGTATCATAAGTGTAAGAAAAACCAGGGATTACTTAGAGAGTTGCTTCTCTGCATGCAACACCATATAGACTATTTCGTGGTCTGCCGTGTCATTCTGTCTGTCATGCTGCCAGGAGACTTCCAGCAGCCTTAGGGGACTTCTGCAGCCTTGTGTTTATCTTGAGTCTTAAATAACCTCCATCATTCAGCGTTTTGTAGTCTTGTGCAGTCTCCTTTCTATGTGCTCTAAATTACATTATTCCTCTCTCTTGTTTTCCCTTAGATCACACCCGATTCCTCTGTAGCCCTACCAAGGCTTCCTGATCCTGGGGCAGGAGATCACTTAAAAATGCAAAAACCTTCGGAACTTCTGCATAACAACATGGTGAATTTGGAGAATGAGACTAAACTGAGCCCATACACATTTTCTCTGCCTACGTGCCGCATCAGTTCATCAGTGGAGAAGCTGATGGAGCTGGCTTATCAGACGCTGTCGGAGGCTACAGTCAGCACAGATCAGTGGTAGGAATTATATACCAGTGGGTAACTCTTGGGTGTCAGATACTTACTGCCTTTGGCAGCACCAAGCATCTGTTAATAGATGAAAAGAACTTTAAAAGAACAGAAGATGCCCAAAAATTAGAATTAGTCATTCAAGTTACTCGCTGTTTTGGCTGGAGGGTGCATCCCTGGGTTCATGTGGTAGACTGGTACAGCAGGAACAGCTGTGGACTACGCTCCCTGCAATACTTGGGTTAAGCAGCCTTTCAGACTGACATTGTCAGGGAACACTCAGGTACACTTTATTGTATTTTAGCCATTAAAGCAGGGAAAACATGGTAAACTCCCTAGTGGGCACAGTGTAGTTCATGGCTTCAGTCTTCTAGTTGGGGGAGATGCTACTTCAGTGTTCACTTCAATGTTTTATTGTACTTTTGCTGTCAGTTCTTTAGAAAAAACAAAGCCATCTCTTTTTTTTTTTTCAAACCAAATGGTAAGTGATAGCACCCATTTGGAGAGAAGTTCTTGCTTTCTTTGTGCTGGGTGAAAGCAAAGAACTCCAGCTTTGCATCTGGCGGGGATTTTCAGAGGAAAAACAATTAAATGTTTGAGGAACTGCATACAGCCTGCTTTAAAAACTGGAGACTGCAACTCTGAAGGAGAGCTGCCTAGGTGCTGAATGCCCTTCAGTGTACCGTGGCAGAGAGAGGGCTGACTATTTATGCACACCTGGTGGGGAAGGGACACTGTCCCCTTTGTTCCTGGGGTTTCATGAATCTCCCTTCTGACATGTCGTCTGAAACTTGTCTTTTCCACACTGAACTTACAAGGTCATCACAGCATTCTTGAATTTTTCCAGAATGTTGCCTTTGTTGACATCGCTGTAATTGATTCTGAACAATGTACTCTTTGTGCCACTACTTCATTGCCAGTGCTTCGCTACTAGAAAAACCTTGTTTTGGAAAAGGTTGAGGGACTCTTGTGACCAAGATGTTAATTCCACTGACAAACTAACGTGAGCCTTATTTTTTTTGTAGCTGTATACAGCTCTTCTACTCTGTACGGAATATATTCCAGCTGTTCTATGATGTAGTGCCAACATACCACAAGTAAGAGTGTGTGTGTGTGTGTGTTTGTGTGTGTAACCTAGGGCCTGTTTTGGAGAGAGAAAAATGTTGTTGGCACAGGCCCACTTCTCCCCGGTTTGTCTACCACAGCCAGAGACTACTAGGGGCTCTCTCCAGCAGCAAAAAGCTAGTACTCTTAGTCTATTATTAATTCGTGCCTGCTGCAAAATAGGTGCTTGAGACCGAGGAGATAGGTGCGGTTCTTACAACTGCGTTTGAATGCAGCCGTGTAACTTTGACCTGAGGTCTCATGCATAGGTTTTTCATGAGAAAAAGAGCAGCAATGAAGACTGGAAGAATACAGTTCTGTCACTGGGGTATTACCGAGAAGGACTTCTCTTTTCCTCATGGTAACTTTGCTGTAACAAAGTATTTTCCTGTTTGAAAGTCCATTGCTAGAAACAATGTGGACATTACACATGGTTCAATGGCCAAAGTGCCATTTCACTAGCTGTAAAACTCCTTCCCTGTAAGTTCTTGTGTGGATGCAACAGGAGTTTAAATATTTTTATTCTAACTGATGTCTTCATCAGGCATTGCACACGGTTAGTTACTTGCCACATCTGTTCTGAGACAGTGACTTTCTCTGGGGTGGGCATGACAGTTTATTTAACAGAGCTGAGTCTAAATAAATGCAATTCTTCCTTTTATTCCTTCCTGGGACAGGGAGAACCTTCAGAAATTACCCCAGCTGGCAGCCATTCACCACAACAACTGCATGTATATTGCACACCACTTGCTCACCCTGGGACACCAGTTCCGATACCGCCTGACTAACATCCTGTGCAACGGACCAGCTACCTTTGTCGACCTGGTACCTGGTTTTAGGAGACTTGGTAATTGTACCTTTTAGTACTGAAATATGTTGATGGATGACATGGTAACTGATCCTGGGTGTTTGTGGCTGAATGGTGTAATGTAAGCGTGGCCACTGGCTCGAGCAGTGGATTGTTATTGAAGAGTTTTGGACAAGTAGCCAGGGCATTTTCTAGACTGGCAAGTCTGACAGAACATTACAGCTCTAGGCAATATAGCTGTTTAGAGCTTGACTTTCTGAAACCTAACTCTTCTTGTCTAGCACATAGGTCCAAAACAGTTTGTTACCCAGTGAGATGTGGTAACACTCATATATTTTGGGATCTGCTGCTCAGACCTGTGGTATTTTTTTTTTTAGCATATTCTATGGAATCAAATTCTGAGATAAATTTGTATGATCCTAATAGGAGCCTGTCATCTGTAGTTAATTCTGCCACTCAGCTGTTTTTTTCAAGTGTCGTAGCAATGCAAGCTGTGCAAGAGCTTACTGAATACGTGACTGGGCCTGGTTAAATTTGCTCTGAGACTGTTTAGAGACTGGAAATTCCTTTAAAAATAAATATTATAGCAAGTTCGTTATTTGGCACTTACAGTCTCTAAATTGGCAGAGCAAATTTAGTAATTGCTTAATTACTTCTCTCTGCTTGTTTTTGTTCCTGAAGGGATGGAGTGTTTTCTGGCCCAGATGCGAGTGCAAAAAGGAGAGATCCTGGAGAGGCTGTCAAGTGCCAGGAATTTTTCTAATATGGATGATGAGGAAAATTACTGTGCAGCAAACAAAGCAATAAGGCAGGTAAGCAAGGCAATCAGTGTCAAATAAACCATTGTCTGTGGACATTGTCCTTGGGAAGGTATGGTATGTAGTCACAGTCCTGAGAACTGTGCAGTGTTTCAGCAGAGTGGAACTTCTTAAAACCAGTTTTCTGGCCTGATTATTTTTTGTCTCTATGCTGTGTCTTTTGGTAAAATGGAAGCATGCTGAGTTCAGTTCCTCTTGCTGCAAGTTGAAATGAAAAGCTTCCTAATCTTGAACTTTTGTTTACAGTACATTTATTACATTTTTCATTTTTCAGGGAAAGGGTCTGCCACACTTTTGATAAGCCTTAATGCAAACTGAAAACGTTGTGTTTTTCCTCAGGAATGTCTGCTCTACGTGATAGCAAGGCACTTCATTGCCTTTTGCTTTTTCAAGCGAGTTTCTGACCATGTGTAGTCACCTTATCATTTGCTGCCTCTCTTAATGTTCTTTTTGATAAGATGTAGATAATGCATAGCTGTCATCTTCCAGGTACTGCATCAGTTAAAAAGACTGGGGAAAGTCTGGCAAGATGTCCTTCCAGTGAACGTGTACTGCAAGGCCATGGGGACTTTACTGAACACCGCTCTCACAGAGATTGTCACTAGGATTGCTGCCCTAGAGGTAACTGCATGAGATGGACATGCCAGGCATTTGTGACCTCTAGAAGTTCTTTCCAAGATTGGGTTTCAGGGGAGCAGTTACCTTTCACAGAAATGGTAATTGTCCTGTCTATGAGAAACATTTGAGATGCCAGTAACTCACATCTGGTTAAAACCATGCTGTACTCTTCCAGCGATTCCATGACTCTGTAGTCACGGGGAGAGTCAGGGAAGTGGCTGTGATTTCACCTTCATTTGGATTTAGGTGTGTCACTCCTACTCTAAACATTTATATGAATCAATTTCTTTTTCTTTGTTCAGGATTTAACTGGTTGTCTCGAACTCCATCTCTTCTGACACATTTTCAATCTGTACATCTTTAATGAACCTCTCCACCCTATCTAGGCACCAGGTGCCGAAATACCTGTGACATTTCAAACTGAAATTCTTACCTGTTTTAAGCTCCGTTTGACTCCCAGTACTGTGTTTGAGTGATTGGCAGGTTACCTTGGGTCAAGTACAACTGTGTTGTCACATCTCTTAATTAAAATATGTTTTCACAGCAAATGATAGAAATACGTTAGTGCATCTGTTCTAGTTGTAGTCTACAATCCAAAGAGCCTTCCCACTGTGCATTAGTCCATTAAGTCCTCTTTTTCCTGTAACAGCTAGTTTACAGGACACTTCCTTAGTCTATACCTGCCAAAAAGCTTGGCTTTGGTCATTGGGCTGGCAGTGCCTGAGCCATTTCCTTGTAAACCATTCAGACCTTCATCATAACGCCTCTACTTCGCAGTAAAATGCTTGCTATTGCACTAAAACACTATTTTGAAGCACAGCTGTTGTTACGAGGCATTTGCTGAGTGAGAACTTGCTGAAATGCTTGTTCATGAAATAAGTTGTATTAGCTTGAGGATGTTAAAAGGGATCTAAACCATTGCTTTCTTCTTCACGCACACAGACACCTTTTTTCCATTTCACTTACTGCCTGGCACTCCAAAAACATATCTAACTGCTCCCCTGTTAACATTGGTTCAATTCTAGGATATCTCTGCAGAAGATGCAGATAGGTTATACTCCCTCTGTAGGACCATGGTGGAGGAAGGACCCCAAGTTTTCACCCCACTACCTGAGAACGACAAGAATAAGAAATACCAAGAGGAAGTTCCAATCTACGTGCAGAAATGGATGACATTCAAAGAGCTGATGATCATCTTGCAAGCCAACCTCCAAGAAATAGTAGATCAGTAGGTGTCTTCCTTTCTTCCTTTTCAGTTAGTTCTTCACCCCAGTAACAGGGAGCTGGGACGTGGTCTGACATCAGCAGGGCACTGCACTCGGGGGACTCTGTTCAGATGAAAGGCAGTCACCATTACGAAGGATCAGATAACTGCTCCCGGGGCTGTTTCTTGGCTGTGTCTTTATAGCCCATTTCAACGTTGCTCATACATTCAGCTGCCTCCTGTGAAGGAAAAGGCAATGATAAAAAAAAACAAGTGCCATGGGAGAGCTGACCACAGTGATTGTGTGTCCCCCTTGGCTTCTCTTAAATTCAGAAGTATTTCCTGGTAAGCAGTCTGGCATTTTGCCTACTGCTTTTGATGTTTGCTGTGCCTTGCTGCTGCAGTCGTTCCACGTGATTGACCTCTGCTTTTTTAGATGCTTGCTTTAACTTGAAAGGGGTATTCATCTGAATTATACATGAGGATTTGCATAATTACTTGTCTTACTTTAGCTGCCATGAGCTGTCAGAAGCTAGACATTCCCTGTTCACAGCTGCCTCACACATGTGTCTGAATGGCAGGAACACACACAGTCCTCAGCAGGCTGAACTGCAAAGGTACCGGCCGTGGAGAAAGCGCTTAGGGAGGGCAGTTCCCTGTCTGTGTCCTGCTGTTGGAACCGTGTTAGACACCAGAGGTTCCCAGCTCTACTTCCACCCGTGCATAAACCACTCCCCACCCCACCACCACCCCCAAACCCCGTTGTTTGGGAGTTGAGTGGGAATTTTGCAGAGGAGGCTTATTTTGAAGAAGAAAAATATAGTTTGTAGTGAGTGCAAAAATTGCAGCCTGTTGCTTTATACCCCTAGCTAAACAGTTCTGTGCTCAATTGGCATACAGCTAATAGGTTGCTAACTGGAATTGTTTTGCCTGTGGACTTACTACTGTTAACGGTGCTCAGAAGGTTTATTTTAACATGACATTTCTGTGCTGTTTGGTTAAATAAACATCTTTCTCTCCCATGTAGGTGGGCAGATGGGAAGGGGCCTCTTGCAGCTGCATTCTCAGCAGCTGAAGTGAAGAGTCTGATCCGAGCCTTGTTCCAGAACACAGAAAGGAGAGCAGCAGCGCTGGCCAAAATTAAGTAACTCTGTGTTGACTCCTACACGTTGCATGGTCTGATAAAGCAAGAACAAACTGCATCTTTCAAATACTTCTTGGATTTGACCCTTACTATTTGTACTGTTATAAAGAAGGTGTAGCATTAGGCAAGTGCTTCATGGAGGCTTGACTGAGGGAGAAGAAGCATTTTCTAGCTCAGTGTTTGTAGGGCAAAGAGGATGGCTCTGTGAGTCTGGGACCAGAAAAATCAAAGGTGGGTACTTTATCAACACATGGACACTAACTGCTCCTGCTCCAGCTGCTAGGCAGATGGAATTTGGGCTCAAAAATTCAGTCTCCTGCCATGTTCCCCAGCGGTGTTCTGTCCAGATCCAAGTTTTCCTCCGTGAGATATACAGTCCTGGTGAAGGAGAGACACTTCTTGTGGTGGTTGCTAATTTCTGTTCTCTAGGATTTCATCTTCTGGTTAAGCCCAGTTTAGGGAAATAAATCGAATCTTGTATCCAGCATGCTTTGGTGAGAACGGGCACTGCTCTCAGCTGGGCCTCTCATGCAAGGCACTGTGTAATGTCATCTCAAGCTTGCTTGCTTAAGGGTCTTGTAGAGGGTTTTTCTTTCTCAGTAGTGAACCTTATCTATGCAGTTGTACAGCAGGGGGCACGTAGCCCCTTTGTGCATTACCTCTTCTGTCCCTGCAAATTACATGTGAAACCCACAGACTTGGATACCTTTTGATATCCTTCTAAGAATGCTAAAGTGCCAAATCTGCTCTTTCCCACCTCAGGTTTCCCTGAAGAGCAGGCCTCAAAAGAAGGAAAATTTAGATGGGGGAGGAGGGGGAGAGGAGATCCTGTTCTGAGTGAACTGTTTTATCGTGTCACGAGGTTTTGCGCAAGTGGCAAAACTCATGGCTTTATTTTTCATGGAAAATACCTTAAAACTGACTTAGAATTTTTCAGTCTCACTTTACCAACTGTAGAAGCCAGTTCAGCTCCTTTTACCTTTTTGGTGTGTGTGAACTAGGTAGGTCTGGCATCTGTTGTCTTTCTGGTAGTAAATTTTCTGTCCTTTAAGAATAATAAGAGAAATATATGTGAATCTAAAAAGGGAATGAAGTGTGCAGTCATAGCAGCATCTTTTAAGTTACAAATGGCTATGTTTGAGACTTTGAGAAACATAAATGTCTTTTACTTGAAAAACTCACCAAAAGCATTCATTAAAATGTAGCCCAGAGGCTGAGATGGGCTGGTTGCTTCACACGTGGAACACGTAGCGCTTACAACCTGCTTACAAAAGTTTCGATCAGAGCGTAATGTTTTAATCTGTTACCTACTGTTGTCCCCTTTATGTGTGCACTTTTGTCTGACTTCTGTTCACACGTGAGAGTGTTTGTGCAGAGCCTGAATTGCAGCTGGTTTTCACGTTGCCCCTGAGTCACTGTGGAATGGAACGGCCCTTCTGCCTGCTGGGTCAGCCGAGCGCAGCCGGGGCAGGGGCTGAGGAACTCTTCGGCTTCTGCCTTTACCTGGCGTGGGGAGGGGGCAGGCGCTGTCACACAGTTAGATTGAGTCCAGCACATGAGGACGCAGCAAGAAAAGGAGATTCTGAAGCAAAATCTGACTGCCACTTAAAACTCCAGCTTTTTCTTTTCTTCCCCTCCAAGTAGTTTATTTGAAGGCTGAGGGTGTCCCTGCCACACTTGCACCTCATGGGATCCCCTGCCCCTTTACACATAGCAATCCAAAACACATATTTTGAAAAACACTTTTCCCATGTGGATTGTTCACAGAAATGTAATTTGCTATTTTCTTTAATAAACTATTTATACTGAGCATCTTTTCTCATGTTCTCTGGGGATTCTGTTAGGTTTGTAGTAACAGTATGAATTAGTCCTGGACCGTTTGCCACTTACTACATGGAAGGGGAAAAGCGTTGTTCTGTGAACTCTCCTTGCCTTATTTCTAGTAGATCTAATCAAAAAGAAAAAAAATAAAGGCATCGGTACCATAAAAGAGGTTGTCCCAGAGGTTCATGCATCAAGGGCGAGCGTAGGGTAGTGAAGGAAAATGTTCAGTCGGATGCTAGTGCTGGGATTTGTCTGTGCAACGCGTGGCTGGGCTCACGCCTTTGCTTGCACTGCTTACCTCAGTGACGTGATAAATCCAAGGCAGGAGCTGGGCCACGTTGGTGTAAACCCCAGGGTGGTTGGGCTCGGCGCAGCCCTGGCCCCAGCTCACGATGCCTACTAAGCGCCAGGCGGCTTCATCCCGGCAGACCAGGGGGCCCCCGCTGTCACCCTGCCAGGCGGAGCAAGAACTAGTGAAGCAGCGCTGCCCGCGGGGGTGCAGGTCAGGCAGGCTTCTCCCCCCGCGTGCCTTTGGTCTGTCGGCCATACAAGAAGCTGAAATGCGGGTACCAGCAGGGCGTGCCTCTGCAAGGTTTCTGTGTTCCTTCTAGAAAGAACTAAATCTCAGCCTGACATCGAGGCACCGGGGCACTGCGGGGTCAGTGTTGCAGCGTTAAGACGCAATGGTCCCTACGCGGACTCTACTGCAAGGTATTGCCACAAAACCTGGCATTTGCTGGAGCAAACCAGGGACATACCGGTCCTTTCCACACCTGCTGTGCACACCCCACACGCCACTTGCCCCCTCCCGTTACCTGGCACGCGTCGATTTTCCCGTGCAGGTAGCCGGCACACAGCATCCTGGCAGTGAGCTCGCCTGCGTACATGCACGAGCTGTTGCACCGCTTGGTACCGATCAAGGGAACGAGTGCTTCCTTCAGTGTCTCGGTAACCTGTGCTGGAGAGGGAGAAAGAGAAGCCAAGAGGGAAACAAGATGTGCAGGGAGCAAGAGGGGGAAGAGCAGGGCACTAGCTGGGGTAGTCAGAAGATGGAGGGAAATGGAATTATCTGATGGGATTAAATACAGCCACACAGGAGGTGTGGGTGCGGGGTGCAGAGCTGCTGGAGCAGAGGTGGGATGAAGGCAGGAGGGGGCATTTGCAAGATCACACGCGGCATGGAAAGGGCTGGATGGAGCCAGTGGGGAGCAAGGGGAAAGGGGAGCAGCGGGGACAAGACGGGCGCTTACCTTGGTCTGGTCTGGTATAGCCCCAGCCGGAGACCCAGCACCGCGTGCCCTGGAAGAGGTCCCGCTGGGAGGGTGGCAGACACACAGCACGGACGGCATCTGGTGAGCGGTGACAGGTAAGCGCCGGGATGGCTTGGTGCGGTGTTGAGCACGAGCAGCCAGGGAAGGGCTGCGGCGCTACCAGCCTGCAGAGCCACCCAGCCTGGCCGTGCTGAAGTGAAAGGCTCTCGGGCCAGCGCTCTGGAGACTTCAGCTCCCACAGGCACCTTGCCGGCCGTTCACAGCCCTGGCGTAGCTCAAAGCCCCGCAGTGCTGCGTGCGCCGGCTGGACGGCCCGTAGGAGCTGCTCTCAAGTGGCAGGTTCAGGAGAGACGGGGTTTGGCCACCTCTGAATTACGGGATAAGACAGACAACTCCACAGGTGGGAGAAGGACACAACAGCACCATGGCAGCATCTTACCTGAGAAATTCAGGGGGGCTTGGAGCTTCAGCAGAGCAATGTCATAGTCAAGGCTGTTGTCGTTATAAAGTGGGTGATAAATTATTTTCTTTACCGATACCCCAGCCTCCTGCTTGATGGAGCCATGGGTGATAACGCCTGCGAAAACCAGCCAGGCAGAGGCCTGAAGCCGCCTGTAGCTGAGCACAAGGACAGCACGGCTCTTACTGCAGGGCAACAAGCGCCAGCACCGGGCTAAGAGCAGAGCCACAGCACGCCCGAGGCTGGGCACGGGAGCCCGGCGGTACCTGTGCACGCAGTGAGCTGCTGTGACGATCCACTCCCGTGCCAGCACGGAGCCTCCGCAGTGGTGCTGGGAGCCGTGGTACACGCTCACCTGCCAGGGCCAGCGCCCTGGGGGCACGTCTGTGCCCCCCACCACCCGCAGAGCCCCGCGGCGCAGCCCACACTCTGCAAGGCAGCCAGGCAGCACTGTTAGGTGAAGCTCCAGGTCTCAGACCCTCAGGCTGGAGGGTGAGGGAAGGGGGTGGAAAGGGCGCAAAGAAACTGTTAGATCCAGGCAGAGATCGTGGGGGCACTGGAGAGGATGGAGGCACTCACCTGAGCATTTCAGAGCCACAATTCGACCCGATGCGCAGCTGCTCCTGCGCAGGAATAAGCCTCAGGTCAGAATACACATGAACCAAAATCCCTGGGGCACTAGGGAGCTCCAGGGCAGCTGCGGCAGCCCCCAGGGGGGCTTCTTCCCACACAAAACCAGGCTGGGTTTCTATGTTCTTACAGCCAGACAAAAACATCCCTGTTTCAGCCCCACCAGCAAACTCTGCTTCCTCCAGAGCTGCCCTTACCTGACCTGCCACATGTCTTCCAGGCTGCCTTCCTGGTGGGGTCTCACCTGAACAAACTCCTGGGTGTCATTCACCTTGACATCTGTCAGGTTCACTCCTTTCTGATGGGTCATCCTGCAGAAGCAACAGTAACTGTCCCAGGAAGGGGCTGAGGACCTGCCAGGGCATCAGGAAAGTGACCCTGCCCTGGGAACAACAGTCCACAGCCCTGCTGCTCTGGTAGCCAGGAACAAACCTCCTTGGCAGGCTGGGTCTCCTGCAGCTCTTCTCGCAGACCCCCATGTCAGCCCAAGCCCCACTTTCCACCCTGCACCCACCAGGGAGCTGGGTGACCTGTCACTGCTGTCCCAACAAACCTCCCAGCCTCTAAGCACCTGCCTTTGCCAAATGAACCCCCTCGGAAAGGGGTGAGTAGGGGTCCAAGCGGCTGCCTCCGCCGTGCCCACCTGAGATACCCGAGCTGCCGGCAGAGCAGGGTGCCCAGGGAGAGACTCCAGTGCTCGTGGCACGCCAGGAGCCAGCCAGGGTGGCCTTCCACCTGTGCTTCCAGCAAGGAGTTGGCCACGTTTATCCTGAAAGACACTAAAGCCATTCCATTAAAGACAACCAGCAAGTTCCCGTCCTTGCAGTGCTTTGTGCAGGGTCAGCGCAGTGGATGATCATGCAGATCTCAAGTGAAAAAAAACCCAAAAACCAAAACCACCTAAAACCCCCGGAAGGAGCCGTTTGAAGCAGTTAGAAGAGATACATGAACCTGTTTGCATATTCCCAGTGCCTGCGTGGCAGCTGAGTGACTGATCGCATGCAAGGGAGTCCGGCAAGCGATGCCTTTGCTGTAGGATCACACCATGTGACAAAGCCGTAACGCTGGGGGATGCAGCAGGACTTAAAGCGAAACAATTGCAAAACACAGCTGAAAGAAGCTAGTGGATCAGCAGGAGGTATTTATTATTAAACAGCACCTTTTGGCAGGCACTGGCCTGCACACTGCTCCCCTCTCCCCACCCTCTGTGGCAGCAAGCAAAGATGGAAACCTCTACTGGGAGCCCCACGGACCACAGGGTCTTCCTCTTCACCATCACTGCACGCTGGCATTGCGTCTGGCTCCTGCAGCAAGGTGAAGCCCTGGTCTGGCTGAGGCTTCTTCAGGTGTTTCACTTCAGGAAAGAGAGAAGGGAGTGAGGTGGGCTCACGCAGCCTGGGCAGCACCCAGAGATGCACAACATTAGGGACGATCCTGAGCTGCCCACCGGCAGAGGCGATGAGCCCCTCACTGGGCGAAGCTGCAGCTCGCTGCTGGGACCACAGTAACCAGCAGCAGCCATGTGCCCCCATCCCCCATGTTCCCCCATCCCAAGCTGCAGGTCACGGACCAAGGAGCTCCAGCACCACCTCTGCCGCCGGACCCCAGACTCGCTTGCTGGTTTGGCGGCTGGGCTCTGCCCGCAGCGGCAGGGCTGTCCTGGAGGAGCCACTGACCTAGAAGCCATGTCCCCGCTGCTGTCCCCGCCAGCAGCCCGGTGACCCCAAGCAGCAGGAACAGCCTCTTGATGGTGCAAAGAGGTTTGAGACATGCATTAGCAGAATCTTTAAGAAACAGAGAAAGAGGGGGGATTAACACAGCCTTGCCGGTCCCTCACAGCACTGGCAAGCCCCAGGTGAAGCTCCTGGGTCCTTACACACCTATTGCTAGGACTCATCTGGTCCTCTCCCTGCAATGGCAGGAGGAGGTGAGCTAAGGGCATGGATTCTGTGGGAGATCAAGACTTGGAGGGCCCCCCTTGTTCCCAAAGCCCATAAACAGCTCACCCACCGTGTCCCGGGGAGGCCCGTGTTCTCCTTGCTTCCCTCCTTGGCTCTGCTGTCCAGCTCTGGCAGCTTTGCACGGCATCCTCAGCGCCAGGCAGGTTGTCAGGAAACTGCTCACCAAAGGCTGGGCTCTAGGGAGGGGAGTCCCGGGGAGCAGATCAGCAACAAAGGTCAGGTCCCGTGGCAGGGGACAGGCTTCAAGTGATGCCACTGCTGCCCAGGCTGGCCGGCGCAGCGGGGGCGGTGAGGCGAGGGCGCGCGGCTCACCATGATGGCGAGGAGCAGGGCGGCTGCTGGTCTGGCTGCTCCACGGGAGCTGAGCACACGGGTCTCCAGCAAACCAGCTCGGGTTTCCCTTCGCACGCTCCCGGCACCACGCCGTGCACGCGCACCGTGCCCGTGCCGAAGGGACTCCTTGTTTTAGGGACCCACCACCCCTCCCACTGACAGGACCCTCGCAGCAGGTGGGAGGTGATGGCTCAGCAGCCCCCTCCTGCCCCCCATCGCCTGCTGCTCGGGCTGGGGACCCCCAAGGGGAACGCTCGTCTCCCTCCCTGGTACGGCGCCAAGCGAGATCGGCAGCTGCGGGGTTGCCTCAGCTCTCGAACCCATCTCCCACCTGCTGGGCCCCCCTCCCTTCCCCCTCCCATTATTTTGCTCGGCCACCGTAGGAGACACACCAAGCCCTGCTGCAGAGCAGCAGCAACAGCCCTGGGTTGGGGGTGTGGGCGGGGGGGCTGCAGGCTGGCAGCCAGCCCTGCCAGCGGTGGGCTCCGGGGCA
>JAVJGJ010000036.1:6580070-6596852 GCA_035590215.1 Microhierax caerulescens | reverse complement strand
GGTTGCGCTCCTCTGAGTTTAAAAAAAAATAAAATAAAATAAAAAAAAATTCCAGGTTGGACTAGACAGTCTCCAAAGGTCCCTCTTCCAACCCTGACCAGTCTGTGATTAGCGGAGGAGTGGGAGAAAAATCAGATCATCTGAGCACCCAAGTGCCACAGCCCCAGCGCTGGCACGGCTGCAGCCGCAAGACCCCCCCCCCCATCCAGCTCTGGGGGTCTGCAGGGGCAAGGGCAGACCCCAGGCTGTCCTGCTGTGCCAGGCCACGAGCAGCAGCCTTGCAGGCACTGTGCCCAGCCACAGCCCGAGGGGCTCCCACATCGGCAGCTTTGAGGAACACTGGCCAGCCCAGGGCTCTGGGGGAGGGAAGGCTTGTGTGCCCCTTGCCCAGCCCCGGGCTGCTGCTGTGTGCACCACTGCTGGGGCTTGCACGTGCTCAGTGTTTCTTTGCAGAAAAGCTGGCCAGACCCTCTGGATTGCTCCCACCCTGGCCTAAAGGGGCTGTGTCCAGAGATGGAACAAGGCAACGTGGCCACCACCTCAGGACATCACCTTGTCTGAGCCTCTGACCCTCTGTTGGATCATTTCCTTCCTTACATCATTTCTTCTCTTTCTCTCTTTAGTCTCCTATCTAATAAAAGTGTGAGATAAGAGAGCTGCTGTAAGCCTGTAATGAGAGAAATGGCCAAAAGCAACAACCTCAAACCTGCCTGATCCTGGTAGCAGTCTGCCAAATCTCATAATGGATAATGAGTCCTGGATGTCCAGATGGTGTTTCCCGGCAGTGATGCTGTGGTCAGGAAAAAAAAAAAAAAATTAACTTAACAATAAACTCCCAAATACCTTCCAACCCCCACACCCCCCAAGTGTTTCCTAACCCTTTGTCAGCACTACCTGCCTGTCCCCAGCCCCAATTATTACCGTCTCTAGCAGGATTTAGGTATCTCTGGAAGGAGGTAGAACAGTTTGCCCTAGTCCTGCCGCTGCAGTCACGGCGGAGTTTAATCTCAGACTCACAAAGCACCACACTGGCATCACCACAACAAATAAGACCTGCCAGACCAGGTCTGACTAACATCCCTCCCACCTTGCATCTTGTCTCTAAGACAAGCTGCCATCTCAAACCTCCTAATGGGAAATTATTCACTAAGGCTCTTTTTACCCCCAGGCAGTGGGATGTACCGACATGAAGTAAGATAGTTTATATGCTGCACACACTTACCCTGTTGGATGGACACACATCTTTCTGTATTTCATATAAATATCCAATCCTATTGGGACATTTCCATGGAGCAAAAAGCTGTTGCTCTAAACTTGACTTGTTGCCACCATATTGCTCGTGGAAATGGCTTATTTTGTACCTTGTGCTGTTGAAGTGATCACCCCTTTACAAAATGAAATGATGCTGAGTACTCGCCTGCGTCTTGGTCTTGCTCCATCACACCAGGATCAGGCTGGTAAGAGTCACCTTTTGGGCAGGGATGCTCAGCTGCTGAAAATGAGAGGAAAATCTTTTTGGGATGGTACCCATTGGGTGACGCTGGGTGCTGAGCCCTGTGCACCCTCTTGCCAGCGGAACACTGCCCTGTGGCACTCCTCCACGGGCAGCATCCCGCAGCTCCCAGGGCACGAGCAGTCCTTGTCCCACGGGCAGCTGGACACGGACCTGCCTGGTGCATCTCCCGCTGCGGCACGGAGCTGCATGCAAAGCAGAAAGTGGCTGCTGGCCTGTGGCAGCCCCTTCCCCAGGTAATTTGCTATGTAATGATTATGGAGTTGAGAGAAAGCAATTTCAGGAAAATGAGTTTCTCTGCAGAAGGAATTGAATAGAGGAACGACCATAACAACCCAATACAATCATTTAAAGCTGGTGGCACTATATGAAGCAAGCAGAGACAAATCAGAGGCAATTCTCTTCTCTGCAGAGACAGTACCACCTTCCCCAGGTCTGGGGCACAGGCAGAAGCCATGCCTTGCACGCTGCAGAAACCAGAGGCTTTTGCTGCAGGTAGAAGCAAATCTCAAGACTGCTGAGGGACAGGGTGACAACTCACAGCTCCTGTGACCACGCACCCGCCCTCGCCGCCCTCCCATGTTCCCATGTCTCGGGGAACAGCAGGTCATTCCCTTCAGACACCTTGTGCTTCCCACATAAGAAGCTTTACATCCTGCTGGATATAAAGCAAAAGGCCAGAGGCTAAGCTAAATTAAAGCCTGGAAAGGAAAAGTACTATTACAGCAGAGAAACGCAATGAGCCAGGGAGCTCTGCAGCCTGTTGCCTCACCTCTTGCGTCAAAGGAGCACAGAGAAATGTGTCCCGACTCCACTGGACACTGTGACGATGAGAAGCGTTGGAAGCTCTCAAGGCTAACCCTGAGCAGGGTATTTTCATCTGCTGCACCTTCCAGTTTCTGACTGCCGTTCTCACAGGTGACTCACGAGACGCAGTGTTACTCGGTACTCACGTCTTCGTGCTTCTTCAGAGGACTGGCAGTCAGAAGAGGGCTGGGCCCTGATTCTCATCAATCGCCTAATGAACAGAGGATTTAAAGATGTCAGGGATAAAATGGTTTCATTAGCTGTATCATGTTCCAGTGCAAAGCTGTCCTGAGGGAATTCTTCTCGGAGATGAGTCAAAGAGGAATCATTGCTAAGGAGCAATTAATATTATGTTCATTCTTCTCCATTCCCTAACACAGCTCATTTTGTCACTTTGTCGGCTGACTCTGTCCTTCCAAGTTGCCGATAAACCCCAGGAAGGGAAAAGGGAAAGACACCTTCAGGACACTGGCTGGCATTTCTCCCCTTGCTGTGCCCGTGCCCCCTGCGGCCAATGGTGCAGTGCAGGGAGCTGCCCCACGAGCGGCAGCCGTGTGGGGACAGTGTGTGGGACACGGGACAGGCCCTGTGGCATCGCAGCCGCTGCGCTGAGCGGCCGAGTCCCGGGCGCAGCTGGAGCTGGGCTGGGCGCCGGGTGCCGTCTGACGGCTCGGCTGTGAGCTGGGCTCACCCGAACCACTGGAGAGGTCCCGAAAGATGGGGACGTGATGGGCATCACGGGGAAGGCAGAGGCCAGGTGACGAGGCTACGCCACGTCTGCACGCCTGTGCGGGAACTGATGCTGGAGGCTGATCCGCTCTCTGGCCTCACGCCCACCCTGGGTGGCTGGTCCTTGCGGGGCCACCTCTGCTGGGTGCCTCGAGGAACTCTGCAGGTGCTGCCCGAACTCCTGAATTACCGAACCCCGATTTAGCATTTTACTATATGGTACAGAAGTATGTGCACAGAGTTTAGGTCAAGCTGACCCACCCTCTCCAGTCATCAAAATTAACGAACAAAAGGATTCTAATCAAGAGAGTCAGCCTTGGGAAACAAGGAGCAGATAATGATAAGAACACCGTTATCTAAATTGTGCAGAAAGAAACCTCCAAGCGAGGAAGCTCTGGCCTCAAGAGGAGACAAGATGCTGCAGCCCACAGAAAATCAGCTGCAGGTAGGACAAAGGTAATTGTGGTAATGGGAGATCGCGACCTCCAGTCCAACAGAGCTCCCGAGCGAGGGCAACCCCCCTTCCCCGCTTCGGGAGCACGTGGAGCTGGAAAAAAACTTCAGCAGTGCTGTCAGAGGATGCGCACTAATTGCATTAAAAGTGAGAAACTTGTAACTAATCCTTTTTGTAAATGAAAATGAATATGTAATTACTATGAATATACAAGTACTTCACCGTGTATAGCGTGTGCCCTCAAACAGCCTGGTGTGCGTCAGGAGGAAAGATTCCCCCATGCACCCAGCACTGCAATAAACCGAAATCAGCTTTCTGAAATGCTGTTTGGTTTGGAGAGTTCTCCTGGTTACGATTTTGGGTTACACGGGGACCAGGGTGACAGCACAGCGGAGAAAGCCCTGTCAGTAGGCACCTGTGCCTCGAGCTGTTACCCTGTGCTTGCTTCGGTATAATCACTACGGATCACTGTTACCATCAAACAGCAGCTGTGCAATCGTTAAGGGAAGGTTAATCAGTAAGTCCAGGAAGGAACTGAAAAAAAAAAAAAAATATCTTCTTGCAAAGATGGAAATGAAACCAAACTTGCCAGGAGAAGCTGAGCTGTGGTCAAGACAAGTCCATACAGGGAAAGGTAAAGGAGGTTCAGTCCTTGATCAGCTGTAACTAGAGGGGCGACCACTGCCTGAGACCCCCAGAGGTTTTCTAAAATACCTGTAAGGAGCATGCACGACACTCAATTAATACAGTACCACCTATGGAATGAATGCGCATGATTTTCCCAAGAAACATAATGCATAAACATATATATGATCTGTATAATCTTGCCTGAACGTAGCACACGGCACACACGCTAAGTGGAACGATGCCCCGTGCATCCAGCGCCGCAGTATAGGAATGCCTGCTTCTTCGTGCTGCACTGGTGCCACGGAGTTTCCTCATTCCTGATTTTGGTGACAAGACCACGGCCAGAGGAGCCCGTGCTCGGTTTGGCTCAGCCAGGCACATCAGGGACACCTTACAGCCCCTTGCCTTCGCGGGGCACAGCCCAGCATCGCTATTGCCATCCGCAGCAATTGGCCACTGACGGTGGCACAGGGAGGACCAGCAGGAGACCGGGCAGAGCCAAGCGGTGACCTGGGCTGGCCTTGCGTCCCCGCCAGCGGCTGCAGCCCGGCCCAGACAGGCAGCCTGCCACTGCGCTGTTAAATACGGCGTCCCCTTGCTCTTCTGACAGCCCAGATGAAGTCACCAGCTGATGTAACGCCGGCTCAGGGGCTGCGGGTCTTGCCTGCTGCCGCACAGCATTACTGTCTTGCTTGCGGCAGGGAGCCGAACCTGTTCTAGCCAACTTCTTCCCCCTATCAAAAAAGAAAGAAAAAAAAAAAAAAAAAAAAGCAGAAAACACCCCAACTCTGAAGTTTTCAGCAATTTCTTAATTTGACTGGCCTGAGGTACGCCAGGGGAAAATACAAGTCATCCTTCTGGTCTGCCCTGCCAAGGCTTGCAGAAGGCTGAAGAGGAAACCCAGATGTGTGGCAGCCCCCTTCGGAGCAGCTATCCAGGAGCAACCGAGGGCACTGCAGCAGAATCAGAGTTGAGCTAATAAACCCCCCATCAGGCGGCACCGAGAGCCTGGGGCCGTGCAGCTGGACCTGCGCCTCTGTCCCATGAGAGGACAGCTGAACAGATGTACTTGCCTGGATCCTAAAAACATCCTTAACTGTACTGTCTGCAGGTACTGGGATGGCATAGACTTTCCCCCCACCCCCCCACTTTCCCTGTAATTTAGGCTCTTGGCATCCTGCAGAACCAGTCTGAGCCCAGGGAACCTGCACGGTGTGCCTTTCACCACATGATTTGAGGATGCTGAGAACACCCTTCCCCCTGGTGCTTTCCAGCAGGTGACACTACGCTGTTTATTTGCACCAACAGGAGGGAAGGCTCATAATGAATTGCCTCTGGGGTTGCAGACACGCCTGGCTTAGAGATAGAAAAACAGATAGAGGACTGACAAAACGATCTGGAAGCACCTTGCCCACACCCTGGTCAACACAGGACTTTTCTTTCAGGAACTGTTGGCTGAAAAGCACCTCCTGCATGCTGAGGTGCAGCCCTGCCTTATCTCTGCTAATCAGCATATTATCCTCCTCTTGTCTTTATCAAATACCATCTTTAAACTGTTAGACTGCTGACTGCCAAGACTCCAAGTTAGCAAGCTGCAGCAGAGCCTTAGAGTTCTGATGGTTCACAATGTCCTAATTTTCTTCTCGCATACCCTTTACACTGGAGGGTACTTGTGTCAGCACAGTTTTTTCCTTCAAGTTTTCCCTCTCTGTGGAGTTTGTTCTCCTTCAAGCCCTACGTCCATTTATAACCCACAATCACATCTCCTCTCACCTTTCATTTTACTCAGCTAAACAAGCTACACCAGGCTTAGGGGGAATTATTTCCCCTCTTCTTTTCCAGGTTGAATCCATTGTCTCCAGTGTGAATGACCCACTCACTATTCCGGTGAGGTTATTAACATCTGCTGCCTCCCCTGGGACTTGCTTGCTGGATAAAACTTTTAGCAGCTCATCACACTTCTATTCTCACCCACTGAGAGCCCCTCACTTACTGTGAACGTTACTCAGTGAACACATGAACTTCCCTCCCACCAAAGTTATCTCCCAAATTTGATTGGAATTTCTAAGTACCTTAATTTCTTCCTGAAGCTCAGTTGTTTGGGGAGGGAGTAGTATTCATCCAAATCATTTACCCTGGCTCTGCATTCCCTGCTGTTGCTTTAACAGGGGCAGGGACATCCTTCACAAACCCGGAGAGTGCAGTAATCTCATGAAATTGTACCCCTGGACTCTGACACCATATGTTAAACCTGCTCTGAGAACTCCTTTTGGGCCAGATTTGCTCAGTACAATTACACAACTACCAATTCTATTCCTTCAGAGTCCAGCCCTTGCCAGCACGCTGACTTTTCCACACCGATTCTCCAGCTGCAAATTTTCTCCCTTTTCTTTCCGCAGCAAGTCCATCCCCAGCAGAAAGGTCACGCAATCTAAGCAATTTCAAAGCAGCAAATTCCACAACAGTCTTCCATATCCTCACTCGACTCTTTAAAATCTTTCCAGACATGTTAAATTGCACCCTGTGATGCTTAGAGATGGGCACAAGCACCTGACGGTACAGGCAGTACTGGGTGGTAGGAAAGGCCACCCGAGGTGACCTCTTGAAGGTCACCCAGTAAACACCTCTACACCCCACATACGTGCTGGGAGGGTCAGCAACCCGCTACGTTGCTCGAGCGATGGCCAGACTGACTGCAGGAATACCTGAACCATAACCAAAGCCAAAGTGCTGGCTTCTCAGGCACGCATAGCATCCAGCGTCCCCCCCGGGAACGGCATTGAGATGCCTACAGAAGCAAAGCCGAAGAGTTGAATCGAAACATGCTTTGAATAACGAACAAAAAAAAAAAAGGAACAAACTTGTTCTGTGCTTGTGGGCTTTGGGAGTCGGGGGAAACGGCGGGTGCAGAGGGTCTGTGGCACAGCAGCGTGAGGTGTCTCTGTGGGCTGTTGCTTTGGTGCCCAGGTGCAGACAAATGGCACAAAGGCTCAGGGAGTTTTTGTTTGCAGCAACCCGCCCTCGCACGCAGGGGATGCCCACTGTGCCAACTGCGTTGCACATTTGGGGGCTGCGAGTGGCTGAGCAGCTTTCCCAGTGTAAGAGGTGTTGCCATTCAGTGTCATTAGGCTAAAGTTCCCTTTGCCAATTAACTGGGTTTCGATTAACACAGCTCCTCAAGGACAAGGGCCATCAGAGATGTAGCATGTCATATTGACAAGCAGATATTAGTCTTTCCAAAGCAATCCCACGGCCAACGACTCTGCTAATCATCCCTTTCATTCCTTTGTTCTTTTGCTCTGCAAAGCCCATGGCAGTGGGGTGCTGGCAGTCACCCCCCTCCTGGCAGCCCTGCTCCCAGACTGAGACTACAGACCATTGCTCAGCGCCCCAAGCAGGCGACGTGCACGCGGTTTGTGTTTGTTCAGTGCACTTTTGCTAAAGGCTTTTTCTTGTTACCGAGAGCGCATTTACTTTTGCCATTATTACCCGCAGGCTGAGCACGACTTTGGGTTATTCACCATGTACTCCACGTGGTGCTGGCTGATAGTTCTAGCTACAGTGGGTCCAAAGCTTTACAGACTTGCCTTTTTTGTGTGTGAGAAGAGATGCTCCAGTCCCACCTGTAAGGTGCACCTCCGCAGCTAAGCCCCCCCACGAAGCTGCAAGAGCAGGAAAAGCAACAAGCACACAGCGACCGGGACCTACTGCAAGCAAAGGAGGGAAAGGCAGGGGCGATGCTGGCAGTGACCACTTGTCACACAGGAGACCCTCATCCTGCAGCCTGAAGGTGCTCCCTAAGCAGGGTGCCAGGGGGAAGCCTGACCCAGTTGGCTCAGGCCAGGGAGAGCAGCTCTGTTCATGCCACTACCTGCGCGCTGCTGCGGGCAGACAGATATCTGGCAGCCTCCGCAGCCTCCGCAGCCTCCACGCTTCCCCCCGCAGGGATCTCTGCAGCCTGCCCAAATGCAGCAGCAAGGCATCCGCCTGACCTGCGGAGCCCTCAGCCTTCTGGCACCGAGTCTTCCACCCCATTAGCTTCTCCTCTCCCCAGGGGGCATGGGGGAGGCGAGGGTCAGCAAAACCTTTATCAGCTGTCAGCGCCTACAGCTCCAGCAGATGCTTTTAGTGAACCCCTGCCCTTGCTCTCCTGCCTTCACGCTGCTCAGCAGAGGCCGAGCTGGGGATGTTTCTCCCAGGATTTCATCCCAGCCATTGAATGGTCCACATTAGTAAAACCGGTGCTGTCTGATTTCCTCTAAGGAGAGCTAACATGGGCTCATTTGGAACATAAGCATTTCTAAGACACTTAACATTGTGCGTTTGTGGTCAGCAGGGCTCCCAAAGCCAGGCTGTGCCCTCCTCACCCTCCTCTCCCTCTGCAGCATCCACAGAGGCCAATGGTGCTCCTAACTACATCTACGGGACACAGCTACCCAAAAACTGCTCTCTGCTCTGGTCTTCAGCTCCCAGAGGGGTCACTGAAATCCATGCCAGGGGCCGCAGAATTTTAATATTTCTGGTTCTTTCTAAAGAGCGAGAACTGTTGCATTTGCAGAACGTTTTTGCATCAAGCGCTTCCCTGGGGACCCATCCTTGGCAGGGCTGTGGGTCTGTAGGGTATAAAATCTAGTTGCAATCAAGGTCCTACCAGAAAGTTATCCACCTGCAAAGATACGTAGGTCTCTTGATTCTCATTAGAGCCTGCTAAACACCCGATAAAATTAACTCCGTGCATTCAGGGGGAGCTTTCACTTTTTCTGCACAGTTAACTTGACAGTATTCCATGTAAATCTGTCATTATTCAGCTCAGCATCTTCTCATTCAGCAAGAAAAAGCTGTATCCAGTAGTAGGCGGATTCCTGCCAACCTTGCCTCGCAAGATGTTTGAGTCAGAGGCTACTCAAACCGCCTTGCTTCTTAAGAGAGAAAAAAAATAAAAGGTTTCCCCAGCCAGCAGCGTCATTTTTCCGGTACTCGCTGCCTGGCTGTGTGGCTTCGTTCCCCTCCACCACCGAGGGACACAAAGTCGCGGCCAGTGCCATTAACCAAAACCATCTGTCTTGAAACTCACTCATACAGCCTGGTTTTTAGTCCACATTATGGATCCTAATTAACTAATTATACATTTTAATTAACTGTAATTACAGTCCCTACTTATGAAATAAACATGACAACCGTAATTGCAGAACAAGGAAAAAGCTGTTATGAAGTACGGATTGAGTTCAAGCAAAAACGGCTTCGGAGAGCTTCTGCCTGGCCCCGATCCACGTGGTAACCGTCAAGCCAGAAAACTCCCACAACCACGAATCAGTCCAAGTGGCGTCGTGGGAAGGAGCGAGCAGCAAGGATGAGGACGGAAGGATCGTGATGATGGATCTTACTGCGTTCTCTGTTCTGGCAGAGCCAGCAGGGTCTGCTGCCTCGGCTCTGAGCCCCCCAGCATCACTGGCGCTGATGGAGAACCCAGCACAACTTTGGTGTGACAGAACGGATCACTTGTGAAACCAGGCTCCTACAGAAGCGCCTGGGACAGGTGAAGTAGTTGCTCTCCTGCCCCAGAGAGGCTTTTCTGCACGCACTGCTGCGGTGCTAGAAGGGGCAGAGCGCAGGAGAGGAGCAATGCCTCTCAAACACTACAGCAGCACTTCGGAGGTTAGGAATTAGCTAACTTAATTAACTTAAGTGTTAGGGATTCTGTCAGGCCTGGGATGTATCATCATGCTAAGTCCTGAGAGAGAAGACAGGGCTGCAGAAATCCCTGCAGGTCTCAAGCCCTTTACACCCCGCTGGACCAGCAGCTGCGGACTGTGGCAGCCTGCCTTCCCTTGCCCGATCGCACCCCGACATCTTACTTCACACCCTTGTCCCCCTGGAGCCAGTCTGCATTTCCCCAGGCTACAAAGTGAAAAATCTCTGATGCATCTAGACACAGAACCGACCTCCCCTTCATGCCAGCAATGATGCTGTATTATTTCCCAGTGCCAGGGCCAGCGGTGATGATCTAAGGCACGATATTTAGGGGAGTAAAATTTCAAAGTAGCCTTTCATTAACCTTTCTTATTTATGTTCTTACCATAAATTCAGACGAGGTCATTAGTAAGCACTTGGATTTAAAGCAGTGGCCTTGATTCCTCCCCAAAGGATCACCTAAAACTTGGAACAAATATTTTCCCTTGTCTCTGGCTATTTTCTTTCTGCACGCAAGCAGTTTGGTAAAGGCACCCTTCCTCAGGGCAAGCAGGCTTTCTCAGGAATTAACAGATTTGTTGGAGCAGTGGGTGCCAACTGGGAAAGGAAAAAAAAAAAATAAAATGGGAAGGGGGTCACTTTGGAACTGCTACAGTACCTAATCATTGCATCAGATGCATATCATCCCAATTTACTCCCCTGAAACAAGAGACTTGGCTGTTTGCCAGAAGAAAAAAATGCTCTTCAGAAGTCAGTGCTCTCATTAAGTGCAAGACTTGAAGGAAACAAGGACATTTCTCTACATGACAAAACATCCTTGGCACTGACTACTTCCACATGCCTTCGCAGTTCCTATCGCTGTCTTTCTTTGGCTTGCTACATGTTTTCCACCTTGATGTCTTCTGGATGCAGAGCCTCCCTCCGAACTGCCCATTCCTGTGCTCCTCAGCACTCCTTTTGCAGCAAAGATACTGGATATTTCCCCTCTCCTGAGGCACCCACTGGACACTGCGGTGGTGCCACTGCCCCCCCTGAGCAGCTACTGCAACCCTGCCCCACAGCCACGCGTGTCACCCGGGTCCTGCGCCCACCAGGAGTGGTTCTAAGCTTCCTGCCATGCTGCTGCTGCTCAAGCAGCACCCAGAGGGCACCCACAGCCAGCTGAGCCGCACGCTGGGGGGGCAATAGCCTGCTCCTGCTGCCCCCCTCCAGCAAAGCTGCCATCCCACCCGCAGGGCAGCACTGCACCTTCGCCTTCCTTCTGGCTCTACCAGACGGTCCTTCCAGCAACAGCCTGGGGAAAAAGGACCCACCTTTGTGCTCAGGTCAGTCCTATGTCATGTAATAACGCACCTCATACTAGTCACAATATATATATATATACATACACCTACGGGAGACGGTGATTTTTCTTTTGCTGCATGGTTAAGGGAAAGAGAAATCATATCCCACAGAGCCTTCAGAGGTAAAAAGCGTATCATCTTAGAAAAGGACGAGGCGCTGAGCTCTGTCAGCTGGAAACTGTTCACGCAACAAATTGGTCTTGGGTTGAAATACGTAACTCCTGGATGTGACTAATTGCTCACGTCCAGCCCACCTTAGGGGCACGGCTGGCTGTGTGACTGCAGCTGAGCCCCCCCCCCCCCCGTTCCAGGCTGAAATGCAGTTTGTGCTACCAAGCAATACATCTAGGCGAGACAGGGATAGTCAAGTGCAGATGGCAAATATTAGCAATAAACTACAGCCCTGCATAAACCATGAGCAACTTTGCCCTTCCCTCCTCCACTCTCCCGGTAGCAAACATATGCATCACTGTCAGAAGAGTCCTGGGGGTTGGGGAGGGGGGGACACATCCCCCAACACCATTCAGCCTGCATCTGGGCTGCACCATGAGCCACTGAGCCACCATTTATCATCTTCAACATCTTTTCCATCACCGCAATACTAAGCCCTGGTCCAGACAATAACATACCCTCAGCATTTCTCCCAGCAAAGAACAGTTATCCTTGAGGCACAAATAGCACAAGTGTAGAAAAATGGCCTATTATTTCCACCCTATTTCCAAGGCGGCTAATTAGTATGTTTGTTTCACTAGGCATAATTTGGTAACGAAGCTTTGCAAACAGACTAAAGCTAGAGCTCTATTAATAATTAGATTTTAAATGTGTAACAGCTTATCAGCAAGCGCCTCCTCTGCGGTGAGGCTCTGGTGCTGCTCCCCTTCCTGCAAGTACATCCAGCAGGGAAGGTCGTTGTGCACGGAGCGGAGCGGTGGGGAAATCAATTGCATGAAAATGTTACCCCGAGCTCCTTCTCCAAGGATGCTGGCAGCCAAGTTAGGAGCTGAAGTCCTACGTGACGGGGAGGAGGGAGCTACGCAGCATTTCCACCAGCGAGTATGGGCTCACACGAACCACTCCGCTGGCATCCCACCACGGGGGGGGTTGCTGCTGGTCCAGGGTGGGCAGGCAGCAAGAGTCTTGCTGAGAGCATTAACGTCTCTGGTGATGCCACCGGGTGCGGAAAAGGCAGCCAGCCCTTTTGCAAAGCCTAGGGCCCAGGCAGCGGCTCTCCTGGAGCCCCAGCTGTCAGCTGGGGAAGGACTGTTGAGCATCAATAACAGTTAATTCTTACGTAAATGCATGAATGACATATGAAAAATATTTTCCAACTTCACCCATTTTCCAAGCTCAGTCAAGATTTGAGTTCTGCTTCTTGAAGCAGATAAAAGAAGCTTTCACTTTAAAATGATTAAAAAAAAAAAGGGGGAGGGGGGAGAGATATACACATCTATAGTGAAAAACAAGAACTCATTTGAAAACCAGAGGATGTTAGTTAATCCTTACAAACAGTTCACAGAACAGGCCCTGGGAGAAGGGATGGACACCATAAATACGTCAAACTCAGACACAAGATAAGCCCAATGAGAACGAAATAGTTAATGAAACTTAAGAGAAATGATTTGAACTGTATGTGAACTACCCTAATTAGCACACCAAAAGATCCACCCTGGAGCAAAGAGAGCTCCCTACTACCAAACCCCCTCCCCACAGACAAGAGCAGTGAAATATAAGAACACTACCTTTAAGTGGGGAGGAGGCTTGTTAAGAACCCATGAGAATTAAGTGGGACTAAACGTAATTGTAAACATTTGTTCATAAAATGTTTTACCACGTGTTAAGAGGCGTCAGATTCACTACCGAGCCCCCAGCTCTGGGCAGACACCCAACACCTGATATTTTGGCTTTCGCAGGGGATGAAGAACCCAGGTTGGGGGTAACAAAGCCATCTCACATCCCCTTAGTCAAGGCTGCACGGGGCTGACAGAAAGGGCAAGACTTTAATTACTACACAAGTGATGGCATTCAGCAGGAAAAGCAAAATGTCCAGGGCTTATTTCATGGACACGTGTATTCCACAGCCTTCCCTCACACCGTGTTCTGATGTGGAAAGGGGATGCATCGCATCATAAAATGTTCATATTTCCGCAATGGGTGTTTGATATTTTCTGGAAATATTAGTAATGACACCACAGTTAGAATAAAAACACCTGAGAAATTTGAATATTAAGAAATATTTCTTATATAATTACTCCAAAAAGTACTGAATGAGGAGGAAACCAAACTACACGCTGTGAGCATCAACCGTTTCTTTTTTTCTCCTCTTTTCCCTCTTTCTCTCCTTTTTTCCTGTGCGTTTGATATAAGGAAGGATCAATGAACCCAACAGGGACCCCCGGGCCCTGCTGGGTTGTGCAGTCCTTTGGGGCAGGGGACAGCCTTGGTTCGGCTGCCAGCCAGGGCTCGCCTTTTCGGCACTGCAGCCCTCGCAGACAGACGGATCTCGCAGTAAGTCCCAACGATGCAGATATCTTTAATTTTCGAGCCAGAGAGACAGTTTAAAGATTCAGCATAAACTGTAAAGCTCACAAGGTGCCGTGTTTACACACACAGTTACCTGGCTTAAGGTTGTTATAGTTTAACCCCAGGGCCTGGTTTCAGGACAAGGTTCTTTCTGGAGTCCTGCCGGTCTCCCAGGAGCTGTGCCACCAGCTGCCCCCCCCCCGTGAGCCTGCACTAGCCACTCGGACCAGCACCGAGCATCCCTTCCCACCTGGCTCTGTGCCTTGCACTGCTTCTCCACAAGGCCTCCGACCGGCAGGTCCCACGCACCCCAGCAGAGACCAGTGCCATCATCTGCTGTCCCCAGCGCCGCGCTGAGCCCCGCTGCGGAGCTGGCGGAGGGGGGGGGTGGGGGGTTGAGTGACCGGTGACAGCTAACATCACAGCTTTCCAGCAGCTTCAGCTCAGGGGCTGTGACTCAGTAAAATTCACTTAAGTATTATGCTGCACTGGTAGTGCCTAATTAAATGCTAATGAACCAGAGGGCAAAGTGTTCAGAAGCCAACACTGTCAGTCACAGAACGGGGATTTTTTGCCTGCTGCGAACAACAATACAACGGCCTGAGCGCGACATTTTTCTACACGGCAATATTTATCTGCTATGTAGGTCTTTACCAGAGCTGCCTTTCAGCTCAAGCTGGTACGAAGCTGGACGAAGGACATTAAGTATTTTGACTACTCCAGTAATGTAACCAGTGCCTGTCCTGCAACGGGCACCAGCTGCACAAGATTTACCAGACCCCTGTTATACAGCAAGCGTTACTCACATATTTAACTTACTCGGTAAAGGCTCTAAGTTTAGAAAAGCAGCTTGCCAATAAATCACCTCTGACACAGCAGCGGAAAAAAATATTTCAGCCTCAAGATTGTTTTTCTTAGTGAACCCCCAGTATTACAGCTCGCACATGCAAAAACCCATCGTTTTTCCCAATGCCAAGGGAAAACTTTGCTTTTGTCATCTGTGAGATTATGACTCAGCCCCATGTTTACAGGCAAGGAAAGAAAAAACTCCTTTATCTGCACTTACAAACCCTTTTGGGAGCTGCTCTTCACTGCGGCAGTGCACAGCCATAGAACTGCAGCCGGCCCGGTCCCCTCGCCCAGGGCAGCGCAACTGCTCCGGCTTCAGCTCCGAGCGCGCCCGCTGCCCTCCGTAAGGTTCGGGTGCCGCAGGCGAGGGCTGCCTTCGCCCGTGAACAGATTCCCCTCCTTCCTTCTCGCCCTAGTAAGGTTTGTCAGGCTCTGTGAAACAAAAGGGAGGCAACGAACAAAGACTTTTGACATTTGTCATCTTTTTCACAGCCCAGAGCTGGGGTTGGTCCCGAGCACCCCAGGGAAAGGGGTAGCAGCTGGTGTAACAGGGACGCCGTTACTGTCACCCTTTGAAAAAAGACATTTCCCTAAGGCCAGAAACCACAGCACGAACAACGACCTATTTCTGCAAAGTCAGTTTTGCCTCCCGACAGAGACGCATGTTTGCTGAGGAGGCACCTATTACTTTTTTTTTTTTGCCTTCTAGCATTGATTAAAGCTTTTGAGCACCTTCTCACCACCGCTGAGGCTGACCCCAACCCCAGCCCCAGCGAAGCACAGCCCCCGATGGCTGCCAGCCACAGCACTGGGCTGGGGCACAGCCGGCTGCCTCAGAGCCCTTGGCCATGGGACAGGAGGGACTCGAGGGCAGGAGCAGGTGGGAAGCAGCTCAGAGGTGGCAGCAGTTCCCGTTCCCCCATCCCCAGTGATCCCAGTGCAGTGCCTAGCTGAGGACCAGCAACAGGACTGGTGCCGCAGGGCTGCCCTATAGCCCTTGGCAGGACCCTGGGTCTACCTTGACCGTGCAGAGCACTCACCACCGCAGCCGCCGGGATCACCTCTGCCCTCAGCTCAGCACACACCTGAACGAGAGGGAATCCTTCCCCCTGGCCTGGCACAGGGCCCTGGTGCAGCCCCTGTCCCAGGTGAGGGCAATGAGCATCCCAGCAGCCCTGCCTCCCGCCCTGCCTGCAGGCACGTGCTGCTCTCTCCTGCCTGTCTTTCCTTCAGGAGGCAAATTGGCTCCATCGCATCCCACCAGCAACACACGGATCCCCCGGACAAGGTGGCAGCACTCTGGGGATGATTTATCCTCTTCACCCTGCAAAGAGAGCAAAAAGCCTTTGACCCTCAAGAGCAAGAGCCTTTGACCCTGCTGGGCAGGAGAAGGCTCGGGATGCTGATGCTGTCTTTAACCCGGTGCTGCCTGCACCCTGTAGCATCTCCTCGGGAGCGCTAATCATGTCGCACATCTCTGGTGCGTATTGATGTCCTGAGAGGAGATCAGCTCCCCAGCCCGGAGCTCCAGTGCATGGTCCCGACCCTGCAAAGCCCCTGCTGCCGGCTCCTGCAAGGCGCTTCCTGATAAGCAGGCGTATTGCTTCCTGCTGGCAATTTCAAAGGTGCTAATCTAATGAGTCATTAAAGACAAATAAGAGCTAGGAGAAAGAATTTGACTTAGCACTTCTTTCCAAAAAACACTGTAACTGGAGAATTTTAAGCAGAGCGAACCAGAGCGATTTTAATAATATTAAGCTTAAATTGACAGCGAAGGGAGTGAATACAAAAAAGCAACAAAAACCCAAATATATATAAACCATAAAGCATTGTGAAAAGGATATGATTAAGCTTTCAAAGTTATACATTCAGAATTTAGACAGTGCTGGGAATGAGGTCTTTTTCTTCTCTGGTTAAGAAATACCCTACCATATAATCACGTAACAAAGACTGTATCATAATTCATACAAAGGGAGCTGCTGCTTGCCAGCTTCCTGCTGGTTTTATTTTACTCTCCAGTGCCCAGCTCTGCGGCACAGCTGTGCTGCGGCGTGTGTGCCCTTCCGTGCACACGTGTCACCACGTGCACGCCCCGCTTGGCACACTGCTGGCACGACGGCTGGCTCGTGGGGCGAGTAACTGCACAGTGACCTGGGTGCTGGCAGCAGGAACACCCCGTGCCGTCACAGAGGGCCAGCCTGTGGCACCAGTGGACCCCAAGAGATTTACATCTTCACGGTGCACAGGGA
>JAVJGJ010000036.1:6556849-6579991 GCA_035590215.1 Microhierax caerulescens | reverse complement strand
TTCCAACTCTTTTATGTCCTAAAAAGCAAGTCATCAACTGAAAATAATCAAAATGGCACCGTTTCCCCTTCCATCCCGATCAGGGGAAGAGAGACGTCCACTTACCAGGGTGGCTCACTCACACTGGGGGGAAGGTGGGAGAGTGCGGGGAGAAGCTGAGGGGTTTGTCTGGAAGCTCCAGAAAGTTGGTGGCAGGAGCCCAGGCAGCTCTGTCGCCGATCAGGGGAGCTGCCCTCAAAGAGTGGCTCTATTTTCTGAGCAGGGAATGGAGTGACGAGTTGGATGCTGCTGTATCCTCACTCCCAACCACAGAAGGAGCAAATTTCCTCCCATGGTCCAGGTGGTTCATCTTACATCTGCCAAATAGTAAAGGAATTGCTGCTCAGCAGGGAAACCAGGCTCCTGGACACTGCAACAAAGTCCAAATCATGCGAACCAACCTCTGTGTCGCTTGGCTGCTCTTTCGCAGCCTCAGGTAGAAATCAAAGGTTTTACCGTAAAAATAAATGCAAGAATCCCAGGTACCTTTCCTGCATTAGTTGTCATTGTTATAGCAAGGAAAAAACCAGCAAGGATGCACGACTGTCAGATACTGATCAAATATTGTAGCTGGTGTGCCAGAGACCCTCCAAAGAGCAGCTTGGGGGGGGGTGTCAGGCGTGGACCAGCGGCCCCCCGAGGGGCCCTGGGACTGTCTGCACTGCTCATTGCCTAGGGTCAGCACTGCCTCATGGCTCCGGGTCCTCATAACTCATTTCAAAGATGATGATGGAGCAAAAAGAAGGAAGGGGCTGTGACAAATAGCCGTGTTTTGCACAGTGAGTGCTAAATAATGGCACAAGGTCAGCCACTCGGTCTGTTTGCCTTCTGTGCTCGGTGCTGACGCTTTAGAGGTCGCAGTGGTTCTCATCTCTCACTAAATGTGTCTGGGGAAGTGAAGACTCTTGATGCTCCCGTTAGAAAGGGCTGTTAGGTCAGTACATGTGGAGAAATAGAGGTTGGACTGAGTCGTAGGGTCTGAGGGGTCAGGAGGGTTTGGTTTGGGCATGAAATGCAGCGTCTCCCTCTGGTTCCTTCCCTTTTCTGTGCCGACGTTCCGGAGCAGCAGCAGGGACAGAGTTCACTGAGGGATGGGCTGCCTGGCACAGCTGCCCTCCTGCGCTTTTCAAAGATGGACAGAATACCGGACCACGTCTTCAGAGCATCACCGCATCAAAAAGCTCTTCAGCCTCTTGTTTTAGGGAAATGATGGCATTTCCCATGTACAAACGGAGCCTGCAGCAGCTGGCTGATACCAGCTCCCTCACCAGTTTTTAAGGGCTTCTGAAGTTTCATTTGTAAAATAGCTGTATTGATCACAGCAGATATTTACCTGCTAATAATGGCACTCCTGGTAAACACTCCTACTATGAAATTTACTGCAGTGGCTTTGTCACTTCTCCATTGGTGCTTTGTGTCTGAAAGCTTAACAAGTTTGCTGTGGGTCACACACCCCCACACCCTGTTGTTTTTTTTTTCAAGATAGTAGAGGAAGAAGAAAAGCAGATTGAGTTTGGAGTGACATTTTCACATAAACCGTGATCACAGATATCAAATCCGAATTCAACTTTAACTATTTAGATGATGGCTCAGGGGGGAGAGAGAAAAAAAGAGTGAAGCAGGGACATGGGGTTTCTGCCGCCAGCTCTCGGCACTCCGTGCCCTCGCCCTTTGCTCTTTGAGGGGCTGCAACGGTGTGGGACCAGGTGCCTGCACCCTCCCTTGTGCTGCCAGCCTTGCTGCCAGGCTCTTTCCTTAAGGGCATCACCCTGTCCCTTGGTCCGGGTATCCTCCCACATGTGGGATGCTCTTTTGGGGATGTTGCACTGAGAGACTGCGTGACATGGGGTGACAAGAGAGAAAGCCAGATGTATGCAATGGTAAATAAATAAGGATGTGATTACTACAGGGCTAGTTTTTCACTGTGTCACATTAATAGTAATAATAGTAATAGTAACAATAATAACAACAATAATAATAATGATAGCAGCAGTACAATATTGCTAGATACCAGGAGGATTAGATGTTAAATTAATATTTAGCATGATTAGGATTAAGCAGAAATAACAGCTTTATGATTAGAGTCTGAAACTGCTGCTAATAATGACTGATTATACTCCTGCAGAGGAAGAATTACAAGTACTTAAGGACAAATAACTTTCCAAAAGTTGTTAGCAGCAGCAAAGTACTGAGAAGACCAATAAATTGTCTGCCATAGTGAGGCTGCATGTTTTGTGGACAGAGAAGTAAGGTGAGGGAGGATGTGACAGCGGTTTGCAACAGATTAAAAAAAAATTGTCTCCATGCCCACAGATACCAAAGCCTCAGGGAAAAGTTGAACTTCTGAGCAAAAAGGCGAAAAAAATCCTTTTGAAGTTCCTGCTGCTCAACAGAACAAGGCAGGCTCTTCTCCCTGCATGGGACTTCTATTCTTTGTACGCAAGAGACCTTGTTTATTTGATATTATTTTAACTGCAACTTGGCAGAGTCTTGCCTTGCTGCTGGTTTCCAGTTCATTAGCTTTGCCTTTATGAAGTTTGCCACCTCCTCTGGGCTCGTCTCAAGGGTCTATTTTCCTATGTGTTTCTTTCCTGCAAAACTGCTATCACTTGGCAACACGCAACAAGGCAGAGGCAGCAAATTTATCCTGTTGTGTAAAGCTGGAACTGACAGAGAGACGATCCTGGGGGGGATCCCCACCGGTCCCCTGCTGCAGGGTCACAGACACGGATCAACTCTCAGTTGGAAACAGCGCGGAACACCGAGGACCTTTGCAATGTTCTCCAGAGGGGCAGTTTTGCTGCCACCCAACAGCTCACCCAAGGCTTGCCCAGGGTGCTGGTGGACCTGGGAGGTGAAGGACCTTCAGGGAAATGTGTAACCCCCTGGGGATGAAGCCCACCCGTTACGATCCGTGTGTACTGTGACCAGCAGCATGGTGCGGCCAGGACAGCAATGCCTTGTGCTCTGTAACACAGCTAAATAAATGCAAAAGAATTGTCCACAGTCCTTCCATGCTGACACCATCTTCCCTGTGTCCAAACAAAAGCCTTTAATGGGAAGAACCACTGTTTTGTCAGAGCTGGAAATGGTGAAGGGATACGATTATGGGCTGGGAACAGTCACAAGCAAAGACTAAGAGACTTAGTGGGGGAAGCTCCTGCGACAGGAGCCGGGAGAGGCCAACTCTCCTCCACACACTGCCTTAGACTTTTTGTATGACAGAAGAACATTGTTTATTCCTGCTTATTGCTGTACTCATGTACATCCCTTCTTGGCTTGTCTTTTCCCTGTCTTTCAGACTGTCTCAAAACGTCTGTGCTGGCAGGATCTGCCAAAACAGGACTCTTGCTCAAAAAGATGCTCTTATGCTGCCAGTACGCAATCATGCACCTCTATCTTACTATCTGGTTCCTGCTTCCGTATGACCTGTAGCAGCTAGATCCATTCAACAAGATGAAAAGCCTGAAATTCTCTTAGTCAGAGACAAATATATTGCCAGACTCATACAGCAATCACTGCACTCACAGGAGCCTATTAATTCAATTGCATATGCAAATATACCTGCTGAAAACACAATGTACCACTGTGTACGCAAATCCAATCACTAGGTACTCAGCATCCTCACATAAAAGAAAATAAATGTGGGATCCTGACGGCAACATTTCTTTGGGTAAGTTTGAAATTCATGGTCTCGTTAGTGCAGCCAACGTGACTGTCTCTCTCTCTCAGCATCTGTATTAGGAGCATAACAGCCCTCCCAAAGGCACACTTGTGTAGCAGAACACAGCGATATGAAGCGTGTTCATGGAATTGTGGCACCTAAACACATTTGCTAAATAAAAATCAAATAAATTTGTGATGCGCCTATACCACATCCCCTCCAATTCCCCTGCCATGTAACTACCATTTAAGAAGTTTCTTCCTGTGCCCTCTGGGCAATGTTGAGCTCAAGCACCTCACAAACATCGGATGACTCCTGGAAAAGAGGAGAGTGTTGCACTCCTGGGTTTTAGCACACGCACCTGGGATTGCCGGCACACCAGCAGAGATGCTGCTCCTGCCTCAGGATGGTGAGGGTTGGCCTCCTCAGGAACAGGATTCTTCACTGGGTATTGCTGCCCCTGAAATCCAGTCTTGTGCCAGTGGAACTGGGCTGGGAAGATGCAGTCTCCTGGGTCTGTCTGCTTCCAGCACCTGGGCTGGAACAAACGTGTGGCCAAGCCTGACACTTTGGGGCACGAGCAAGCAGCTATCTGACTGAGTCGATCCCTGCTCATGGCCTGAGACGCCTTCCAGGTCAGTGTTTGCAGAGTTCACCCACTTCAGTTATCTGTTTCAGACGTTGTTCTCATATATTCTTCCTCAAATACAAGGTAAAGGGTGTGCAGGGTAGTAAGTACAACAAGGCTTTTATAAACACCGTGGAGTCTTTTGGTAGCAGCAGGGAGGCGAGGCATGCAAAATACAGCATTTTTACCCAGCAGTTGCCCTCTGAGAGCTGATTTTATTTGCTCAGAAGCCGGCAAGGAGAGCAGCACACGGGGCAGGAGGAGCACAGCAAGCGCGTCCCTGGCAGCCTTGGCAGGCCATCGGGCACTGCAGACACCAAGTGCTGTGCAGCCCCCGACTGCACCCCATGGGACTGATGTGGGGGTTTGCCTTGAAATGCCAGATGCCCAGGTCCATTTGTACAAAGAGCTTTGCACGTCTTTGCGCTGGCCTCAGGAGAAACCATGAACCAAAGGCTTTTTTGTTGAGGCCAGAGTAAGGATTTACAAAGCTCTGTGCTCAGGGTGTCAGCTGCAGGTAGGAGTGCTGTCCTCCCAGACCTGCCATCAGCTGATCACCCAGTTTGGCTCTCCTGTGCAGAAGGGTGGCCCAAATGTCATAGCCTGGATCAAAGAGGAATCTGGGAAGCTGGTGTCTGAGGAGCAGCCAAATTCCTGGTGCTGTTGGATTCTGCAAGCACAGACGTGGTAGCACTCACTGCCCAGAAGAGACATCCCAGGCTGGGGGATCTAATCTCCCACAGCTGCCCCCTGTGCCCAGCCACCACTGCCAGATATCGATGGTAGCTGCAATTCCGCTTTGCATCACGCCTGGCATTCTCTCAGGGCTGGAACAAGCACTGGAGCATTTCATACATTTCAAGACAATCTTTCAAATCTAACGCTCCGAGGAGCTTTGCAATACGTTTACCTTCTGTCACTTCGCATCACCCTGCCCTTCGCTGTTTCACAGCCAGGCTGGTGGCTGAGGCTCGGCTGCGGTGTGAGGAAGACACGATGCTCAACCTCTCTTTGGTCCAGTCGTACGATGGGCACATCGCATCCCAGTTCGCTCGGTATGGGAAGGTTCACCGCTGCCTCGAACCGCGTGTCTCCGAGTGAGGTGGCCTTTGGCTCGCTTCTCCAGACTCGTTCTTCTGGCGTCTGTGGATAAGTGGAGGCTTCTGACCTGACATGCACAGAAAAGTGAAACTGAGGCAGAAAAAAAAAAAATGAATTGTAAGAGTGCTGACTCTAAGATGCTCCCTGAACCGGGGGGTGTTAACACCCCTCTGTGACCCCAGGGAGGACTGGATGGTGCTATTGGATTAGAGCCCAGAGGGTCAGTCTGGCAGGCAATCCATCCAGCCGATGCCTTTCCAGGCTGCCGGATTTGACATCCCTCCTTTTTGTTGCTGCTGCTTCTTTCATTTTCCTTTAGCTGGGAAGAATTTCAGATAAACACTGCTTGACATTTTAAAGTATGAAGTTTTTTGTTCCCTATAATTACTCTAAATCTCCAAGAAAGCCTTAGGCAGCTCTCAGCCTGGATTTCTCTTGCCAGCTGGAGTCCCTGCTTTTTCGTCAGGGATGGAGGCTCTGTGTGCTCGTTGCTTCTCCTTAGGATTTGAATTCCAGGGAGGGCTGCAACGCTTTTCCACTGGAACACCCTCTGCTGATGGGGAAAACAAGCAAATGGACAAAACAGGAGGGAGATCCAGGAGGTAAAATGTTACCAGGTAGGGTTTCTTGGTGGCCAGATTTGAATAAATCTTTGGAAAATCTTTTTCCTGGGATACACGACCAGTTCACGCACTGCACAGTGTGGAAAGGCAGAGGTATGGGGTGGGGGCGGTGGCTGTTTTTTTTAAGAGAGTTATATATGGGGTGGCTGAAATTATGGGCATATGGTGCCTGTGTGTTTGTAGCCCTCAGGCTGAGCTAACCAAGGCTGGCCTGTGCTCCCTCCTGGCCATAAATTAAATGTTTAGCATTCCCTGGAGCTGATGCACAGGCCAGCACGGCCAGAAGATTCTGGGCAATGCACAGAAGATGAAAGTAGTCAATTCAATGGAAGTCTCTTTTAAGAGTGCTAGTCCCTGCCATGAGACACAGCTCAGGAGATGGAGTGCAGCGGGACGTTTGTCAAAAGCTACCAACATGCTGGTGACTAATTGATTCAGTTGCAGGATTAATAATGAAAGGGAAGGTGACGGTAAATCCTCACTGCATCTTCTTATTGCCCCTCCATCTGTCTCTAAGAAAGCACCAATAAAATATTTTGTATGATGTACCAGGCTCTAAAATTAAGATGAGGACAATGAAAACCAGAAAGAAATCAGCACAAACTTGCTAACGGAGAGAACGAGTGGCCTGTGGCAAAATGGGGAAGGGGAAACATAAGGGCTTCTGGCATTCACACTGCACTGAGTAAAGCTCTAGTTTTTGAAAAGCATGCACTGCACGCAGTAGTGATGCTTATGGCTTTGCTCTGCTGACGTCCCTGCTGGGCATCGATTAGGCCAATCCTAGTTCAAAGCACTCATAGAACAGTATTAAGCCACAAAAAGAAATTTTGATTTGCAACAGTCTGGAAGGGCGGGAGCTGGATGGTATTGTGGTACCAAGGCAATAACAGAAGCTTGATGTTAGGCTGTCAAGACTGAGAAGAAGGAAAAATCTGTTTCCTTGTTTGCTGGGCCCTCACAGGTTTGGGATTATCTAGCTTTCCTGTAGGACTCTGTGCAAGTACATTTCATTTTATCGATCGCTGGCTAACTTTGATTTATTTACTGTACCCAAGACAGTCTGGCCAAATGAGTTCTGCTCCTTTGGCTCCAGCCTGTTGGAGAATTGGACCCTTCAGACCTGTTCCACTCTCCCAACCCTCCTGCTGGAGACATTCCTGAACCCCTGACCCATCCCACTTTTATTTGAGCTCCTTTTTCTCATCTTTGTCCTGTCTTGGATAAGTGATGGAGAATGAGTTGTGCAGCTTGCATGTGGAGGGCTGGAATTGATGGGCTCTGCCTGCAAGACTATTTACTACAGTATCGTAATTAACCTGACATGCAACCAGACTGTGGCAGCTGGGAGCTGTGATTCACGGCTGACATGAGGCCCCCAGTAGCACATAAGCAGGGACTCACGCCTCTTCCACTTAGCTAATCAAATGAAAATAGAAGAAATTAAGTCTTCAATTAATCTTCCCCTCCCCCCTGAGGCTTGCCTGTGGTGCTGAACAGATCCACATCCATTTGCCAGGAGGCACCAGCGAGAGGGAAGCAGGCTGGGAAGAGGCAGCTCAAATATTTTGCCAAAATATTGACAGTAAGCCAGAGAGAGAAGTCCAAGCTGTGGTTTAAGCTGTGACCAAAAAAATTAATTTTCAGGTGCTCGCAGTATTACTAGCTATTGGGAGCCACTCCGTAAGAATAAAGCGCAGCAAAATCTCTAGTGCACTCACAAGTGGCTGGAAAATTAAACGCTTGTCTTACACCTTGGCCAGACCAAGCCCAGCACGAGACCAGGTGAGGAGAAAGGGAACCCAGTGGTGCTGGGCAAGGGGCTGCCCAGTACAGCCAGGGAGGCTGGCAGAGACAAACACCACTGCCAGTGTGGATGTGTGTAAAAACGATGCTCTACCACCCTCCCCCAAGCCCGTGGAAGTGTGAAGTATTTCTCCTTTGCCTCTAGATGGCTTCCCAGTTCAGGGCACTAAACTGGGTTTAGCCAGAGACAGAGTAATAGGGGTTTATTCTTAGAAAATCGATCAGAGGACAGTTCGTTTGCTTTGCTGGTTGGCCGCCAAAGGCAATGAGAAAGAAGTTATAGGAAATACGGAATTGGCTTCTGTCATCCGAATTAATGAAGTTACGTAACTATACATGGCTTTACCAGGCATTATTTTCAATACGGACGAAATGGTGCTGCCAGGTTCCATGAGGAATTAGGTGCATGGAATTAATCTGAGTGAACGAGACTTATAGTACCTCCCCATCCCGATTCGATTTCTTCGATCGTTGTCGAGAAGAGGGATCAATTTTACTCAAAACGGTGCATAACAAAAGCCCTTTTCCTCATTTACTGAAGGTGTATCCAAGCCAGGCCCTGGATGAAAGCAACTCCCTGGTCTCTGGAAAGTGCCCTGCTCACCTGGAAGTTTGCTTTTGGTATTTGTACTGGTTTTGGCTGGGATAGCCAAAAAAACATGAACGGCTGTCATCTTTCCTCACTCCTGGATTACCCATCTAAAAGGAAAGGAATCTTTTCAAGCTAAAAAATAAACCTACCGAGATAAATATCCCTCCACAAGCCTGAAAGATGAGATCTGGCACCTGAATGACCACTGCCTCATTCCTTTGCAGAGTTAAAGATCGTTTTGCTTAATCATGCAAGAGAGTGGCTGACCAGAACCTCGGTAAGAGGCGAGATGCTTGTACAAGGCTTCCCCAGGCAGCACGTGCTCTGTTTAGGAGAGGTCCTGACTTTCTGGCTGGACAGCACAGTCCCAGTGTGATGGGGCTGCCTGGTGTTGAGCCTCAGCTGTCACAGCATCAATGGATCCCTTGGAGTGGAAAAAACCTTTAAGATCATTGAGTCCAAGCACTAACCTAGCCCTGCCAAGTCCACCACCAACCCTGTCCCTAAGCGCCACATCTGCTGTCCTTCCCATTCAGCCAGTTTATACAACAATTCACTTCGAATTTGGTTCTAGAAAGAAAAGGACAAGGTAAGGGTATCACCATTTGTTAAGCCATATCACAGAGATCACCCTCCTCTCAATTCTGCCGCACTCAGCAGCGCTGAACTTCACTCAGACAGAGAATTCTAATATACATTTTTTTTAATGTTGTTCTGATTTTCCTTTTCAGTACCTGCCATGCAACACAAGTAGGACAGTCCTTATGCTTTTGAGTTGGAAATGAGATCTCCGTGCACAGCTTGGCTGTGGCACAGGGAAGAAAAGGCTGAAATCTCCAGCACTGCCCGGTAGAAATGCACCAACGCAGCTGGAAGGTTTCACTCAACTGTGTCTCAGCTCTTCTGAGAAAAAGACCTGTTATGAACAAGACGTGGAAAAAGAAAGATTTCCGCTGCTGTATCTGGTGTTAAGACATGGACATTAGTCTGGATAAGCAAAGGGATGTAGGATTAGGAAGACTGGAGCGGTGGAGCGGTTGCTGGGTCCCCAGGAGTGCCTGCCCAGCAGACACGCTAGCCAGGCTCCTGGCACCTCGGAGAAAAAGCAGGTACGGGCGCTGAAAAACAAGGTACTGAACTTGTGAAGGTTGAAAGCTACCTAGGAACAGCAGTGATCCCAGGGCGTACACATTTCTGCTAACCCAGTGAAACAGTGACCAAACCAGAAGGATGTAGAGGTTTAACAAGCACTTGGAACATGCGCCCACCTCTTACTGTTAGACTGGAAAGCAGCTGAGCCCCAAGGCAGAATGAACCTCTCCTTGCACTAACACCACCGACGAGGTTCTGAATGGCACTATTTCTCTCGCTTTTCTAGTCATCAGCCTTTGACAAGGTGTCCTGCCTCCCCCCCCAAGTTATCACGGTTTCCTCTCACCTCCAAACCTTCAAATCTTACCATAAATCATGAATAACGCAGTCTCTCCCCTGCTCTCAGGGTCCGTAGGCTCCCCCTCGTGCTGCTGACACACCACTCCAGCCCATGTGCCCGGGGTTTGGTACGATCCAGGCAGGTTTGGAGCTGGGCTGTGTGAGCTGGCGGTGACATGGTGACACGCAGGTCCTAGCAGGAGGGCTTCATGAAACCAGCTCGTCTACGTCGTGCGGGAAGGCTGAGTCGCTGGAGGAAGAAGAGAGAAAGAGTGAGTGTGTGTGTACACATGCACACGTGTGACAGAAAGAAGTTGAATTATATTTTATCACATGGCTAGGAAGGGCAACGCATCTGTGTGTGATGGGATTTAAAGATCTGAAAATTCAAGATAAAACCTTAAGACAAGGTAGCCGGGGATAGTGACTGGAGCAAGAAAGGCTGGCGAATCTGTATTTAAAGTTAGAGGCATGACAAAATAGCTTGTGGCCTCAGCAAGGAGCTTAGCTAGATGGAAGGTGATTCCTGAAAGATAACAACTCCCTTTAGGCTTGTGACTTTTCGCACAAAGCTTTCTGCAAAAAAAAAAAGCTTCAGCCTCGGATGGAGGCAGCTCTTGGCAATTCTTTCCCTCCCAAAAGCCAGCATCCAAATGCAGCTGGGTGAGGAGTTCTCCCTTCTGCCTACACACATAGATAAACGTGGGCTGGCAATTAAAGGCCGGATTTTAAAATATAAATGACTTTGCGTTTGATTGCTGTGCGTCAATTGCAGAGCAAATCATGTATATGCATGACTCTGCCTCCAAACCATGCCAATTCACAAGGCGCAGGCTGAGCCTCTTCGTTTGGATCTAGAGACAGACACATCTCCTGATTCCTGGTCAACATCCCGACGTTCCTCTGTTTGCATACCTTGCAACAGCTAAAAATAGCCAGTCTCAGCCTTGCATGTATCAGTCCGTGAGCAGCAGAACTAGCAGAGCACGTTTTCATACGTTACCTTCTTTGTGCCTCTTATTGCCAAAGCTCCCCTGGCTGTAGAGCGGGAGATGGATGGGAAAGGACACGGGTTCTTCTGTCATCCACGCTCAGTCCCCTGCATCCTGCATTCAGGGGGAAGTGTTTCTGAAAACAGTAACTCTGCTACAAGTTCAGCAGACAGAAACATTCCTTTTCCATTATGAATACGTGGTAAGCCAAAAACGTGTACAAGTGCAAAAGGCTGCGTTCACTTACCACGTTCCTTTTCTTTCACAGGCTGCTTGAAGCAGCGGCTCGTGGAAATTATTTGAGGCAGCCGTGGGAAATCAGGCCCTGGACTCATTTGCTTCGTGCAGGAGGATTGCAATTACACCTTTCATCATTATTTATATAGTTGGCTTCATTTCTTTATGGGTATCTTAGCACTTTTTTCATATAAGTGTTTGTACCAAGACCTGAACAAGCCAATTAAATCATTAGGTCATTTGCCACGCTAAATCTCACGGGGGTGGAGAGCGCCATGCCTTGCTCTGATATTTTTGCTGTGCTGCTCTTTGCAAATGAAACTACACCGGCCAGGAGGTACACGTCAAGAGATTAAATCAATGCTCAAAGCTACGAAGGATGAGGCCACAAAATGGTCAGTAAAGGTGCCTTGCAAGGCAACTTCAAATGACGATTAAAGTTGATTTCCCAATGAGCTTGGAGAAGAAAAGCATCCCCCCATTCAGCTGGCCTCGTAGCAAGGAGCAGTCAGCGTGCTGCGCTGTCTGGCACCAGGGACCACACGAACGCTGCTGCGGTGGGCAGGTGCAGGGAGACAGGCTCCCCTTCCAGGGAACTGAAAGCCTGACTGGTCCCGGCAGACCTAAAGGTTAGAGGAGGAGCAGAGAGCTGAAGTGGAGGGTGTCCCATGGTGGATCTGTGTCAGGTGAGCACCTTCCCCATCCTGCCCTGGAAAAGGCAGAACAGCGCCTTTCAACCTGCCTGTGCTGGCAAAGGTGGGCCCCCGTAAGAGGGAGCTTGTAGTGGCTGAGAAAGTGGTAAAGGCAATAAATAAAACTGATAAAGCAGGTGTTGAAAGCTCTGCCCATCCGTCTTGCTGTATGGCCCTTCAAAACGCTGCTACACATTTCCACAGCGGGTGATATCTCAATTTCTTCAACTGTGGCTCCAACATGCCTTTAGAGGCTTGCACAAAACAAACCAGAACACGAGTTAAAGTCTTGACATGACATAAAATGTTTTGTAGCTTCATCCAGGAAAAAAAGGAAACAAAGTCCCAGATAAGCAAAGCATAGGACAGCTGAAAATAAAACCAGCCTCGCTCTGTGTTAAGCTTTCTGGTAGGAGCTGAGCACTGTCATAGTCTGCTCTACACTGGCTCAGGTGCTCTGGAAACTTTGCTGCTCTCGCAGCGGCAGTAACATCCTCATTGCCATCGTCAAGTGGCTGAAAATTTCTCTGCCTCAGAGGCTAGCCCTGGATAGAATAACACCCTGCAAGGTTTGCTAACAGTGTCCAGAGTTCCTCTTTTCCCACAGCAATCTTGGAGATCATTTTCAAACCATTTCTGAGCCACAAAAGTCAATACACCAGCTACTGCTGACTTGCTTACACTCCGGTCTTGGTACCTGCCCACCGCAGTGAGATGACTGTTCTCGTAAGCAGATCTTTCAAAGGGCACCTGGGAAGACTTTGCAGTGCCAGTGTCACCCCTAAATAAATCTTAGTACTGATCTTCACTTTGTGAGGTATTTGGTCTTTTGCTTGTGCATTGGTCTTAGATAGTCTTGAACAGCTGCACATCACCCTGCAGTGATGTCCAGCAGAAAATTCCGCTACTGCTCCATTGACTTGCTATTTTGGGTGGATTGGAGGAAAAAACCCCATTTTTTCCTCCTAACCTGCAGGCTTGAATCCTAAATCCTTGTTCTTCCAGGATCCACAGAGCTCATGACAAGGAGGCAACACCCTTCATCCTCAAAACCTCGGAAGAGAGTCACTACCGGTGAGGTTTCTGAACTGACAGTGCCTGGAGAGATTTGGGAAAGTTTTATTGTGACCTGACACAGAGACTCTTCTTCTGGGCTGGGAGCATTACGTGAGCACAAAGCAAGGTGGGGTCAGTGGACTGAGAATCAATACGGGTAGTCCCAGAAAGTCCTCTAAAAATTTCCTGTGCCTTATTATAATAACACAAAAAATAGTTATAATTTCTGTCATTTGAATTTCAAATCCAACAGAAAGATCTACCTGATGATTCTATTTTAAAATGCAATTCTTTCTTCTTTTCTTTTCAACTCCTTTGCAGAACCAAACATCATGTTTCATCTCCAGGCACTTAGATTAAAAAAAGCCAAAACAATTAGTGGGGAGCTGATGAAGGTGACAGGGTCATAATTAGTACCGTTCCTCTACAGCATGTATTTATCATGCTAACAGAATAAGTCGCTCACAGGGTTAGAGTCATGAGCTGCAAGAGCACACATGCCTTTTGCAGCTGTAACACTGCTGGGTTTGTTCTGCAAGGAGTAGAAGCACAGATATCATACCAGTAAGCAAACTGGAATGGTTTGGCTACTGTCAGTGGCTCTGTTGTGCCTGACACTGTGTAGCCCCACAGTTGCCCCTCTCTCTGGCATTTTGAGGGTGGTCTGTGCTAGGACAGGAGCAGTCCTGCTGCTAATTCAATTCAACACTACGATATTTCTAAAGAAAATGGGTTTGTGTTATAGCACCAGAGACACTCTTGTACACAGCAGCCTCTGGCACTTGCATGATAACCAGGAGATGCTGGAGGCAAATCCTTTGGTATCCCTTGCCCAGCACCCCAAAATAAGCTTTTTGTTGTGCAAATGTTAGACAGTCGTGACCAGATACTTGAGACCTGGGGTCAGAGCAGACAAAACCCAGCTTCAAGCTCTGTGTGTAGCTGCTGCATCACTGATGCTCCAAATGCAATGCATACCTTTATCTCTGCTGCAGGAGAGCAGCGCAGGCTCCCGTCCTTCCCCCCAGCACTGCCCTGTGCTCAGGATCACCCACCACCTCAGGCCAACTGCAGGCTGCTCCCCACGACTCCCGGGCTGCGGTCACGAGGCTTCTTGGGATGGTGGTTTCGGTCCAGAAGGATATTCCTCAAGTGGAGAAGAAACCAACTTGCCCCAAAACACAACTGCTGAAACCTCTCAGCTGGTTTCCGAATGTTTACCAAAGGACCAGAAAACAGGTCCTGGGAGAGCTGCTAGTGGAAATCTGTCTAATTAGATACTCAGAGAGCTTTTCAAGAGCCCTTTGTAAATACATTCTTTTTACCCTCCCCACTCAAGCACTGATCAAGTATGGTTCAGCTACTGGGTGCTAGCAGTATTTTGCAAGGACTTGATTAAGCTTCTTAAAACTATTTTGTCTTCCTGTATTCACAGCTGAAAATGAGTAGCAATTACCCAGGGAGGACTCCCCTGTGAGATCCCTGGCTAATTAGGTCTTGTTACCCAATTAGCTCCCTTTCCTTCCTGCCACTGATTTTTGTATTTTTCCCTGGTGCTGGAAAACTAATTGGAGAAAAAAGAAACAGTCAGCAACTATTATCTGCAAACACATGTCCAGGACAAGTACAGCAAGTGGGAAATGGGAAGTGCCAAAGCCGTGGAATGAACATTACGTGGGTTGTCCAGATGAGCACTTTCTTAACTGTGAAAATTGATTAGAAATTTGGGTGCTTTAGAATAGCAACCTTCCTGCTTCAAGGTGTCAGTCCTCCACCAGCAGCGTGAGGAAAACTTCCCCTGGTTAAATAATCCTGCAACTGCAGAGGGTTTTGCACTTCCCTCTGAAACGACTGGCCCCACAGGAGGACACCCATGCTGATACATTCACACATAAGTTTTTGTAGTTAAATCTGACAACTTCCCTGCTTTATTGCTGCATCAGCTGGCCAGACCAGTGAGTCAACAGTGAGCCTGCAGATTCCACAGATAAAAGCAAGAGCCCCTTACTAAAGAGCTGCTCACAGCTAACTCATTGCTTTCGCTGTGGTTTGGCACACGTCTGCAGAAAAGGGCCCTGGGCAGTCGGAGATGACTGTAAGTCAGACGAACCACGGACGCCTTGCTGCAGGATGGCTTCACATTTCAGCAGTTATAACTAGAACTGGTTACATTATTGCTTTAACAAGTTGGTATTTTTTTCATTGATGGCCTGCTTGGTATGCTGAGTGGAGGTGGACTGCTGCAGGGTTAATAAAAGTCCCTAGTTTATAGTTCTAATCTGAAAATACTTTTCTAATTAAGCTCATTGACACTGGCTGCCAATATCCATGTAGCCTATTTTGTGCACTGTTTAATGGCATTGAGGTTTCTTTTTATAATATCAGGGTGAATCTTAATGCAAAGGACACCCAGAAAGTGGAAGGCATCTCATCTCCCAACAAATAATGGCAGTGCTAAAGCAATTTTCATTCATCTACGATACTTATCCAGCTGTTACCATAGCATCTCAGTGCCTCACAGCCCTGTCTGTCATCTGCACAGCACTCACTCCTTTACAGCAGGAACAAAGGATGCTTGTCGTTACTTCATCAGTGCAGAACCAAGGTGCAGGGGGAGTAAGTGACAGGACAAAGAACACCAAAAAAGCCTGTGTCAGAGGAAGGCATCAAACCTACTTGACCCAAACCCCAGCTTAATGCAGGCTCCCCCTTCCACAGCAATTTGTGAAGCCTCTCATTAAGCCAAGGAGCAGCTGAAGCGGTAACAGCTAGGGCCACTGTTTCAGAACAATCTGACAGCAGATGCCTGCCTAGGGACTGCTTGGACACACATCTGCAGCGCTGGACATTTCAGCTCACACTCACCTGTCGAGGGTCGTGCAGGGAGCAGACAGGTCTGTGACTGCTGTGACATGCGGTGCTGCTCCATCTGTGGGGCAGCGGGACCAACTGGTGCCCCAGTGCCGCTTTCCAGGGAAGCCAGGGGAGCTTCGGTCCTGGCGTCCTCTGACCTTGCAGCTCCTTTCCCACAAGCTCAAGTAAGGCAGGGCAATATTTGCCCTGCTCATTGGCCTGTCTTCCTGTTCCTCTTTTCTGCCTTTGAGAGTTACTATTAATGCCAACAAGGAAAACAACCCCCGAGCACTTTGGGATGCCGAGGAGGGATTATTTTGCACTGACCTTGTGCTGAACACCGGCTAGAATCGGGAGGTTGGGCAGCTGGGATGCAGGGCACGCACAGGCGCTGGGTGGTGAGTACGGAGGGAAGGATGCCGTTCCTGCATGCCATGTCAGGGTATTTTGGATCTGCTCCAGTCCTGGCCAGGAACAGGCATTTGGAAAACAGCCTCCTGGCTTTTCTGGTAACGTACCCTTCAGCTTCCATGTTTGCCAGAGCTCATATATATTTGTTCTCTTTACTTGCTTTCCCACAGAATAACCAGTTTTCCAGAGCAGGTGTGCTTTTTGGGAATCATATTGAAATCACAGAATTGTTTAGGTTGGAAGAGACCTTTAAGATCACCAAGTCCAACTGATCAGGACAGGCTCACGTGCTCACCAGTTCTGGGGTCAGAGGCACTTTCTGACCACCACGGGCCAGGTGCAGGACGAGAGGACAGGGGCAGAGCAGAGACAGAAGAAAGCAGGGGAAGGGGATTTGGTCTTGTTAAGTGAACAGGACAGGCAGCCCACGAGGTCACAGACAGAGAGAAAAGCTTGGAGATATCCTGGGTGCTGCAAAATTGCTTGACAGAATCTCCTGCTTCCCTTATTACACCCCAGCAGCCAGACAAGAACTCTGTCTGTGCCAGTAAACCGTGCTGGCCGTGAACAAACTGAGCACCGGGGACGTATTAATAGAGGAAGAGGAATCAAGTAAAGGTGGCAGCTTACCTTGTGAATGGAAGACAAGTTCCTTACACAGACAGATGTTTTCTACACTATGTGCAGTGCTGCACAACAGCAGTGCCCAGGCTCCCAGCTGAAAGCGAAGCCTCATTTTACAGGGTCCTGTACAGACAGGTAATGGGAACCAGCCCTCCCCCCTGGAGAGCCGGCAGCCCAGGGCACCAGACCTCGCACTGCTTCACCTCCAGTGGGATTATTCCTGCCTAGCTCTCTGTAAGGTCAGAAACGTTATTGTCATCGACTTATTTTAATGTTGGGAACTCAAAGTTTGAAGAGACACCGATTTTCCCACAGCCACGTGGGAAGGTCGCACCTGAGACTTTCAAATCAGCTCGGATCCCCGCTCTCTAATCAGAAGCGCCAAATTCTTGACGACAAACGATATGCAATCACCTACCAAAGAGCTCTCTAGCATGAATATCTCTATCACCTAACGTAGCTGTCACTGCCTAGCCTCTTCTGTAAACAGTTGAGTGAGGGGATGTTTTTCAAGGCTCAGCAGAAGATGACTCCTCGTGGTACCCAGCAGTACACCCAGGAACATCCCACAGCAGGCAGATATCCTGAACCTTCACTGTCAGCCCAAGAGCTTCAGCCTGAAGACAGCACAAACCCATGGAGTCCGAAGGAAGAGCAGCTCTTCCTGGCACCCCTTTCACCATTCCCAGTTGATAACAACAACAATGCTAACACCATGAAGAAATCAATCTGGCTGCAATGAAAAATTGTCGAGCCTGGCAAGATGTGTCCAGCGTGGCAAGGAACAGCACTCCCTCTCACAATGCATTTCTGGAGCCTTGCCTAAGACTTCCAGCCAGGTGAATTTTTGTCCAGTCACTACTGACTGCTCACACAGCTTTGCAGCCAGCTCTGAAAGAGAGAGTTTTCTTGTTTGTTGGTTCAATAAAAAGCAGCCTGTTACCATATTTATCTGCTGATTTAATCTAAATTAGATGTGAGGTGCATACTGCAGAATATCTCTGTGCAATTAGCGGTTAAATCCCTCTCTTTTTTTTAATACCATAAGTATTCTGATCGCAGCAGTGATACATTCTGCAGACTTGATGGTTAAGCCTGAAATGAATGCAAAATAAAAGGAAAAAAACCCGTGCAGATTATCTCCAAGCACCAATTTGCCTATTAAAAGTGATTTACTAACTCATAAAACAACCCTTTGCTCTCACCGGAGGGGGGAGGAATTGGTAAATGGAGATGGTTGGAATGTTCCTGAGAAGATGTCTTTTCCTAAATACGCTGGGTTTTAGAGTTTCGACAAAACTTAAGGGAAAGAACAGAAGAAGAGCCTGGGCTCTGGGATGTTGGCCTCAAATGCAGGACACCTAAAGTCAACTCATCTCTCTTGGGTAAAATCCTGCAGGTTCCAACCTAACTAATCTGGCATGCGGCGCTGACCTTTACTGGCTTTTATTTAACCGGCAGGAGAGTCTCCTAGGGGAGGGAAGCTTGGGCTCATCGCAGCAGGTGAGCGCTCTGTAAACACAGAGGAGTCTCTTCCTGAACTTTGCAGAGATTCCCAGTGGAGAGACACACGCGCGTGCTCGGGATGAGCATCCGAGCCCTGTAACCCCTTCATGCGTGCCCTGCCAACGAGCAACGGCTGCAGCTTCCACCCCAGCCTGCCTTCCAGACCCAGACTGATTATCGTGGGGAGAAGACTTTCTTAGCTTGCCTACGCAGCAACAGCCAAACCCAGCACCTTGTCGCATTCCCTGCCACTCTGGGAAGGACTTAAAGGAAAAGTTTCCAAAAATATAAAGGATCCTTTGGCCCCCAGCAACACATCTCTTGTTCTTCGAAGCATCGATGGATTTACAAGGGTGAAAAGCTCTGTAGACTCTAGGAAAAGACCCAGACGGTCTTCAAGCTTAACTGCTAGGCTTTTGATTTGCTATTAAAGCAAAAGATTAACTTTTAGGTCCCCTAAGGTCTAAAAGAGCTCAGATCTGTGTTGCCACTGCTACTTCTGGAATCGTTCTTCCCCAATATCAGGTCTGGTTTGAGAGGGGAGCTACTTAGACCTGGTAAAATGTAAATGTATAATATGTATAAATATCAATGCCTAAAATGTAAAAATGTATAACAGGAGCTACAGTGCTAAACCCAGGGGTGAGGGCAGTGCATGCCCAGCCTACCGTTGTTGCTCTCAGGGTCCCCGCAGCCCACGGGAGCTCTCCGGTAGGGCACGCTGGTGTCAGACACAACGCGTAGCTCTTTGCAGACACTATTTCCGAAGCAGCAAAATGGTTCTTCCTGGATCTGGACACATGTCAGGTATCTGACCCCGATGGGTCTAAGCCACTTCAAGCTGTAGGATCAGCTATATCATTTCAAACATACCCCAAATGAAGAATTTCACACGGAAAATGGACTATAGGGCATATTGCTCATAGAAACAAGCACCGCTCTTAAGGTCTTAAAAGACATCCTGGTGGTTAGCCTGGGCTGTGTCCTGCGGAACGGAGGGCTGAGATCGCCCTGCTGTGAAGTTCCATAAGCCCACCAGCAAACTTTGCTGCCTGCAGCTCCACCTCAAATGGGAGAGCAGGCTTGGGAAGGTCGAACAGAAACTTTCCAGTTCAGTGCCCAAGGAGGCTGGCTGGTAAAACCACAGCCCCGTCTCTTTAATTTTCACAGAACAAGGAGCCAAGCGAAGGGACATTTAGAACAAAAAGGTCTCTGCATGCCAGGTGCTACCTGGGGCAGCCTCATAAGCAGAGCTGGAATCCAGCCTAAGCTGTGTTCAGACTGGGTTTTTCTTCCAGTGACAAAGATTTTTCCAATATAGATCCAAGCCCAATAAATAGCTCGTGTCTTCTCAATATCGGAACAAGCTGGGTGGAAAGGCAGCACAGGCTTTGTACCCTCTGCTTTCCGTCTCCCTCACTCAGAGCATCTCCTGATCCTGAGCACAGGGATTTTGCATTTCACAGGCTACATTAGCACAACAAAATGCTCCAGGTATAACAGCTATCCAAATTGTAAGGCAAAGGCAGGAACAATAGGAGTGTGAATGTGGCACTGAATTTTCTGTGTGTGACAATGCAAAGGCATAATTTCTATGACAGTTTTCCCCTAATTAGAAGCATAATTAAAAATTACGCTTAAAAAAAGGTTTTCTCCTACTTTCCCATTTAAGGGAAAAAAATTCCTTTGAACATCAGTTTAAAAGCAAGATTGCATGAGAAGAACTACACTGGTAAGTCCTTTGGAAACAGATATAGCTGAATTAATATGATCTTGAACAATCGAAGCAAACTCCTCTTTCAAGGCTAAGTTGTATGTCTCTATCTTCCAATCTCTTGAGAAATCATTTAAGACTTGTCTCAGATGCTCATAATTTTATCTCTTGAAAAGGAATCCAGAAAGGCTCTGCAAATTAACACAGAGCAGGAAGCAATACGCTTAGTGATAGGCAAGGGAGGCGCACACTGCTGTGGCACATTTAAGGAATGATTTTGTTTAACCAAGAGTGCAGGTGGGCCATCTTTGACAGTGCTACTTAATTAGGATGTGGATAGGGACAGTGAAAATTAATTTTGATTCTCTAAGAGCTAATTAACGCTCATGTCACCCTCGGCAATGCATCAAACATTGCTTTGCTCACTCCTCCAATTTGGGTAGCAAAACATTGGATAGACATTAACTCTATCATAATAATAAATAACATTGTTTCAAGGTGTGCCATTGCTTTCCTTCCTTTTGTTCTTTCCCTCTCCCCAGTTTCAAAGAAAAATATGATCTGGCTGTCCATGAGTCACCCCAAAACAGTTTTAGTTCGCTTTAGCAATCTCTGAGCCCCTCAACCGACTTCAAACTAACCTGACAGTCAGAAAGGGCTCTCAAAGAAAGTATTTTTATCCATTTAACGGAAGCCTGAAGCTGAGTAAAGAAGAGTGCTCCAAATGAGTATCCCAGCAGAAAAAAGGCACTTCTGAAATCCAGTGGTATTGCTGGGCATCGGTGCACCCCTTTGGAGAGGTCAGGGCAAAACTCTCAGTCGCAGGGGAATCCTCTCTCAGAGCACAAACCTTGTTAGACAGCCAAGAACACAACCACGAGGCACAAGCGTGCAGGGAGCGAGGCAATCCGTGTTACTCATTGCTCACCTTGGCTTGGAGTACCCGGACACCGGCCCTGGCCGGTCAGGCTGGTGTCAATGGGAAATACAGGGGGACCCTGGGAAGAAACACACACAGGGTGTCTGAGGTTGTACTGAAAAAAAAAAAAAAAAAATAAAAATCACCTGCAGTGCAGATAGAAGTATATAGTCTAGGAATCTGTGTTTTCATACATAACTTTCCTTCTTCCCATCCTCCATAAAGTCATGAAGATGAAATAACCCTGAATGAGTCTAATGAGAGTTACAGTTTTTGGTGATTGCTGCTCTCGATGCAGTGGTCTTAACAACAAACATTTGAATCAAGAATGGAAAACTCAGAGACTTCAGGCAAATAAGAACACATGAATGCTCACACTTTCATGGGAGCAACCTAATTTGTGTAATGACAAGCAAAGAGATTCAGAACACTCAGCTAATTACAAGGTGGTGGTAATTATTGGTATAAAGCCAAAGCTAAAAGCAGATGAAAAGTGCTGGTGTCATTTCTTAGGCACAGAGTTACAAAGCTTAGAAATGTCAAGTCAAGATTTCATCTTAAAATCCAATTCCAAGCCTTTTATATGTATGATTTTAATCTAACGACAAGCTGGAATAGCTTTCTTCTATAAATTGTATCTTTTTTTTTTTTGTCTTGTTTCTTCCCTGCAAGGGTACAGTCAGACTACAACTCTGACCCAGCCCTCTGTAGAAATTCTTGAGATTTTTAAAATTCTTCAATATAACAGAAAAAAACTTATATTAAAAAAAAACCCCACAACCAAACACAAGAAAGAACCCCAAACAAAACCAAACCACCGTAGTCTGTGGTCACCATAACTCCTGTCTAAAAGTGGGGTACCAAATGAGATAAAGGAACAGCTCAGTCAAACAGTGAGGAACGCTGCCAGGCTTCTGGGCTGGAGGGTGGTTTATCAAGAGGCTCAGAAGATACCAGGACTCTCTGGAAAAAGTGCAGAGCTGATGTGAGGGCTAAAGTGGGCAGAAGAAACGATGCTAGTAAATATATGCAGAGGAAACCTGAACACGGAGGAAGGTTTGGTCTTGAGCATTTAATTTCTCTTGCTCAGTACATCATCAGGTGGCTGTATTTGCACCAGAACTTCGCCTGAATCAGCGACAGCCCAGCGCAGAGCACATACCTGCATCTGAGCCGCGTTCTGGGGCAGCAGATGCTGTATTATTTCCCCAGTTGTGTATGACTCCAGGGACAGCACTCCATCCTTTGCTGTACCTCTCTGTGAGAGCCCTTTCAGTCAGTTGCTCTGTGCCTGCTGTGGGGAAAGCTGCATTCTCACAGGGGGCTTGTGAAACTTCAGGGGTGCGATTTTGCTTTGCTGTAATCCTCTACATCTTTCCCCCCATTGCCAACTTATCAACTAAAAGGAATAGTTTAATTTCCTGCAGTTTTGGAGTCATCTTTCTGGTTTACGTACTTCAAGAAAGATGCAAATGCCCTTTTGAAAGGGCATCGTGTGGTTCCTTAAGATATATGCTCAGTTCAGTTCTGTACAAACCACGACCTGTACCATGTTTTCTGCATCGCTGTTGATTTCCCCGGCTGCCTTGTAAGGGAGCCACGCAGTGCACAGAAGCGAGCTCTTCCACGCAAGGAAGCGCAGCGTACGGGCTTCTGCCCTCACACAAACCTCTGTATGGTGATTGCAAGGAGTGCTGTACAGCAAACCCAAGGAAAACACGTTGCAAGGAAAGCTTCTGAAATGTGGTGCTCGCTCTTTGTGCTCACCTCAGGCAGGGATGCATCCCAGGGATCACACGTGGCAAGGGACATCACAAGGCAGGTACCTGAAGCCACATTGACAAGGCAGAAGAGAAAAGAGCCCACCTAAAAGAAACAAGTTTCAATATTCACAGAGGTTTGTAGCTGTGATGTGTAGTGAGGAACAAGGTGATCTGTTTTCTGTTATTTTGACTTTTCAAAGCTTTGCAGACAAGACCTTTTCCAATATTTTCTCCCCTTTCACTTCTAGGAAAACTTTACAGCTCTGAAAATTATTATCGCAGTGTTGAAAGCAGTGGTCCCAGCCCCATATTTGCAAGTCCCAACCATCAGTACAAATGCCTTGGGAGTGCTCTCTTGGGTGGGCTCTGCCAACCTGCACTAAGGCAGTCATTACCCACGGGCCTGGGCTAGCGCTGGACTTGGTACTGTTAACAGTTGGATTCTATAACAATTATAACAATAATAATAATTAACAGGGTTAACAGTTGGA
>JAVJGJ010000036.1:6543398-6556749 GCA_035590215.1 Microhierax caerulescens | reverse complement strand
TAATAATAATTAACAGGGTTAACAGTTGGACTCTACGATCATAAAGGTCTGTCCCAACCTCCACAATTCTGTGATTCTATCCACCTTTTCCTTCCCAACACACGCACAGCCCCAGCAGCCCAATTTCACATAAACCTGACAAACTCGTAACGACACGCAAGGTAGAACCTTTGTTGATGGGCTTCAGAAAAACGAGCAGAGCAGCAGAAGAGCAGACGGCCCAGCTGCCGGCTCTCACTGGAATAAACCTGGTAGTGCAAACACACCTGCACGATGTAAGTTACAAAGTCACAGAGATTCAGGCATAAAATATTCCACTACTCACAACTAAATGCAAACCGAGCCGCATAGAAACTATGAAACTCTACCCTAGACAAAACAAGTACTCTTGTACTCATCAAACCCATCAAACCACAAAAGTCATCTCTGGAAATTACCACCCCATCCCTAAGGATTCCCTTTGCCAACACCTGGGACGAGGACATTCCAGCCTCAGAACTGCAAAGACTCCGATGTAAACTTAAAATTGTACGTGGCATAAATAAAAGCAGAACTGTGCGTAGGAGTGGCTACAAATAAACCAGGATGGAAAAGAAAAAACCCCAAACCAACAAACTTTGTTCAGTAAACATAATATTAGCCAAATGGGAAAAGGACAGTGTCGCAGCACAGACAGGCTAGCAGGCTACAACGAGGTTTTTACTGTCAGTCAGATTCTACTGTCATGGTGTTTCTTTCTCCTTCCTCCAGAGGCGAGGCCTGACCACCCCTCCTCCCTCCAGCCCCTTCTCCCACCATCCTCAGGGCTATTTAACTACTTAGTGGGAACGAGCCACAGCTGCACATCATCCATGTCCATCACCCCACGCCTTCAGGCACGGCCACAGCTGCATGTTATCAAGGCTGATCAACCCTCTGCCTTCACTCCTCTACAGGGCACAGGGCAGAGCCCAGTTTAGGCAGCAGACGTGGCACCTCCAGAACAGGCTCTTCCAGAGACCGAGGCTCCACAGCTTATGACACACGTGCCCCGAGTACAGGGCTGTCACGCTGGCCTCGCCGCCGGGGCTGAGCGAGGAAACGGCTCTCCCCTGCCGACAGGGTGGCCTTGGGGTCCAGAGAGCTCCGTTTCCCCCTCGGGTGTGGAGGTGGTGGCTCTCCCCCTCCTTACAGGGTTGCCACTCTCTCCGGGCAGCCAAAGGAGCAAGGCACCGAACGGCCAACGACCACAAAAGCAAAGAGCGAGCCCTGCTTACAGGGAGGTCGCCCAGCGCAAAGCCAGCCGCGGCAACCCTCAGGTGCCCGCCACGCTCTTACATGTGACGGGGCCCTGGTGACAACAGGGAGGGCCCTTTGCCCAGAGCACCTTTCTCCTGCCCCCTCTTCAGCCCCACGACGCTCCTCTGGGCTCGCTCGCTCTTGTCTTGACGCTCCACACGATGGACGCCTCTTCCTTCTTCTGAGGCGGCCGCTGCCAAGGGGGGAGGGCGCGGGGCTGAGATCATCGAATCACAAGATGTCCCCAGAGGGAGAGAATTACTGTCAGAGCAGGAATGATAGAAAGCAGTAAGGGTTCATGCTGGCCTACTTTTTTTTTCTTTTTTTTTTTTTTTTTGAGTTTTTTCTTCTTATTTCCTTTCTCACTCCCTTCCTCCAGCATCATCCCATCCCTTTCCCACCTCAGCGCAGCATCCCCCCACCATGCGTGCCTACGGCTCTCTGTCAGAGCCCCACCAGGAGGGAAAAAGTCCCTTCAGTCCCTTCCACATCTCCCCACAGCTGGGAAGAGCCTTTTGCCCCTCAGTGCTCACCATGGGGCACAGGCACCCAAGCTCCCTCAAATGTTCATTTTAGTCAAGGAAAATATTAAATGTTCCTTCCAATGCAGTAGATGCCCCTCAGATACTTTTTTTTTTTTTGTTATTAATTAATTTCCCACAGTAACTTCTCATGTTTCTGCCTCCATGAGGAACATTCTTTTTGAAGCCAGAAATATTGCAGAAAAAAAGGAAAAAGACCCAATGCCAGATAGTCTTACAGGCTATCACTTAGCCTGTTATTAAAGCTCAACAGAAAGATTTTTATCTTTCAGCAATTTATTCCCCAAGGTTAATCTGCACTTTCTGAACACTTGACGGGGGCCCACAGAAGTGTTCCAGCAGTTCAAAGAAAAAACATAGAGCTGAGATTTGGTCAGCAGCTGTGTATTTGTAAGTTGGGTGGATTTTAATGTGGCTTGTTTTTTTTGGGTTTGGTTTTCTTTTTTTTTTTTTGTTTTTACTCAGACTGAAAAATGAACTAAAATGCACTTTATTTAACAAAAATATTATGAAAACCATTTTTTTTCTCTGTATTTATTGTGAGAAATGCAAATAATTTTACAGGAGCAATGAGAGGGGAAAAAAGTCAGTTTCAATAACACTGTAAGTGGAAACAGGCTTAGATCAAACTACTTGCGTGGTGCAGCCTCACAGATTTTGTGTTATTGCAGTGACCTGATATGTTCTGATGTCATTCATCTTCTTTTCCTGCAACTGACCATAACGTGTGGCTTGTGCTGGGGAAGGAGGGCTCTGAGAGCTTTTTAGAATGCGAGGATTTTGGTAGCTGGTGGTGTTTGGTACAGCTCCACCAAGAACCCTTCTAAACTCAACACCTACCGTGTTAGTGACACGAACTAAGCCATCATAAAAAAGGATCCACGTACCTGTTCTGCGGGCGAATTTAGTTCTTCCTCCGTTTTGTTCTACCAGCTTTTGATGAAGCTATGTTCTGATTTTCTTTTTCAACTCTATCTGCTGTGGGAATGCAAAGTCCACGGCGGTCACATCCTCAGAGGAGATTTCCAGCTTTGTCTTGCCTGCACAGATCCTGCCGCTTGCACCGCCTGTTCAGCCAGAGATGGGTCAGGACTGCCGCTGAACGGGCCTTTAGCAGGCTGACAGTAACGCAGGAAGAATTCTCTGTGTTAATGTAAATGACACTTAATTAGTAGAAGACAGTGAACTTTTCCTAAAGGCAAAGAGATAACAGAGATTGAGTGCAACAGGAGCTATAAAAAAATGGTACCCTACTACACGTGGTAGGGCCATCTGCTGATAGCCTGCCCTGCTCTAAAGACTTTGATACCTTGATTATGTAAATTTGGGACATTACTCCACCCTCAAGGCTCCAGTAGGATAATTACTAAACAATGAATCACCACAACTCAAGCAACTGCAAATGAATTTTGAGCTTTATCACCACAATTGCAATTGTATGGCTGTTACTAACCGAGCAGGATAGAGGACATCAGACCCCAGAGATATTTCCCTACTGGTTGTGATTTACATTAGAATTATTTGGCATCACTTAGCCTGCTGAGAGGCTGCAGGGGAAGGGGTTTAGCTTTTAGTAATTTGACTCGGCTTCTCTACAAGTATGATTTCCACCAGCCTGGTGTTTGCTTTTGGGCTGATTCACTCCAAAGACCTGATACAAAGCGCATGGAAGCGAATAGCAGCCTTTCTGCTGACACCAGTAAACCTTGATATCTACCGATATTGCTGATAATAAACCAAGTCCTAATCCCCCATTTGTTCAAATTACCATAATTAGAGCTGAAAAACTCTTCCAGCACCTCTTGCCCAAAGCTGGCTGGGTTGTCACCCTTAAACAGCTATGGTTCTCTATGGTCCCGAGCGTGGCTCAGCAGAGCACGTGAGAACCTGAACATAAAGGTGACCTTGGCCTTCTGTGCATCGTGCCCTTGTGCAAATGCCTGGGAAGCATCACCGTTCCTCCAGGTGGCTCTTAAAAGGAGCTCCATATTACAGCCGGGCACCCAAGAGAAGGTAAACTCAGATAACATCTTACATTTAAGCAGAGCACAGCCGCTGCAGGAGCCTGGCAGAGCGGAGAAAAATATCTCGGGGCACGTTTTCTTCTAAAGGGCAAAGCCCTGATATTTTTGGCTGCTTCAGGCTGCGTTTTCTTTGGAGCAGCCACACTCCAAGTAAGAAGGGAGCCAGGCCTGGAGCTCCCCAGAGCTGTGCTGCAGCAGTTCCCATTACACCATCTCACAGGTGCCTGTAGTATTTCAACAAATTAGATGATGTTTCTTCTAAGGTTAATTTATATTCCAACATAACCAATTATAGGCATTTAGGACAGCCATATGTTGTGGGTTTAGGTGATAAAGGATGAGATCTATTATAAATACATTTATAAAGGAGGAAAATATCAGATGGCTCGGGAAATTTAGATATTGAAAGAAGTATTTGACATCTATATTAACTCAAAGCCCTAAATGGGCTGGGCTTGTTTACATTGCTTCAGTCTTATTACAGGGTGAATTTTATCAGCTGTCTTGCTGAACAGTCATTTAGCCTTAAACTATAGTTAAAACTGTCATGGTTTTAAGCAAATTATATCGCGTAAAGTAATTATTTCCCTAACTGCAAAGAAGATCCAGGTAGCTTGTGAATCTCATTTCTGAAAAACTGCTGGCAGGGCACCCTCTGCACAAGCTGTGGGAAAGCACCAGGTTCAGGGTTTGGAAAGGTCTTTGTAATCCTGAAAAAGTAAATTTGAGTAGTTGGTATTTGGATATGAGGCAGGCAGGGAATGGATTTCTGCTAGACCAGGCTGTTAATTAAGCAGCTTGACCGTTGATTGCAAAACACGGAGGCAAAACTTGTTTCCTTTGCAAAGACTTACTGCACCGATAAATGTTAATCATTGTGATTAATACAAACTTTATACTTACTGTGTCTGCAGGGAAATTGCTAAAAAGGCAATCTGGGGAAATAAACTACAGCAATTAGAGGCTAGCCAGGGTAAGGAAGATTATGTTTGATCTAGCAGCAATATGCAGAGCTCGCAGAGAATCTTCTTTGCAGCCGATACTCACTGCGTGCAGCAGGGCCCTCCCAGCGCGATGTGCTGAATCTGCTGTGGGGTCTGAAAACCTTAATGTCATCAAACTTTTGATGGGCTTTTTCTCCCAGCCTATTAGGAGCAGGCTGTCCCCCCTGCGGGTACCAATCCCTGGAGTTTCTCCTAATATTGAACACCTGCAGCTTTTCTGCCTGGTTGTGAATATGCCTTTCCTAGGGCGCTCAGCCCCCCCAGCTCTGCAGCTCCTGAGCTGCACCCCCATTTTCCACTCCTAGTTAAGTGTTTTGCTTCTTCTACACACTGGATGATGTGTGTGTGGCACCGAGGTGGGCCCTTCTGCACTCCTTCATTCAGCTCTTCTCTAATTCACAGCAAAATGAAGCATTTGAACCCAGAACCCTGCACAGCACTGCCCAGATTACCCTGTACCTGTTACCAGCCAATTCCACTGGTACTTTAACGAAAGCAGCAATCGCATTAGTTAGGGATGCAAGAAACAATGGCAAAATCGACACTGCACAGGCGTGAACCCGTCGTTGGATGTGTCTAAACTTCTGGGACACAAACCGTAGGTGACCGCAGCGGTACAGAGAAGACGATGTGAGCCCATGCCTCCCTTTTGGGCTTTTTTGAGCTTGTGCTACTCACCGTGCCAGAGCCTTAGCCTGTGCTGCTTGCAGTGCTATTGCTGCTAGACATAGACACGGTGACTTTTGCCCATGTGTAGCTACTTTTCTGGAGGTGGTATGCCATGGCTGACGTCTGGCAGAGAAGCTTGCTGAGCTCCATGCTGCATGGATAAAGACCTCTTAGTTATTGAGGCAAATACACCTTGTACCGTGTATTTACTGGCTCTTCTGTTTGGCTCATTGCTGTGTCCTTTATTGATCACTTCTTGCAAATCATTGTCTAACCTTTCTTTTGTGTAATCAGGTTTACCAACTCCTTCATTACCGGGAGCTGGCTGTGGCTCTGTTTTTCATTAGGAAGGAAAAGCTCACTGCAGATGAGCATTTCTTCAGGACAGTCCCCTGTGAGGCTGAATTTGGCACTATGTTATTACCTGTCTAGTGGCAATTGAACGTTGCCACCAAACCTTCATTCTAGTGTCAGAATGGAATTTGCATCGTATTTGTGGGCCTCATTTCAAAAGAACCCAGCAATTAATTCACCCATCAGCAAGAGCTGATGTGTTTGCTGTCAGCAAGGTGAAGCACCATTGAAGCTCTGCCTGGCTTTACACTGACTGTGTTGCAGCTCACTGAGTAGCCACTACACTAGCCATAATGATGCTAAATTTGCTATTTGGAGGATTATTTAGATATGTGGGTTGGGTTTTTTTTTTCCCTAGAAACCGAGACAGTTTATTTAATGCAGATACTTCTGAAATTACGGTGTGTCAAAGAGGCACAACAAAGCGACATTCCCGGTGAGCTCTGGATTGGCAAAAGGCCAGAAGTCAGCTTTGGATTTGGTATGTAACTGTGGGACATGGCAGGATTGTCTTTCATCCTATATCAAAGCGGTGTCAGTCTCCTCCTCTGCCTTGGGGAAGAAAAATTGCAGCTGGAGTCTTGGTTAGTTCCAGAGGCTCTACCATAGATCCATCACAGGCAGCCACGAAGAGCAGGCACGAACCCCCTGAGGAAACGGAACCCCGCTGGTTCCCAGCGTCGCTGCAGTGTGCTCACAGCCATCGTCTTCTTCAGTGCCAGACCAGCACCTTAGCCTTCCACTTTGTCAGGTGCTGACAACGTGGCCTGACTTGATCATCACACAGAGACTCTTGGGGGACAAGGTGGCATTGCCCACCTCCCTCTGGGAACAGAGAGCCAGGAGGGACTTTCTTGTGCCCAAAAGCAAACGGTGCCAGTGGCTGGACCACAGAGGATGCTGGCACGGGGCTGTGGTGGCTTGGAGAGAAGAGTGGGGTTTTTTTTTTCAGACTTATAGCCCTGAAGTGTGCCCACTCATGCTCGAAGGCAGCAGCCATATATGAGCCAGAGGCACCCTGAAGCCATGTCACTGAGGGTGGTGTTGCATCACCGAGCAATCACAATTAATTTTAATTACATGTCTCCACTGGCTGCCAAGCTTTGGAAAAATAACAAGGAGGTAAATAAAAGGGAAAGGCAGAAAAGAGGCTCTTGCAATCCAGGTGAATTTTTCCAAGCTGATTGCCAACACTCAAGGTTCCCAAGGGCCTTTGTTAGCAGACAAAAAGCACCAGACAAAAGATGGAGAGAACAGGAAGACTCTTGTCTCTTTAACATTCAAAATTTGGGACATTTATGCATGTGCATGACAAGTGTCTCCAGCTGAATGAGAGCCATCACAGTTTAACATGTCCCTGCTTTCCCGATGTGAAGCATGTGTGACACAGCTCTGACAGCACCTGATCAGCTCCATCGGCTCTGGCATATTTAAGAACTGAATTTTCTTAAGGTTAATCAGAATTCATAAACTGCACCTAGACAGGTGCTTCTAAATCATCATAGTCTTGCCCTTATCTCTTGTGAAAAATATTGCATTCAGTGAGATGAGTATGCAGCACAAAAGGCACCAACTGGTGAAGAACAATGGCAACGCCATGAAATCTTGGCCCCTTTCAGCAGCGCATCTTTTATACTTATCCACAAGAAGGAAATTAACTGAGTTTTTAGTTTCCAAAAAGCTACTCTGAGAATTAAGAAGAGTGTGCTCTGCAAGTTCCAGGGTGTCAGTATGCATATTTCAACCCTTTATTCACTTACAAATTATTATTGACCCTCTGCTTCAAACCTGGATTTGCTCTCTAGAGAGCTAAGCCAATATTTTTTTAACACAGCTACAGCAAATTTTATTTTGTTTGGATGTGCACTGATAGCATTTCCCCAGTCAGGGATCCTGTGGGAATTGAACAGACCACTTTAGAGGATAAAAGCCACTATAAGAAATAGTAAGTGATTAAAAGAGAAACAACAGAAGTTGTGTAGTGCTCTTCTAGATTCAGGGATAGTTTAATAAGTAAAATGGAGCGAGGAAAGTCTTCAGACTACCCTGTGCATTAAAGTAAATGTGAGTTTCTTTATTCTTATGCCAAGGAAAGGAAATCCACGGCAGAGAGATGAACGGCAATGTGTTCACCATACTTGCACTTACATAGTGTTTCAAATTTTTGAGGCCTCAGCTTAAAACAGCAGGGCCAAGTTTGGCCGCCTGTGGCTGGTTGTGCCACGCTACTCATAATGGCATACAGGGCAGTTTGAGTCACGTTGTCCAGATCAAGTATTTAGCAGGAACTTTGTCTGCCAGGAGACAGACTTTATCGACTGAAACAGGGAGAGAACGCAGAGTGGGCTGAGTCTTGGCTGAACATGTGAGATGCTGATTAATATGTAAACCCCAAGCCCATAGTAACCCAGAAACTGGGTCCTAACTTTAGGCTAAGACAGAGAAAAGGCAAAAACTTGCCCAGTGCCCCACAGCAACTTGGCGGCAGAGGCAGGCCAGAGCTGCCTTTTCCCAGTCCTCCCTCTATGATTAGAACTTTCTGGTGCTGTGTTACCTGGCTGAGCCCCGTGGCAGCCCCCATAGTGCTGTGCTTGTGTTTGTAGCTAGAAAGTGTCTTGGCTGCTGCTGAGCAGCGCTCGCACAGCACAAAGGCTATCTCCCCAGCCCCCCCCTCCCCTCCTCACCAGCAGCCTGGGGGTAGGAAAGATCTTGGGAGGGGACCCAAAGTGACATTCCATACCATAAGATGCCTGCTCAGATATAAAAGCTAAGAAAAAGAAGGGGGAAGGTGGGGGCATTTGTTACTTACAAAATTTGTCTTCTGGAACAACTGCTATGTGTCCCGTAGCCCTGCTTCCCAGGATGTAGCCAAACATCACCTGCTGATGGGAAGTAGAGAATAATGTCTTTTCCTTTCCTTCCACATGTGTGACATTTGCTGTTGCTTCATTAAACTTCCTTTGTCTTGACATACAAGGTGGAGGGTTTTTTCCATCTTATTTTCTCACCTCATTGTTCTGCCAAGGAGGGGAGTGATAGAGCAGCTTGGTGGGCACCTGGCCTCCAGCCAAGGTCAACCCACCACAGTTGCTTTTAGAAAAAATATTTTGAGTTGACTATTGGCTCCTTATTCACAGGAGGAACTAGCATTCTCCTAGCGCAACTTTGGAAACGATGCACGAAGGTGGGTATTTATTTCCTTTCCAGATATCAATATCCATCTTGGCTTCTGAAGAAATGCCACACAAAAGACTATTGATTTCTTAAACATAAAATGAACCAATTTAGTCATTTCCAGTGTTATGTGACTAGGTTGGATCTTGGCTCGAGCACACTGAGAAGGCAACAGGTGTGTTTGCCTGTTTCCTCGTTGAGGATCACAGTGCTCGGGTGAAACGTGACGCGCTGCACCGCTGCCAAAGCCACACAGGCTCCGCACAGCAGATGTCAAAGGCGGCCCACTACAGACATGTCTTTTGCTCAGCTCTTGGGGATTCAGAGATGGCAGTTCTCTCCTCTGGAGGGACATGATTCATTGGGTTTTGCAGCACTAAAAGAACATGCCATGCCCATCAGGGAACTGCATTATAATGGGCTGTTTGTGTGCTGAGTTGGTAAGTAATAAAGCGTTACCTTTGGTTTGCATCACAGGAAAAACTCTTCCAAGTTACAGCTCCTTCATGTGCCACTGTGTTCTGTTGGGTTACAATAAAAACAAAGCACAGAAACTACTTTAGAAACCGTCAGGCAAACCTTCAGATCATGTCAGGTGAGGTGTTTCTGATGCAGCTCATCATTTTTACACCTTATTACTAGCTCATTCTAGTAAAAGTACAGCATGTTTGATAGGACGCTGCCTGTCAGATTATGATTACCTGTGTCTGGTTAAAACAATATCTACAGCTGTATCAAGAGCTTGAATTTCCCAAGGGTAGATTTAATATCATGCAATTAAAGGTGAGCCCATAACAAGTAGCGGGTACTTTCTCTGGCAGGACTAAGTTGCTCTTATGCACCAGTACAAGGTGCAGAGCTAATCATTTCCCAGGAGCTAGTTCTGACCCCAAGAATCCTATGTGCCTCTTCTGCTGACGAAAGTGAAGACTCCCTCTACACTAGAAGTGAGTACAAGCGAGAGTCTGGTAATGTTACTTGTTTTGGCAGAATAGCTGAAAAAACCACAGAGCATTCAAGTTCACAAGGCTCATTATGACTAATCTGCCTTCCTGAGCTTCAAGTCTTTTATTCAGAAGTCAGATATAGGTCTATCCTGAGAGACAACATCTTCTGCAAAAAATGCTAATGTGCTATTCTATGTATCTGTAATAAGGGTGGCGCAACATGCAGCCAAATGACTTTGCAGCAGTCCTCTGTGAAGGAGGACTGTGCACATGATGAGAGAGAAATCCTGCCAACTTCCATGCAGCTTTGCACATGGATCCATCTTGACCTTTCTGCAAATAGTTGAGCTGCTAGCTGGTGCTGGTGAAGAGATGGAGAAAGAATGGCAGCCTGAGCTGTAATCAGGCAGCACAGAAGGAAGCGGGACCGGCATTCGGGCTCTTGCCTGGGGTTTCAGTTGCTAAATCCAGTGTGCCATACTGGCTGCAGGGGGCTGTAGGTGCCAGAGAGAAAGGAGTCACTGAGGTTGAGTAGCCTGGGCTTGTTATTGCGCTTCTCTGACTTTCCTCCTTACCTGCGTAGCATTGGCCCTTGGAAGAATGGCATTTTTTGGGAGCCTGCAGAATCAGTGTTCTGAATGAGGTGTTTAGCAGCTCCTGTGAGCTAACAGGTACTCCACTTCTGCGCTGTAACTGACCGAGCCAGGCAGTATTCTGAGTTAGGGTTTTTGTGGCACACTTGCTAGGAGATCTGAGCACCATTTAAAAGTGTATGTGATGTATTTATATCAATTACTTCATGTTAAGGAGTTTTGGGATTTTTTTTTTTTTTAATATAATTGAGGAAGAATTGTGTACACTGAAGTGGTTTGCTCTAAGAATCTTCCTTGGTTTTATATTGAATGTTGATTCCAGAAAGGCAAAGTCAAAGAGATGGGCCTGACACAGAAGGCAACAGAGTTGTGATAAAGTTGCAGGAAAGCTCGTCCTACAGTTCTGAACTGGAGCCTAAGAAACCTCTGCCTTGTCCCCAGTGGAGTCAGAAACATTTCCCCTTCTGCATTTGTGCCCGACTGTTCCTTGCATCAGAGAAATAAAGTTGTCAGTCAAGACTATATAATTTTCTTCAAAGCTTTCCACCCCAGCAGCATGTGATAGAACCATAAAATAATAAGATATATTGTTGTGAGGATCTTGATGACTGGTATTTCATTTTTCTTTTTCAGTGGTATGGTGCAGTGCAGGAGGCATCTTACCTTATTCTACTTCCAGTGCTGTTTACATGACCAAGTTTTCTGTTAAAGAAGCAAAAAGAGAGAACACATGTTGAGGAAATACTGCAGAACAGCCATGATATTTGCCCCAGGAACTGTACTCCACTTGTCATATCCCTAAAATCAAAGAGGAGCTATGTCCTAGAAGCGATGTGTCTACTCTGATTAACCAGTAACAACTCTTCAGAATTGTCTGCTTGCAGAGAGCTGCTGTTGAACAACCTCTAACCAAAAAGCTAGTCTCGGGCTTCCCCAGTGAGCAATCACAAACCAGAAATGCACCAGAAAAAAAAAATAATTGCTTCTTTTAAGAAGGTTATTCTTGTGGTTTTGAAGTTTCATTTTATTGTGGCTTCAGGTTCAGGGTTGGGGGTATTTTATGTGTCAGTTTTTCCTGTTATTGTGCTTTATTCTCTCCCATGATTCATCTAACCTTAGGGCATTTATTGAAATTCTTTATAGAAAATTCAAGGGAAATGAATCTCACTTTAAACTTCATAAGGACAGCTACGTAGCCTGATTAAAATCTCTTGTCTTTTTCACCAGCTGAGAATGTAGTTCATGTTAAAACTAACAAACTAGCTGCATTTCTAGCACAGGCAAGAGATGTGATATGTAACACCATCTTCCATCAGACTAGCCATTGCTTTAATTCACGGTTTCCTGGTGGACACAATAAAAGCTGTTTTCTTTAGTAGGACTGAAAAAAATATGGTGGTGGCAACGCACAGATATGACTCTTACAAGCAGCTAAACACATCTTCAGAAGGCCTAGGCAGATGGCAAAGAGTCAGTGAGATTCGGAGCTCATCCATTAAACAGCTTGCCTGGTTATTACTAAATCACTGCTTTCCTGACTTGGAGCGTAGTTGATTTTCTTACAGATGACTGGATGGAAAGCAGATTTGTGACACAACTGGAAGCCCAGGGAGGCTAGGAGGGGACAAGATTCTTCCTGGCCTCAAAGAAAGAATAAACATTTCAGAGTATTTTGTTCATCCGGTAAGTAAATGTATTTTTTAGGCAAGTAAAATGCCATATGTAGTAAAACTTGTTCTAGATAGACCAGAACAATAATGTCTGATACTTCCTACACTGGCACTGAGTAATGGTTTAACACTTCAGAGGAATACTTCAGGGTTACTGCAACGTTGCAGCAATTCCTGTGGCTGTTTATGGGTTTTGTGCTTTTTGTCAGTTCTAGTATTCATTTGGCTATGTTTGCACTGCAAAACTCACAGTGGAACACTACTTGGATAGAAAAGAAACTATTTCCATAATACTTGGAAAGTTCAAGAGTATTTGGTTTGACTTTAACACCAAAGATGACTCAGAAAGACAAATGCACGTACATTTCACAGCAATTCATATATGTAATATCCTAAAGGGGTCAGTAGCTCTGCTCTAAAATGTTTAGGGTTCCACAGTCAGAGAAGGTTGAAAGCAGTATTTTAGATCCAGTCCTTGGTAGAAAATCCTCCAGAAACAGAATGTTTTTAAAACCCGACCATAGAGGTGGGTTTCATTCTGTTTTCTCTTTTTCTAGTGTTATATGGCAATATGAAAAACACATGCAGAAAGGAGAATCAAGCCATTTCTGGAAAAAAAAAAAAAAGAAAAGCTTTCATAGGAAACACCCTTCAAATTGTGGACTCCTAATGCTTTCAAAGTTAGGTAGTATTAAAGATATTAAATTCTAAAAAGATATTAAAATATTGCAGCGGCAGCTACACTGTCATTGTCCTTTCAGGAAATGGATTATCTTGGTATTTGAATTGCAAAGAGATCTATTTACCATTACAGAGAGCATTAAAACCAGGAGCTCTGTGAATTTTAGCCTGGGCAGTTAGCAAACACACAGGACGATGCTGGGACTTTTCCACTGGGGAAGAATGCAGGTGAGTGATGTCCCTCTTTGGCATTGACCTGTTTCTTTGTAAAGTATACAGGCTGTTCACAGTAGCAATAACAACTACAGTCGGCTTCCTCACTCAGAAATTTCTGCCTGCCTATCCTATCCTATCCTATCCTATCCTATCCTATCCTATCCTATCCTATCCTATCCTATCCTATCCTATCCTATCC
>JAVJGJ010000036.1:6522932-6543298 GCA_035590215.1 Microhierax caerulescens | reverse complement strand
TCCTATCCTATCCTATCCTATCCTATCCTATCCTATCCTATCCTATCCTATCCTATCCTATCCTATCCTATCCATCCCATACCAGAGGGTCATTCCCTATTTTCCCTGCCTTCCGTGGGAAACCCGACAGCTCTGCACAGACATATGCAGAGGCAGCGAGCAACCTTGTAGCCCGGAGCCTGCCCAGCACCCCCAGACCCTGCAAGACACCCCCCGCACTCACCTGGGAGTGCTGCCTGCCCCGTTTCCACCGAGGGCTGCCCAGCATCCCCAGAGCAGCCGGCACCCGTGCGCAGGGCAGGGCAGCCGGGGGTGGGTGGGGGTGGGGAAAGCTCATCGCCAGCCGGGGGGTCCTCGGGGGGTGGGGGGGTGCTGCTGCGTCCCGGGGGGGCGGGGGCCTCCTGCGAGCTCCCTCGGGCCGCGCCCCGCCCGGCGCTGTCCGCTCCCCCGGTGCTGAAGCTGCCGCCCGGGCGCTGTCCGCTCCCCCGGTGCTGAAGCTGCCGCCCGCCGGAGGACCTCGGCCCGCCGCCCCGGGGCAGAGGAGCCGTTTCCCCCCCGCCGTGAGCCGGTGGGATTCGAGGGAGGAAACTTTGCCCCCACTCGCCACCCCAGCCGGCGAGGCAGGAAGGGGAGCGCTGCGGGAAATCGCAGCCGGCGGCCAGCGAAGGGAGCTGTGGTGGAAACAGGTTGTCGGGATGTCGCCGTGGGAGGAGGGGGCGGCTCTGGTTACCAGCTAGCCAGATCTGGGCTCTGGGAAGCGGAGACGGAGCGGCTGCTTTTCCACCCAGCGATGTGCTGAAAGGAATGAACAGCGAATTACTGCAGGAGAGCTTTGCTCCGACATCGCTTCTCCCCGGGAAGCTGATACGCTCCCTGAGCTCTTGAAGTTCAAGCAGTTGCTAGCTCAGCTTGGGGTTAATCACAGCAAGTTTCATCTGCATAAGTCCCAGTTTGCAGGGATCAGGCAGGTGATCTTTTTTTCTTCCTTTTGCTCCTCTGCTTGTGTGTGAGTACTGAATACCAAAAAGTCTGCTTGAAAGCCTAGGAGAGCTTGAGAAAAGCCACGGTGGAGAGTTGTGGTGTTTTGGATATATTTGGCACAAACTACTGCCACGTCTGCTCCAGGGATTCGTATGGCTTGAAGGTAAGAGATATGTGTTGATGCTTTTCTTCAAGAAATACAAATGTGAATATCCCAGTAAAGGAACAGAGACTATAATAGCTGCTGCAATCACCACTGCCTAGAAATGTAAATAAAGAGAGTAGAAAAAGAAAATATTTGCCATTATACCAAATGATCCATTAAGCTGTTCTCTTCTGAAATAGGGTAGGTGAAAGAGAGTTTTCAAATTTAAAAATGCAGACTGCCTTAATTTTTTCTTCTAAAACAATAACTGAAAAACAATAAACAATTGTTACTAAATGCGAAGGAGACATTCAGAGTTGCTAAGAAGCTAGGATAATTTTTAGAAGTTTGATGTTTAACGTTGCTCTCACATAGACACAATGGAAACAGAATGACAGGGAAGACTGTAGGAGGAGGATGTGTAGCTAGGATATAATGTAGGTACATTCCTTTTCCCCAAAGATTGAGTTTATTCAGTCAAATAGTTAGAGGGAAAACACTATTTTTGCTGTTAGAACACTCAATTTTTAAATATGGCAAAACTTGTGTCCCTTGAAATTTGCTTCTCAGCACCAGTCTTGATGCTGAACATTCTTTCCCAGTGAAGGACGTGAGACCTGTCACCCTTTCCTGAAGAAGCCCTGGAAGGAAATCTTTCAGAAACACTCCTCTGAATGTTGCAAGCAGATTTTGTGCAAGGTTTACAGTAATCTTTGTGCTACAAAGGACATCTGAATTGTTCCTATCTGTATCTTAATATTTTTCCATTGCCCTTCAGTTATAAGTTTCATCTGGCTTTTTGAAACCTGTGTAACCCGGGGAGTTAGGGCAGGGAAGCAGATGCCAGGATTGCATTGCGTCCTATTCAATGCTGACGTATTTTTGTCCCAAGTTGTTGACTGTAGGTGGTTTCTACACAGATAGCACATCCTCACATGTTAATTCTCAAGCCTCTCTCAGCCTGACTTTCCCACATGCAAAGCATGGAGCCGTAGAGCTAACAGCATGTGGAGCATGAATCACTCAAGTAGAGTTCAAAGTAAAAAAGAAAAATAACTTGCTTGTTTTATAAATAACCAGCCACAAGCTTATAACATAACTGGTCAAATGGGTAACAAATGCAATTCACTGCAAAATAGTGTGGGTTATATTTCTTAGATGTTCAGTGTGTCATGGAATTGTTCTTTAACCACGCAGTGGTCTTAAGAACTCCTAGTCCTGATGCGTATGAGTTTTTATTTCGTTCAAAGTAAAAATCCATTAATTGCTTGTAGCAGTCTAGAAAAAAACAGCCTATTGACAATATTGCTAACTCTGTCAAAGAAGTGTAAAGAGCACTGTCTCTGCAGTTTTTGTTACTTTTTTCCATTTAAGTTCTTTTTCATACTACAGAAATTCTGTTATATTAGAACCTTGATTCTTTAGTTCCCATATTTCTGAACAGAGTTTGTATAAAAAAGTACTTTCCACTGATTTAGGAACCAAGTGGTTCTCTTTTGCTTACCCAGACAGTGTATGGTATGGCAGGCAAATATGATGGAGAGAGAAAGAGAAGGGCAGACTTCAAATCTCTTGGCCATTTGAACTGGAGGAATAACTATATGTCAGCAGAATTGCAAAGATATGCATTTGGGCCCTGCCTTTTCACTTGATATTTCTAAAGATAGCTATAGAGCAGTCATCTCACATGAATTGTGTGAATTGCCTTATGTGATGTGTCACAGATCACAGAATGCCACCCAAATGCATTTCATGCAATTACATGTGCACAAACCCATTGTGTAAAGATCTGCCATGCTATTACATTTGCATATAACTCCCACGGGCACACATGCACTGAGATTGCACGTGTGTAAAAAAGATCTTCAACCTGGTGTGCTCTAACATTTATAAGGCACAAGTGCATATTTCAGACGTCAGAGAGGAGCACATGATCCTTCAAAAGCCAGATGAGGCTGGGTTAGTAGTAGTTATAAGTTATGTCGTAGCTAATATGGAACCTACCCAGAACCAAACAGCTTCCTTTTTCCTTTACATTTTGCTTCTCTGTCACTTTCTCACTCCGCACGGAAGGCTAGGTCATGGTTCAGATTAGACAAGTGGTCACATAGCATCCACCACGCCCATCCTGATACCGCTCCCACAACCCAATCCCAAATCATCATGAAGCCCACTGAAGCGAGTAGGCTACATCCACACAAATCTGCAAAGCAAAGGTGATTTTTACATATGCACTCCTCTCACGAGGGAACCACAGCTTGACATCCACTCACTCTGCATGCGCTGCTCGTACGCAGGGCAGCAAGCACAACGATTGCACTTTAATCTTTCCCAGCTTTGCTGAAGTATAAGACACCCGCCTGGGAAAAATACTCAGCTTTTCCTTTAATGGCACTTCACTGTCGGTTCAGTGCAGTTCCTCGTACTCCCCCAGGCTAGCAGGCTCAGGCTATTGCTACCGTTAGGAAAGGCTCAAGGCACCGGTCAGTTGATAACACAAGTTACAGACGTGCTGGTAAATGCAACTGGAACAGACCAGCAGTGTTCTACAGCTAGGCTGAGGGCTCTGAACGACGGCACAGACCAGGGAGGACCTGTGACTAAGATATGCCCCCTCAATGAAACAGAAAGGCCTAGTGCATAAAGTACAATTCCCTCTGTGTTCCTCTGCATTAAATCAGCAAATCTCGCCCCTCCCACCCGCTGTTTACTTCAACTTTGAGCTTATAATGTTTACATTTTTATACATGCCAAAATGCCACAGAGAATTACTTTTTCCATGGTAAAACTTCCTCTCAGAGTATAATTACCTGGTATGCCTTTGTTTTCATTATTGAATAAAAAAAAAAGATAATTCACAAGGCATTACCATGTTTTAAAACCCCTTGCTGCCAAACGGGTAATTTCATTATGATCAGACATAAAAGGGTCTGCACTATGTAACAGCCAAATTGCCCCATGACTGTAAAAACCTTGAGGACCAGGTATGAACTGACTTACCCCTAGGCTTTCTCATCCTTGGCACCCAAGGTATTTTATGGAATTACATTCTGAAGCTACCTCTGAAACTGCTGGGAATATTTGGCTGGAAACAAAAATCAAACCACCTCTAGAAGAAAGCAAAATTTCCTATTACTTGGAAAACTTTGGACATCGTTATTTCCACCGTGCAAAAGAAGCCATGGAATGAACTCCTAAGCCCTATGCTCTATTTCTACAAAGCATTTGCCTGCTTCTCTTTAATGCCTCTGTGCTACAATTACATACCCTTTTTCTCACCAGCAATGTTCTTTAACAAATACTACATGCAAATTCTCTAAAACAGCAAGGAACTTTGAAAAATACTTATCTTCAAATGCACAAGTATCTGTAGCTCTTCAGATACGAATAAGATGAATCTGGCTCATGAACCTTCCAAGACTTTTGTAAAAACTCTTTTCCAATTTCACCCTCTGTGCACAGATTGCTTCTGCAGACTTAGAAAATCTGGAAATGAGTGTCTGCTTTCTCACATGCACATAGCTGATATTTCAGTGCCAGAAGATATAGGACAGGGAGAAGTGCACATAACATGTAATTTAGCTGTAAAGCTTCTTGCCACAGATGTCTGGATGCTAAACATTCCTAAATGTTGAATTAGGTTCAAGAGGACACTAAGCAATTTCAGTTCCAAGGGAAAGAAGTCCACCAACTGTTAGCGTTCTGCATGGAAACCACACTGGCTCAGTAAATATCTGAGCTCCAAAGAGCTGGATGATGGGAGAGTACTTGCAAAAATAACATACGTACTTGCTCTGTTCTTACACCCTTGCCCAGGCAATAGCTTTTGGATACCACTAGAGAAAAATTACTGGACTGGTTGAACTTTGTCTGACCTTGCAGGGCTATTTTTTTAAAGCTGCAGGAGAAAACACAGTAGGCTAAATGTTGAAACATAATAAGGTTTGGAATATAGGGAGGAAAGATTCTGAAAGATTTATTTGGGATCTGACTTCGCTGTATTTTGAAAATAAAAACTTTCAGTAACTGTATTCGCTTTGGCTAACTCTTTAGGAGCACGCGAGACTGATCAATTAGTGCCAGGGTGCTGCTAACTAGATTCTTTGGGAAAGGGGGAGGCAATTGTTGAAGTCCTGTCAAATGCATCACTCCTTGTGCTGTTACAAAACCAACCTATATTCAATCTAAAACGATTGCTAATAAGTATTAACTCCTCTACCAATTGTTCTGCTTCAATCATGTTTTCTCTTGCTGTCCTTCATCTGGATATTTTTAGCATCACAATTTTTTTTAAGACGTGACTATGTGTTCAGTTGCTTCTTTTCTGTACAGCTCTCCCAATTATCGTGGTGGGTATTTTTCTCTCAACCCCCTAGAACGGGTTTATTTCTGGTTTACTCTTCCCTGTTGGTTTCCATGTGGTTATGTGGGAGGCTGCACATTCTTTATCAAAGCAGAGAGCCATGATTAGTCCATTCAGAAAATGTAAATGCAGCCTTATGTGTTATGTAGCACTGGAGAAAAAGAGATAGACTGCAAGGAGCAGTAAAGGCAGTCAAGAATAGAACACAGTGTTAAGCCCGGTAGGTAGGCCTGGAGGATCACAATGACGCCCACACTTCAAGTTTCTCATGGAGCTAAATAAACGCACCGAACCTGCAGACACTGTCTGGGGAAAGCTAACCAGAGTGCAGCCCAGTCCCGCTGAAGCAAGCGAAAGCCACTGCGATCGTGCAGCCTTTGCAGTTAACATTCATTTTGATTTGGATCTCCCTTTCTATACGTGTTCCATTATTTATCCCAAATCTCAGACTCTTCAGCCTCAGCTGTTTCTGTCTGAGATGTCCCAGCAGCTGGAAACACACTCGGTAGTTCATAAATACATGTATTTGATTTTGCTCAGTGCTTCAGGTTGCCGACTACTAACGCTGGGGATGTATCAGCAAAACTGACACTGTTGAGAACGCACTGTGCAATTTGCAGCTTTACAGAAAAATGAACTCTGCACCAACATCTCAGGGTTTTGAATCATACTCCCCTGAATGCTGCAGCTGAGACAGCATATCCAAAAAGCTACATCTATTACGTAATATTTTACACCTTGAAAATTACTTGTCTAAACTGGATCCTTGCTCCAGACACCATTTAGATATCTCAGGCAAGTTGGAGTTTTAGCAAATGAAGGTTCTGTCTCTAACAGACACTCTTCTGACCTCTAGTTACCTCTGCATCTGCCTATTTCAACCTTCTACATATTCATATGCGGTCCTGAAAAATGTGATTACCTATGGGATTAGCAAAGTCTGAGGTCAGATTTCAAACCTTTTTATCTGGTTTCTTTGGTGACCACTCCAGGCAAGAACACCTCTGAGATACAGCCTTAGCTACGTGCTTGGGAGTCCAGTGCTCTGCCACATCAGAGCCAACAGGGTGCCTCCGGCCAGTCTGCTTTCCTTCAGACATTAACACACAGATTCAGGAGTTGAGTTTTAGTCACCCATGCTTGAAAAGCTACAGTTATAAAGATCTTATGAATTTAAAAAGCATTACAAATAAAAGCATCCTGCCACTACTCCCACCCCCCATATATATCATTAAACAGGAAGAGTCATCCTGGTCCCAGTACATGAGTCATTCAGCATCCTCGTGAGGTCACAGATGCTTTACAAGTCTGTTTGTGGATGTACAGGAGTACTGTAGCCCAGCATGACTCTGAGTGAATGGGTAGACATGTTGTGTACACTCCTTATTTGCACTTTCCAGCAGTAAGATCAGAATGGAGGGGTTTAAGTATCTTACTAACTAGGGAATCAAAAAATCAACATCAGAATCTCCATGCCAGTAAAGATTCCTACATGTCCTTATTATTGGTTTGGTTTTAGTTTTAAAGTATGTATCTCAAGTTGGTTGTGATCCATGACTGGGGATTCCAGCCCTTTGCCAGTGTAACAGGAGGTTATTAAAGCATTACAGTTGTTATTATAAAACACTGCAGTTACTATCATTTGACAAATGCACGCCAAGCTACCCGTGAACTTTAGGTTTCCCCTGCTTCTTTCATCCCTAGAAAACTAGACTAAAAGAGCAGTCTTTTCCTCAAATTTTGCAACCGGTTGTAAAGTGGGCGTTAGCATTTCCAAGGATAGCACTGGGGCAGCCGCTAGAGAGAGAGCTGCCAGGTGGAAGGGATCCCTGGGTGTGGATCTCTTTCCACGCTGAAGGCAGGGGCCGAGAGTAAATATCAGCACGTGTGGTCACATGCGGTTCCCATCCCCGTCGCTGGCTGTTAGCCTGGCTGCGGCTCAAAGCGTCTGCACTGCGCTTCAAAGCAGCTGGGCTTAGAGCATCTATGGATAGCTACAGGGCTTCCCTCCTACCCGTTAATGAGTACTGGGCATCAGGGTTCTGCTTATAGATATTTCCGAGCGTACGAGGGCTCCCATGGCAAGGCAGGGCGCTCTCAGGGACTGCCCTGGGAGCCGGGTCAGGCTCTCGGACACACACCGCACCGCTGGGTACTGGACTAGCAGCACGCACCTCACTGGCTTAAATAACACGTCAGCTTTACACAACCGTGTATTTACTAAGGGTTGCATCTTTCAGTCACATAAGTCTTTCCCAGACCTGTCCTGGCCCTTTGTGCCCTCAGGGAGTCTGTGGCAGCGTGCAGCGTATTTGATATTCAAAACAATTGGAGGAATCAATGAGTTCTCTGCAGGACAAGGGATCACACTGAGAATCACAGTGACTGCATCAGAGCGAGAGCTTAGCTGGCAGAGACGTCTTTTGAGCGAGATCTGAGGAAACTGGGGAAGTTTTGCTGTCCTTGTTGCAGAAGGCAGTGTGCACGCAGAGCAGATCTGGTGGGAAGAGGCAGCATGCTTTGAAAACGTCTTACTCTGATACCCCCGACCACAACATCGGTTCTGGAGGGCTGTAAGAGCAAGGGCTAGCTGAAAACTCCACGGCCAAAAACATTTCCATATTCAGTTGAACTGAAACAGTATTTTATAGAAGGTAACTGCCTTTCTCACACCCGTTCTACCTCTCTCCCCCTAGCCCCCATATACAAATTCAGTAATTTCTTCACTAACACATTTTGTTTAGCTGCAGAAGTTCAGAGCTTCTGACAGAGGCCAATGTTCCTAGAAGAGTGAGCATTTCTGTCACTGGCATTTTCCCATTCCCTTATTCCAGACCACCAGTAAAGTCCAAATAGTCTTTCTAAGGTACAAATACACACATTTCCTTTGAAAGATGTTTTACTCATAAAAGGAGAAATTCATGCAATGATGATGTGCAATTATTCATTATGTAGGAGGATGTTTGTCTACATATGATGTCTATTTCTTTGCAGCTTCCTTTGTCATCCTTTCCAAGTGTTATTTTTATTTATCTATAGATTATTTTTTTTCCTCAGTGTGAAGTAAGACTCAATTAGGAACTTACAACAGTAACAGAAAACTACATAAAGGGATAATAATAAAGTTAAGATCCTTTGGGGCTACATTTTGCAGTTCAGTTTACTGTTGAATTCCTGATTCTGAAGGCCTCAGAATCATACACACAAAACCTTAGCATAAGAGATATGGTTTGTAGAGATGACAAATATACTTTAGAAAAAAAAAAAGGAAAAAGAAAGAACATGTAAAGGAAACCTTAAAGTAAAGCATTTACTATAATATGTGCAAGAGAAAGTTCAATAACTCGGACATTTCCATCAGCATACAGTGACTGCCCCGAAGATACTGTTCTCAAGACAACTTAATGTGTCAGGTGTGACAACACCTTGACCACTACGAATGTGCCTCATTTTGATGTGAGTGATAAATTGAAGTCATAGGCAACAACAGCAACCCATAATTCCATGGCAAATCACATCACTTACAGATGGCAATTATTTTTTTTTTCCTGGAGAGAACCACTGGCATATAAAAGAGAACATCACTCCCGTGCACTGTTGCCATGCACTTCCTTAGGCAGACCAGTGCCTGCTGGAGGTTTTTCTCAGACTGTTGTGCTTGTTTCACCTTCAGCAAACAGGACGTGTTCAGACCATGCACATTTTACTTTTATTCTTCTACACCCCTGTATTTATATTGCTGATGAATTAAACAGCCACTGAAGAGAGCACTGGATTTAGTCCTGCCTTAACTTTCACAATAACTTGTACCGAGCACTCCATAATTTAAAACATTAGTGGCTCCTTGTAACGTATCATCTGAAAGAGTATCTGGTCCCTGCCACATAGGGTGAAAATATTCACGACTCTCTGGAGCTCTGCTAACGACTTTCTGGATTACAGGAATACGGAAATAATACGGAATTCATAACTAGAGCAGGTCCAGAATACTGGATTTACGGATTGGATTCATTATGGGCGTCGTGTGCAATGGCTGCACTTGAAAGCCTCAGATAAAATGAGATGTTCACTGTTTCAGGTGCTAGAGATGTGTCCTGTCAGCCAGAGCTTGTGCTTCACCCCCTTCACCGTTGCAGGCTCGTTTTCACTCCACCTGGCGACCCAGCCCAGAGAAACTACTGGAGGAGCTGCCAGCGCAAACAACATTCCCAGATACTCTGCTCACCACTTCCACTTGTGACCTCAGCCCGTGGACGTGGCGGGCTGCTGGGCTGGCAGCCAAGGGTGCTGTGTCTGGGTGCTGGGGCTGACCGAGCCGCCGCGTGGGTTATCAGTGGTTTGGGGCTTGCACGGGGGGAGGCGGGAGCAGTCCCCCAGGGCCCGGCTGCTGCTGCAATATAAACAGCAGCGGTAACGAGGTTTCCTTCCTTGTCCTCTCCTGTTGCTCCTTTTGCGGATTTACCTTATAGGTTTTCCGAGGCAAAATGGCTGTATTCTGTGCACTAAACCCTTCTGTATGCTAATGCCTGGCAGCAGGCTGGAAGTTTTGCTGACAGTGTGAAAGGCAAAGGTAAAATTTGCAAGGGCAGCTGCGTGCGTGCGGTGATCCCAGGGCTAGAGAAACACAGGCACAAGCCCCGCTTGGCAGCTGGCCTCACCAAAGTGGCTCCATCCCACTGAAAACCACAAAACACCAGCAGCGTTTCACTCATTCCTTGCCCCGAGACTCGCAGTGCCCTCCCGGACCCCCTTGGGTGTTTAGAACTGAACCAGAGTCCGTGCAGCGAGGGCTGTGGCAGAATTTACACAGGCTACAGCCCAAGCAGAAGCAGCCCGTCTGTGCTGGCTCCTTGTGAGAGGTGGCCAGGGTAGTGCAAAGTCCCGTGGCTTGCTCCCACTTACAGCTCTCTCCTCTGCCCCAGCAGACCCGCTGCAGTTTGGGAACAGAAATGACTCAAACCGTTCCCCAAAGTGAACTGCTCTGAGCACTGAAGCTTTGAATAGCCCTTTCCCCTGGCGAGGGGTTTGTCACTGGTGCTACCCAAAAGTCACGTGGAGTACAGGGGGAAAAGATCTCTTTTTTCAAGGTTTCTACCATTACAAATACCATTTCTACCGGATTAACGGGTCTTGCTCCCCCACTGAAGAATCAGCCCCAAGCCATCAGCTGAGCAAAGGATACTCTAGAAACAGGCTGGAGACCTGGGAGACCAATCTATTCTTAGGCTGCGGTCCATAGTTAGACTTCAGAATGCTAATGAGCTTGCCTGAATTTTAATGAAGGCCTATGGGAGAAGTTCAGTTTAATGCCTTCTGCTTAGTGAGAACAAGCAGGACGGCTAAAATCTCTAACGTCTTGGCTCCGGACAAAGCTAAACTAGCCAGGCATTCCCCTGCAAAGCTGGTTGTGCCACCCACGCTGGGAGCAGGAGCAGCTGCTGTCCTGTGGGTTGAGTCTCACCTGCACAGATTGTCCGAGGTCTTTGAGGAGACGCAAGGAGCTGGCTGTCTTCTCCTTCCACTGTCAAATTTCACATAACACAGGAGAACTCAACACACAGTGTAAGACCCCTCAGCTCTCAGGAAGCTCGTTTGACCCTAATCAAACAGTTCCAAAAGCCAGGCGCAGAAAAATATACCCCCAAATGCATAGACAACAGCCCCCCCAGCCCCCAGTGAGCATCCAGAGGAACATCCTTAGGGAACCAGGACAAAACCACTGACATCACTTAGCTGGTGAAGGGTTCAAGAAACCAGAACCAGGTGGCTTATCTAGAACATCAAGGAGCTTCAACAAGTAGTAACAAGTCAGAATCAACACTCGGTTTCTTTAGACGCATCTGAAAATCCTTGTCCTGAGACACTGGCAGGATGAAGGCCAGCTCCTCTTCCTCCCCTCTGGCTCCACGAGAGGCACATCAGGGCACAGCTGTGAGGCGAGCGGAGCACCAGGCGTGGAGCACAAGGGAGTGCTTGGATCCCACAAAGCCAGGGAAGGATCCGACGGTCGGATCAGGTGGGGGCAACATCAACATCGTATAGGGACAGGGTTCTCTGATCGCATGTGACGCTTCTTGTCACATTGCATCTCTCATTCGCTCAGCCCAGAGGCTGGGGGGGAAAGATGCCTGGCTCCTTTCTAGCCTGCTTCCCTGCTGTACGTTCAGAGGGGAGCGGCTGCCTTCAGCCACCCCGGGGAAAGGAGGGGTGTGAGCAGGGATGCACCATCATCACAGGACGTGCCCGCAAATTTCCCCAGCCTCTGAAATGTGGACACCACCAGGAAATGGCTCCTATCAAAGGTTCCAATGGCAAGCTGGTAACTCTCTGCAAGCTCACTCTGTAAAATGTACACACTTTCTTTTTTTTTTTTTTTTTGTTACAACTGGTTCCCTGGCATTCTCAGATGAGTTTTATTTGAAACATTGCCTGTGGCCCTTTCTCACATGTCTGCTCTGAATCCAAATACACATGCTACCTCTGTTACACTAGCTGAGGGCCAAACCCGTTTGAAATCATGACAAAACCCTTGGGAAGAAAAGCATGCCTAGGAGCAATAATTCTTCCAAGAACACGAGCTTTTGTATCACAAGGAACAGCGGGAAAGATCTGCTGCGTAGGGAATTTCTGCCTCCATGGGCAGGCTAACCAAGAAAGAGGGGATGCAATGACGCAACAGCACTAGGATGGAAAGCCAAACTGGAAAGGAAATATGTATCGTATACATAAAAGCTAATGAACTGGTTTGCATATCTGGAAGATGTTCAAGAAGGTTAGATGAAGAAGCTAAGACAAACACTTGTCACAGAATGGCCACGGTGCAGAGCAGGAACCACAGGACTCTCCCATCCTTTCCAGCACTATGGCCATGGCAGCAGCACTGGTTTACAGAAGCTGGTGGTCCAGCCCAACTCCTCTGCGGCTGGATGCCCATCCTTTGGGAGGAGATGTAAAAGGACAGGTCCGGGACTAGAGGAGTGTTCTTCTACTCACATTTGACTTGCAAAGATGACAATGGTGGGTGTTGGAAGTCAGGACTAAGCTGAACAGTGGAGCTGATTTGGGTCAGGGATTAAATGATTAAAGATCATTAGGATTTGAAATTTGAGGAGCACTGGCTGCTTTGTACAGGAGGAATGCACGGAGCCTCCTCACCTCCCCTCTGCCGATTGTAGCCTCTATTTGCACTCATTCACCATGAGGGACAGGAGAATAATTCATCCTATGTTTCCCTGAAGTTTCAAACACTGGGAAGTGGCAATTAGAGCAAGGAGGAGTCACATGAATGTTGTGCTGATTGAGACATTTTCACCAAACCATCTACAAAGAATCTATAAAAAGGGGCTTCGTGGCAAATATTAGTCATACACGGTTTGGGGCACACAGGCACAAAATCTAAGAAAAGGGGAGGGAAGGGCAAGGACAAGGGCAAGGGCAAGGGCAAGGCTTTCCTCTGGAATTCACTTCTTTTGGCAAACAGTTTTGCAAAAAAGCTTAGTGGTAGGAGTGGCAATGAAAAGAGCAGATGTTAAATGAATGTTAGATGACATAAGTGGAGGGCAAATATTTGATCTTCTCAATCTGAATTATTATTATTTACTTTTAATAAAGTATGGCTGAAAGACTCAGAGCTAAAATATCCTTGTGCTAGGTGCTGCATAAACACAGGAAGCCTGGCTGGAGGGAAAACACAAGGCTTATTCAACTAAGGAATTAACACAATCTATTTCTGCAATCAAATTAAGTTATACACTTCAAATGCCAAGCACCAAAATGCACAGTGAACACTACACACAGGTAAAAACAAATAATTGCAGAAAAGTCCTTAAACATTTCCCACGTTTTAAGCAGTACCTAAAAGTAAATATTTCGTTCAAACTTCAGCTGCCCCTATACATAACTACTGGGGGTGGGGAGTGAAGAAATCCAACCTTTTCAGTCCCTCAAAAAGAACACAATTAGCTCTACTGCTGATTAAGGGTTATTTGCAGGCACTGGCAGATGATCTTAAATACATAACAAATTCTAAAATAATATAGAACACCAGTATCATAAGGCTGGGAATTTATTACATTAGTCAGAGGCTCAGATCTAGTCAGAGAGATTTGGCATTAGGATACACATGAAAGAATTAAGAAAAAAAAAAAGGGGGGTGTGTGCTTTTGCACAGAACAGGACGTTAGGTCTATGGTAGGGCGATACTTCACAAGCACCAGTGTCTTCCCAGTCAGACCCATCTCTGCCAGCAGCCCTCTCCGTGGGAGAGCGCAGGGGGGAGGTGATACGCAGAACCTCCGCTATTAATTCACAACCTTATCTGCAGCTGTTACAGATTTCATTAGACCCTGCAGCACAAGATCTCATTGCTTCCACAATTTGTTTTCAAACAAGCCCAGCATAAGACTTGGGAATGGCTCTTTGTTTTTAAGAAATAAATTCAAAGCTGAAAATTGAGATTGGTGTAATAGTTCTAGTTGGGTGTCCAAAATCGAAAGCACATTCAGTCAGAAATGAATTTAAAAAAAAATCCTTGTCTGCCCATCCTTTCCACCGAACTGAGAACTGTTTGAGTGGGCTGCGGCTGGAGTGGCTCCAGCTCGCAACATTCCGAACCTGCCAAATGCTCGGAAGATTAAAGCTTGCCCTGTGCCCACAAATTCTGAAAGAGTAATAGGAGTCAACGGAGCCACGCAGGAGTCACGTCTCTTCTGAATTACAGGTGGGTAGAGGGAGTGAGGGGGTTTCCTGGAGGGAGTTTGTTGCTGGAAGAAACTATTTCTATCTGCTTTCATTCTGGAAGGAAAACTAGTGATTTGTGATGTAAACTGCCCTTCTGCGCTTGAGGTGACAAACCCACAGGCAGTCAAGTCTCCTTCGAGGACGCAGTGAGACCACAGGCTCCGATGGTTGAAGAGCTCATGCTAGAACCTGATCTGAGGGGGAAGTGGCTCAGAATTCTCTAAAAATGTTTGCAAATTTTATTCTGAACTTGGGTAACCAAAATGTTTAGAGTTAGATCTTTTCAAAGAAAAGGGCATAATTGAACTACACAAAGATAAGGGTATAACTAAAATTTCAGAGCAGAGAGTTATTTCATAGGTTTTACTTTTTTCTTATTTTGATGTGAGATATTTTAAGAGGTTTGAAATCCTGATAGATCCTAAAAAGCTCATTTTTAAAAAAATACTAAACCAACAAACCAACCCACTAGAACTTTTCTTTGCAAAAGTTACTAGTTTTGACTGTTTCCCATACTGGAATGAGAAAATGTTAAAATCAGAAAATTCCAAGTAATTTCTGATAAAATCCTACAACAAGCTGTACATCTTGAATAAAGAGAAGGCCCTTTAAAAAATGGAACCCGCTTTTTATTAACAAAAAGACATGCTAAAGCAAGGTAAATGTACATTTCTCCACTTCTAGGGAAGATATTGCTGAATTCTTCCCTTCTGTTAAGACATGTAAAAAAACCCCTACAACCCAAAAAACCTGGCAAGACTTTAACTAAGGGTAAGATTTTCAAAGGACATGAAAGCAGGAGGCAGTCAATTCCCAGTGAAATTCAGCCTTAGAACATCCTTCTCCAAATGGTCCAGATTAATGTGTGCACTGGTTTTTAATAGGTTTTTAATTGGTTTTTAATAGGGAGGGCAGTAGCTCCTCCGCTCCCCTTGTGCCACTTCTGCCTCCACCACAGCAATCCTGCGAAACGCTTTGCTCCATCTCCACAGTACCAAGGGATAATGGGCAAGTGCTCTGGGAGAAAGAAAGACATCTTCCCTCTCCTCTCTGCAATGCAGTTTCAAACTCAGGCAAAAATTCATGGCATCATAGGGAAAGAGGGATATGATTAATTCACTAACACCGCCAATGGAGACCTGAGAAATCAAATGACTTTTTGAAGTCAAAAGCATCAGAGCATCTGCATTAAAACCAGGAGTCAGCCCGGCGGTGCTTGAGTTAGGAGGCTATCACAGTAAGATCCTCCTGTCACCCACTGCCCCAGGAAGGAATCTCTGCATTCCCGAGAAAGGAGCTCAGGCTGCTGTGGTTCTCCTCACCCTCTGTCCCTGCGCTGCTGTTCGGGCGGTGGTGATTCACGTTACAGAATTAGCGCAGAGAGCTCCGAACAACGCGATTACTGAGCAGTAAAGCGCTGTGAATAGAAAATACTGTGGCATCAGCAGGAACGGTTGAAGCCGGTGACTCAAAGGCCTCCGTGGCAGGTGTGTGTTCCATACAAACCCCAAGTGCTTGGATTAGGTGCTTCACAGCACGCTCCGGGGCGTCACAGGGGCAACTTTCTAGTAGGAATATCCAGTTAGGTATTATGCAAGGCCACACGAAATGCAGCAACGTTTCTGAACCAGAAGTGAGCAATAACCGTGTCCAAAGTGCCTTGCACTGGTGTCTCGAAAAAAAAAGGGTCTGAAGAGCGGGGAGCCATAGAGAAATGCAGGGGGGGAAGCGTTTCAAGAGGCTTTTGCAAGGAGCTGATGGGGAGAACTCTTGTATTAGATGGCTATGAAGGTTGCACAGTACTGAAGTTCGAATTCAGCTCCCCCCAACCCCTGATTCTCTGATTTCAGTACCTCTGGGCACAGGGGTAGCTAAGGCTACTGCTTGTGTAATCTGCTCATTGCTGGTGACTGCCTTACCAGTAAGAAAATGCAGGGAGCGTAGAAAGTTAAGTTTGCCCAGCACTGCCTTCTGAAGGGATACAGTCAGTGCTCAAAACTGCCTCGAAAGTCAGGGCTGCCAGGAGCTCAGCAGTCATGACGGTCAAATCCCTGCTGTATTTGCACCTACTGCTCAGTGCCTGGGGGACTCAGGTTTATTTAAAGCCACCAGGACGTTGCCTGTGTTCAGTGCATTGCCTGATCCTGGCGTGGCAGATGCCAAGACAGGTGGCCAGCGCTTGTCATCAGCCTTAGCAGCAGCAGTGGATACTACAGTTATCAGGTCAAGACAGAATTTACAGTATTTCCCCAAATCCTGACCTTCCCTCCTCCTCCTCAACACCTGCAGACACTGTCCCCTGCACAGAAACGGGTGGGAAGAGGTTCTTACTCACTGCTAGCTGTTGCACGCTTTCCTTGCTCTGCAGTGAACCAAGACCTGGAATTCACAGCATAGATTGTCAGTCCTGGGTTTACACGCAAAAAATGGTGAAACTGCTCCAGAAGCTCTTTCCTTTGCACAGTGCTCACGGTCAGGGAAACAAAACAGCTCCCCAAGCACACTTCATCCTTCTCCTTCTCTTCCACCACCTCCCTGTTCCAAAAGAACATGTTCTCTCCCTCGACTGGAATGCTGCTGTCGCATTCTCAGTGGAGCCCAGTAAACAGCATCAAGAAGCATCTTCAGGACAGGAAGGATGTCAGTTTGACAGCTTTCCTGTGGCCCATTGATTCCAACATTTCAGAGGAAAATGACAAAATTCAGGGAGGCATTGTACTGTGCAGATTTCACTTAGACATTGATTTCTGTGAAACAGAAATGCCTCTGCAGCAAATCTGTCTCTAAACACCTTTCTCACACGGTCCTAGGCAAGACTTCAGTAACCTGATGGGTACCTCTGGGTAGCAGCAATTAGAAGCAATTAGGCAATCTGGCAAGAAAGGCAAGCAAGAAAGACCTTGGAAAAGAGAGGAGGAGATGGTTCTGAGGCTGCTGTGGGAACAGCTGCCATCAAGATATTGTTGCCGGTGGCTTTTGCTGTTGTTTTCCTGCTAGGTCTGCACAGATTTCAGTCCCTGGGGTGCTCTGGCAGCCAGGGCTCCCAAGCTGAGCAGTGTGACTGTTCGTGGAGCCCACAGGGAAGCTTTGTCCCCTGAAAGCACGTCTAGGTGACACCAGTGCTGCCGGCTGCCTGCAGCCCCCCCCCGCTGCCTGCCCGGGGAAGCAGCTCAGCCCCTGCCCAGGCATCGCGGTGGGGAGCGGGGCACAGCGCCCGCAGCTGCACCCCTCAGCTCCCACCTCAGCTCCCACCTCAGCCGCCTGCTCCGGGCTGAACTCAGCGCGTTACATCTGGGGCAGGGCCGCAGGGAATCGCACGCTGCTCTCTGACGAAGCAAAGGCTGACGGCACGTTTTGGCAGCCAGGCCCACAAGGGTGCCAAGCGCCACAGATCTTTACCCAACAGAAGCCAGATGCCGCAGTGACATGTCTCGTGGGGTCTGCTAGACGCTGGCGCAAGCTCAGCATCAGCCCGGTGAATATATCGTGCCTGGGGGTGTTTGCAAGCAGAGTAAAAATCAAGAAGAGCGTTACACCTTTGCTGTTTCCGAAACAGAGACATTTGCACCGCATCAAGGCACCTCTGACCTAGCACAGGAGCGCACTAAGAGAACGAAGAGGAGCAGAGGGCAGACTCAGGGCACTATTCCAACGCAGACAAGCTGTAGGGCTGGAGCCTTTTAGCCTCTGCTTCCCAGCGAGCTGGCTGGTACATCCATCTCTAAACAATACAGCGAACAGCTTCTCTGCTTAATACATATGTCATGTTTCAGATCTTGCCAGAAAGACAAACGGTTTTGTTGCTGCCAGTTGTGAACATTACACATTTGCCAGGGAGATGTCGTGCTTTGTTTGCCACAAACGTAATTAGATGATCAATCGTGAGGAGCCAAGGAGAAATACCTGCACTGCAAACAAACATGTTTTTCAGTTTTGCTCTCTGAATAGAGCGGGGAGTTAACTACAAAGGAGAGAAAGACTCACGCTCTGCAGTCGCAGCCTCTGCCTTGGCTCCGTTTTCTCTGTCATTTCCAGCAGGGAGTAGCTGCCAGGCAGCAGATCTCCAGTTGCTGAAGGACATTTGGAAAGCACGGGGACTTGCTGAGAGAGGCTGTTTCCCTCTGGATGGCAAATCGCTTCCCGGCTCGGCCGTGCCCGAGCTGCGGCACTCAGGGTTCGTGCGAAGGGGCGCACGCCCCGTCCGACCGAAGGGGAAGGCGGCAGCGATGGATGCTCTGTGCGATGCAGGCGTGCTGCTGCGCTGCTGGCATCAAACACGGGGCTGCGACCTTGCTGCTCTGTCCTGCCCTTGGCCTCCCAGTAAATCCATATCTGGATTAGCTCAGCCAGACCAAAAATCTGTGTGGAGCCCGTACGGGAATTAAGGTGGCTTTACTGCAGTTAATTCACGAAGGAATTTGTTGCGTTTCAGGACTCTACCCACATCTGCATCCAAAGGCTCAGACAAAACCCAGCCTCTGGCGTACAGGGATGGCGAAGCCCAGCAAGGTCCCCCAAGGACAGCGCGCAGCGAGCTGCCCTTTGTGCCACCTTTTCTCCGTGTTTATGGTCCCTTCCCTCTGCCTCCATATGAAAACGCAGGTGTCTGGACAAACGCAGTAAAAAGCACTCACTTGCACTCAGCTTTTTCAAGTGCCACTTTCTTCTCTACTGAGAAACTGTCAGCAGTAAAATAAGAAGTGCTCCTTTAAGCAACGCTGAAAGACTCACAAGGTACTCTAATGGTTACCATAATGCTTCCAAATGGTGCCAGTTCTGTGCCTGGAGAAATTAAGATTATTTTTAGGACTGAAAACTCAGTCTCAAAAGTTACGAATTAACAGTTGTCCGTGTAATTGTACCATATGGATGTGTACCAGATACAGCCTTTAACTGACGATCGCAAATCACACTGCGTTTTAGTTTCCCTATTTAATGCAAAATACTTAAAGTTTTTCTATTTCATTTTCCTGGATTAACCCTTTTTTTTTTTTTTTTTTTGTAATGGAAACACCAAACCTTTTCATTTGTACATAGGTACATCAAACATCCTCTTTTAACTTTCCTCATGATGATCAGCTGCATGAAAAGACAAAAATTATTGCTGTAAAACCAGCGTTACTGAAAGAAAAAAAATACCTTGCAGAAGCTGCAGAAGGAAACAGAAGAGAACTTTTGCTCACTATATCCTCGCTGCCCCCCACCAAGCAAATGCCCAATAGATGGCCATGAGAGATCAGCTGTGTATGGTTGCTCTGACTCCACCACTGAGCTGCAACAGGCTGCAAAATGAGCAGGGCTGGAACCACGTGTGTGTAACTCACCCCCGTCTCTGGCCTTTTCTCCATGAAGCAGAATTCTGGTTTGGGAACTGCAGTCAGAGCTCAGAAGGAGCCAGAATAGGACCCAAGGAGCTGATCCTCCACATATTGAATCATTCCACTCCTTTTATTCTTTTATTTTTCCATTTTCCTGTGTTGTTTTTTTTTTTTTATCCTGCATTTTATGCATGTTTCTCCTTCTCTAGATACTTTTGCATTATCAAAGGGCAACAGGAGAAAAGAAAAAACTGTTGCTGCATTTAGCATTGATTTTTCCCCTTCACTCTGAGTCACATAAGCTAACATTTAATTAATTTCTGACACTTTGACAGTTTCTAAGAAGACATTTGTAGAGCTATCAAGTGTCGCTGATAGCACTGTCAGACAGACACTTTTTGAATTATCAGCTATTAAGGACCCATATGCAACAAATTTCCAAGGATTATTATACAAATTGTTCTTTGAATGAGAAAAGCACACAAAAGCTCAGTGAAACATAAAGAAACCATTGTTCCCAGGTGAATTTGATATTTGCAAATGTTTTGCTATTTTGATCGCTTATATGGTTTAATAAATTGAATTTGCTTTGTCTTTTATTAAGAAAATTAAATGGCCTGGTTTGGAATGTCTGCGAAGACAGCCAGATTTTCAGATCACAGTGGTCTTTATGGAGATACAGCTTGAGAAACACAGAATACTTGAATTTAGGAAGCGCTGAGCAGTGAATGAGATCTCTAAACCAGAACCCCCCAAACCAAAGCTGCCAAAACCTCCAGTTGCTTTTAAACACCTCTTGCCTTTACTTTTTGACCACGCT
>JAVJGJ010000036.1:6499414-6518602 GCA_035590215.1 Microhierax caerulescens | reverse complement strand
GCAATCAAAACCGAGCAGAACCCTCTGCTCTGTAAATATCTTCATTTCTTTTTCAGACTTTGTGTCACATGCCTGGACAAATACGAATGTCAAAAGGAAATCCTTTTAAAAATCTGCCTCGATGCAAACAAATCTTCTACCTCCAGACTTCTGAGGTTTCTCCTACTTAAATGAAAGCACTAGGAGAAAGAACTGCCGCAGTTTACAGCATCTCCCATAAACTCAGAACTATGGGTTTGGGAAACTGATATTGCAGAGGCTTATATCTGGCTGGAAACCTTAGCCTTTGGGCAAATTCTCAGCATGATATAACTGTCTCTTAAGTGCTTTTTTAATCACTGAGTATTCATCTGTCACTCAGGCTTCAATGCAGTCATTCTTTCTTACTTCTTTATGCTGCCTATGGTTATGTATATCAGAGCAGAAATAACTGAAGAATAGATATCTTATTCATTCTATTTTCAAATGCAGTAGGACTCTATTTTTATTAGAGGGAAATATACTTTTTTCATCACATGTCAAATACAGCAGTCCTAATAATTGCTATTAAACTTAATTGGCGAAGTTCAGTTTCAATAACAAGATAAGTGAAGAGAAAAAGGCTACTGGTAACTGGAAGTGTTATCATTAGTTCTTTGTCTTTATCACAACATGTAGTGTCATAAAGAATTTTCACTGGGTTAAATTAATTTTGTTCACACACACATAAAAAAAAAAAAAAGCGAGGAATTTCTACCCTGATTTTTTAAACAAAGAGATGAAGGAAAGTTCCTGCTTCTCTACTGCTGATCTTTGCTAGGTATAATTGCAAAAAAAAAAAAAAAAAAAAAAAAAGCCTAATAAAAAGTAAGTACAATTAGAGGTGCTCAGGATATAAAACTACTGTATTTCCTTCCTAATACCTCTTTGCAATGCTTCAGAGAGCTGTTTAAGCTCTCACAGAGCTCACCCTGAGGAGACCTGCTCTCTCTTATCTCAATGGGATACGAGCCCAGGTTTAAGTTTGCTGTTTGGGCTGCCCAACTCAATGCAGAGTAACAGGATGGAATTAGGAAGGACAAAATCACACCAGCCTTCAGAGGAATGCTCTAAAGAATGGTTTGGATGGAGCAGAGTACCTCCTTTGAGGCCATGCCATCATTTGAGACCTCCAGACTGGACAGGACAAAGCCCTGGAAGGCACTTGGTGGCAGCCCATCCTAACTGCCACGGCACGGGACAGACTGCGTGGGACCGGGTTCCAGCTGGAACCTCTGCAGACAAAATTTTGATCCCCCTTGAACCAGCAGAACTCCCAGCTACCAGCAAGAGTTTCTGTCTCTGTGTAAAATTCTCCCTTTAGACCCTCTCAATAGCGTATCTTCAGTGAGTTCTTTTGCTGACCTGATTCTCTCTTTGCAGGTGGTTGGTGAGTGGCGGTTTAGTCGGATCCACTGTGACATCTTTGTAACCCTTGATGTTATGATGTGTACTGCCAGTATCCTCAACCTCTGTGCCATCAGCATCGACAGGTGAGGGCTCCATGGCAGCAAGTCATGTCAACTCCACGGCGGCAAGTCACAGCCATCTTCATATGGTCTAATTTTTCTTGCGACTCAGAGACATGAAAATGTTGAGAGCTAGTGTCGTTGAGGTCTTTTGAAAAGCAATTTGTAGGACCTAAATGAGGTCTGAGCAGGGACACCATGAGCTGCTGCACAGGTGTTGAGAATGTAAATGCAATTGCCTGTACGTGTCCAGTAGTTGGTTCAATCCTCCCGTTTATATCCGTGAATGTGGAGCAGACGTCAGTGGGAAGAGGCAGCAGCACAGAGAGAGAGAGAGGAAGGAAAATGCTATGCTGGCTTGATGCCAGCCTCGTGCCTTCCCAAACAGGGTACGCAGGCATCTCAGGGGTTCGTGAAGCCCTGCTTGCCCTATATTCTCTCGCTGGAGCAGTAACCGGGTGTCACTTGCCATGGAGCTGGTCAGCACTGGCACAGTGACACCCGACTGGGTTTGTATCTTCACGCTGCAGGTACACAGCGGTAGCGATGCCAATGCTGTATAATACCCGCTACAGCTCGAAGCGCAGGGTCACGGTCATGATCGCTGTGGTCTGGGTGCTTTCCTTTGCCATCTCCTGCCCGCTCCTCTTTGGCCTCAACAACACAGGTGAGTGCTAAGCCACCTGCATGGCTGCTGGCATCTTCCTGGCTTCACTTGGGTCCCCAGGTACTCTGCTACAAGGCAGAGGTAAACGTGGGGATCAGTTTTTAGGTGCATTGGGATGTATCCATCCCCGTTTCAGGTGTCCTCTCCCAGTGTCATCCCAGGCTACTTCTGTCAGCGGCTTCTGAGTGTGTTTCACCTCTTGCTGTTCCAGAGCAGTGCTTTAGACACATCAGAACTGCGGTTACGTAGGAGTTCACACAGGACTCCTCAGTGTTACATGAATATTTGTCCACTACAAAATCAAAATCCTTCTTATGTTAAAACATGTGAAAAGGAAAGTCACGGGACAAATAACTTCACCGAGACAGGAGAGACAGAGAACTGGCTGTCAGCCATCAGTTTCATAGGAAGACTAGATTGTATCCAGCACGGGATCAGCAGGCTTCTAGTTATAAGGCAAGCAATGGTCAGGGATTTGGGAACATACGTGACTCCCTGTGACCCAAGGAGAGTCTGCTACCACTTCCAGGTGACATGGTGGTCTCCCCCTAAAACCTGGCCCCCTCCCTCTCTGGGTATCCGCATGCCTTCTGAAAGAGGGAGAGAAGAGGGGGAGCTGGTGCTAGTTCCTAGCAGCAGGGACAACCACCCTGAAACTTTTTGTCTTCCAGATGAGAACGAGTGCATCATTGCCAATCCTGCCTTTGTGGTGTATTCCTCCATCGTCTCCTTCTACGTTCCCTTCATTGTCACCCTGCTGGTGTACGTGCAGATTTACATAGTGCTCCGGAAGCGCAGGAAGCGTGTCAACACCAAGCGCAGCAGCCACGGCCTGGACTCCGACACACAAGCCCCGCTGAAGGTAACTAGACCTCTGCCTTGCTCTCAGCAGCCTGTCCTTTCCCCCTCCTGCTCCACTTCATCCCCCAAAGCGCCTCCTCCTTTCCCCAAATGGCACTGGCCGGACTAGGTGCAGTACTGGAGCCCAAAGGTGAATGCTGTGTCCCGTGCCATTCTGAGGTCCCATTGCACACTCCGGATTATCAGGTCACTGGCTGGTGCTTCAGAAACCTCCCTGGATCTCAGGGGATGTTTCATCAGCAAACCAGCATTAGGAGCTGCTTCATTAACCAGACTGCATCTCCCTTGGCTTTGCTAAGTTTGGGCTGGGGTACCCAAGACTATGCCATTTCCCGAGTCAGTCCTGCTGCTGGGATGAAGAAGTTCAATGGAAATTGTTTGCGTGGCTGGGGTGCAAACTACATCGCTGGTCATGATACCTCTGCAGTGAAAACAGCCTTTCAGAGCGTGAGATATGTGTGTAAGTGGAGTCCAGCTGAGCGTGTTTAAGTGTGAGACTGCTTGTCAAAACGCTCCTCTCGCAGCACGTGCAAAACACCCCGTAGGGATGTGTAGCCCCAGAGGCGCTGCCCCCCAGCAGCATTGCCTCAGAGGCCAGTGCCAAAGCAAATGCCAAGCAGAGACGGCAGCGAGACAGGGATAGACTGAAACACAAGGAGATCTTTGTGGTTTCCTTCCTTTGGCAAAAAGCACGAGGGATAGTTGCCTCCATTACTGCTTCTTCCAAGTAGTTTTCCATCCTCTCAGCGCCGTAGCCACACTGATTAATTTCTGCTTCATGCCCTGTGTTTGTATTTCCACGTGCCTCCCTTACCAGCCTCCCTTCCCAATTACTCTCTGCTTGTGTAACCTCTGAGCTGGTGCTTGCCCCTTAGGACAAATGCACTCATCCAGAAGACGTCAAGCTCTGCACAGTTATTGTGAAGTCCAATGGGAGTTTCCAAGTTAATAAGCGCAAAGTGGTGAGTGTTAAAGAGAAGTGGTAGCTTTTCAGAGCATTTAGCTTTTCCCTTTTCTCCTCCTAGGACGTAAAATGAATTTATGTAGGGTGGGAGAAAAATAAACTAAGAACAAAGGTTACCATTCAGTCTCAAAATTTAAATATTCTTCCCATTCCTTAGAGTGAAGCAGGGGGTTTATGATCACAGAGCTCAAAAAGCCGGAGTAAGCTCACCTAAAGATCAGCTATAAAAGCCATGACATTTTAACATTCTGTGTCTTTGATTTTCTTCTCCTCTCTGTTATTTATTTTAAGTCTCGGACTGCATTGGCTTTGTTGGGTTTTGCTTGTTGATTTCAGTTTTATTTACGTATATTCTGAAAAACCTAAACAAAAACTATGGGGAGTGTAGACAGCGTCTCTCCCATTTCTTAGCCTCTCTGTGCAATAACGGAGAGTCATTCACTACCCAAAACTATTCTTATCCCTAAAGACTTCACAGCCCTTTCTCCAAGCATCTATCAAAAACGTAGGAAGGGAGAAGAGGGATTGATTTTTCTTCAGCATCATCCAGCTTCACTCTGCAAGGAATGTTCATTGCTCCTCTCTGTATATTTATCTGTCTTTATGTTGTGGACATTTGATTCTTGTCCAGGAGGCGGAGAGTCACATAGAAGAGCTGGAAATGGAGATGGTGTCCAGTACCAGTCCCCCTGAGAAAACCACCATCAAACCTGCGGCACCAAGTAACCACCAGTTGGTTGTGCCAATTGCTTCTAATCAGGGCACCAACTCAACCCTGCAGGCAGCCTTGGACAGCCCTGGGAAAGTAGAGAAGAATGGACATGCCAAAGAAGCACCCCACACAGCCAAGGTCTTTGAGATCCAGTCTATGCCCAACGGCAAGACAAGGACCTCTCTCAAGACTGTGAGCAGGAGGAAGCTGTCACAACAGAAAGAAAAGAAAGCCACTCAGATGCTAGCCATCGTACTCGGTGAGAGTGCGCGTTGGCTTCCTCTTGTGTTTCTGCAGAAAACCAGTAGCTACCCAGGATCAGGGTAGCCAGTCTGAACGTCCAGTGCAGACTGTTTTTCCAGGCCTCCACAGAAATAATTTCACTTGATACCCTAGAGGACACGTAGGCAAGTAGGCAGAGGCTGCCGATAGGACGGCTACCTCCTCCTCCGCTGGGGTCAGTACAAAAGGCTCCAAAATTTGTCCATCTGTGGGGCGGTTGGGCTGCCAAAAGACGGCTGGGTGCAGGGGCAAGAGAGCTCGCGGGCTTTCTGGAACACAAAAGGCAGCATAGCTCTGCAAGAAATTGGCACCTATGAAGGCCAGATTTTTTGAGGTAACTAGTCTAATTACATCAGCAAAGAAGTTCTTTAGACCCTGGATACTTAGATTATAGGCTACGAGACTTAACAAACAGAAGGCTCATACCTCAGGGAAATGTTTCCTCTATACCCAAAAGAACCTCACTGTTCCCATAGTCTCGACATTTGTCCAGCTTTCAGCAATCAAAATCTGTCTTTTTCCTTTTCCCCCAGGTGTTTTCATCATCTGCTGGCTCCCATTCTTCATCACTCACATCCTGAACATGCACTGCGATTGCAACATCCCCCCAGCAATGTACAGCGCCTTTACGTGGCTCGGATATGTCAACAGTGCTGTCAACCCAATTATTTACACCACCTTCAACATTGAATTTCGCAAGGCTTTCATGAAGATCCTCCACTGTTAAAAGGAAAAACAGCAACCGCATTTTTAAGAAGGAGAAGAAAAGAAACCAACGCCATTCACGCACACACAGGGGCAGCCATGGAGAGGCCTCGAGCTCTTGTATCGGGAGTGAGGTCTACAGTGTTACAGCAGCGCCGTGCCCACGCGCCTCTGGGTGGGGGTGAAACGAGGACCTTCACGTGGGAGGTTCTCTCATCCCTCGAGATGACCTTTGGACTCTGGGACGCCGACCCCAAGAGCACCTTTCAGAGCTACCCTCACACTGTGTTTAAAGCAGAAGCAAAAATCAAGACACACTCCGCTTGGTTCTTGCCTGTGACCACCTGACCTTGAGTGCATTAAACACAGACAGTCGCAGAGCCACGTGAAGGTAGCGATCGGTCACTGCCGCTACCGGCTTGCGTGTTACATCATCGATACGATTCTCACCAAAGACAAGACCGTCTTTTCCGCTTTGCAATAGGAGCCAGACAGAGCTTGCGGAAACTCCATGCAATAGCTTTGCCTTCACCTCGAGCTGACGTACCCGGTATCGAACTGCTGAAGCTTTGAGAGAAAAACTTTTAAGAGGTCCCCAGGTGGGCTAAGAAGGTTCTACCACCTACAGACCCAATCCCTGCAACAACGTGGGCCTACAAGGAACGGGCAGAAGGAAGAAGGGGAGCACAAGTCTCACGTGGAATCACTACATTGGTGTAAATACGAATAAATAGGTTGAATTGAACAGAAGCCCAAGCCAAAACCTAGATGGAGAGGAGCTATAGAAGCGATACGTTGCGTTGCATGGTATACGTTCAGATCAAACAGGACACCGACTGCCATCTACCATCAGCCAGCCCAGCTGCAGTTTCTGCCCACCAGCATTTCACCTCCAGTCTCTCACAAGCATTACAAAACAACTAGGTGAGGAGTGTTAGTGCGGTGAATGTAGAAACAGCGTGTCAGGTGAGGCACCTGCTGCCATGTCCGCCTCAGACGTGAACTTGAACAGGTCTACTAGGTTCGGTCCAGTTCTTCTCACCTAACTTCAGGGTGCCATGGAGCCAAGGACCACCTCAGATCTGGTTTGCCTATGTCTCTCAATAGAGAGAGTGCAGAATAACATTGTGCCTAATTTAAATCAACAGTAAATGAAATAGAAGTGTGTGTTTTGGAGAAAGCCACAATAAAAGCCTAAGAAAGTCCCTTAGCTGGACCTGCTCCTGGGTCCAAGTTGGACTCTGGAAAGGTCTGGATGTTTCCAGCATCCCTTACCCTCTGCTAACTATCTTTCATGGATTAAAACAATTGAAAACCCCTAACAGCATAATTCCACCACGCTGACTGTGGCATTGCCAAATCCACACTGTACTTATCGATTGTACTCAGTTCACAATATATTTTGTATTATCTCTGTAAATAAAACCTAGTAAGATGAAGAAAATGGCATGGAAATAGGTCTGGCTAGAAATTAACTGGGACCTGGAGAACAGGTGATTGCAATAGCCATGCGCAGAGGCAGGCTCCCGACTTCCAGCTGCCTGCTGTTTTCTAAAGATGTTAAAAGACAATCCGGAGAGCAATAGAATCCCTTTTCTCTCTATGCAGTTTGTGGAATATTCACATAGTTTCTGCTTTAGAATAGATAAAGATGCCTGCCAAGGGAGGGGGGGTTTTCTTTTATCCTATGGTTTTCCTATATTGCTTACAAAGCATTTTCCTATGGGATGGACTGTGCTGGTAGAATGTGTTCCAGCTGTGTGTCAAGCAGCTATAACACATGCTCTCAGCTGTTTTCTGAAATTGGAACAAGAGTCCCACCTTGATCCAGAGCTTTCCACTCTAAGCCTTGTGTTCCTGGAGGAGGCTGATAACCAGGGTTACTAGTATTTAGCCCATGGGCTGGTGTAACACTTGAACTCTTCAGGGTCTGCTCATAGTTGCAAATTTGAATGAAGAGTGATCCTACAGCTGCCTACACGTGCCCCAGCTTAGCAAAGGATTTCAGCATATACCCTCAGCAGAAACAGGTCTTATGTCTTAACTGAACTGGGGGTGCGTGCTCAGCAGAGCAACGCTCTGTCGACATGCATGAGCCAGGTGTAACGTGTTGCTGTCGGAACAAAACGTGACGAACGTGTAAGATGGGGCCGGTCACACGCAGCTAAGAGAACCTCTGTACGTTGTATGCTAATAGGATTATAGGTAAGGGAAAAAACAGTTCTTACAGAAGCACAGGAAACTTTCCAATCCTTTTTTAATCAGAAAATTGGAGATGTTAACTCAAGAGATCTCAGGCACACGTTATCTGTTGCGTTTTTTTCCCCAGCTTTAACCAAGCAAGTTCACTCAGTGATGGGAATCAGTTCAGACTGGTATTACTTAAAAGATTCAAAGAATAATGTAAAGTTAGTAGGTTTTTTGGTGGGTAAATAGTAACAACCTACTGCTTAATTTCCTAACTTATTCACAATTGCAAAGCAGAAGGATGCCATTTGTCTCAGTGAATTAACAGGGCTGGGGGAGGGGGGAGCTGTATCAAAATAGAAAATAATATACATAAAGACAAAAAAAAGCTTTAAAGCATTTGTAAGTTGCCATAGGTAATATTTGCCCTGTACTAAATCCTGGTGCGAGCCCTCAAAAATAAGTGGAATGTGAATAATGTCTTAACTTTGTGCCATAATTTTATTTTGTGTTCAGCGTTAAGCCAGGACAAACCCATTCAACTTCAATACTGTGTACCTTGTTGGAAAACTGTTTCTGAATCTAGATGCAGAACCTTATATCTCAACTCACCTGAACTACTAGATGAAAAACTCCTCCAAGATGTTATGGAGGAAAAAAAGCTGCTGAAAAAAGGCTAACTTGGACCAAATTTAAAAAAAAAAAAAAAGTGTCATTTCCTAGAGATTAAGTGTTTATTGGGAGAAATTACCCGCAGGCCATTGTTCATCCCAATGACATTTTAAGCCACTTGTTCCTAACACTCCAGACTCAGAGGTATCTTCTGGGAATATCTGTATCCCCACTGCCTTCGGAAATGTGGTAACGCCGTGTCTGTTCCTCTCCTCTGCAGCAGGCTCTCCTTTCCCATAAAACATCTACACTTAACGACAGCAAACTGAAGCCCTTCCCACCCGTGAATCCAGCCTTCATAACATTTTTTGAGAGGACCAAAGTACATCATCACCTCCGGCTTTACAGAGAAAAAAAGCTAACGCCAAGAGCAAGGACAGTCTTAGCAATCCGTCTGTAAGCAGCTGGCACGATGACAACCAGCCCACAGTTGTGATGGAAGGGGTGCGTAGAAACTTCTGGAAATTACAAGAAGTCAGATGCATCGTACGGGACTCTGAGGCCTCTTGCCCACAGATCTGAGTCTGGCAAATACAGTCCTCACTGTCACTTCCACTCTGGAAGAAATACTGCTTTCCCAAGGACTGCTGATGGCAGGACATGCTGATGATGGTAAGGGTACCGATATGTTTTCTTAAAGCCCATTAGTGAGAAGATTTCATTTCTTCGTTCCCGAAGAACTAAAGACCCTTGATACAGTCCCTCTTTTGTGATTCATTATTTGTAATTGAAGCTTTAGTTCTGCTTACTGAGTCTTTCCTGTTCCTGCTCCTCCTCCCTGTGGTTCACAGCCTGCTGAAGCCCGTGTGGCTCTCTGCACCCCCTGAACAGGTTTTAATTAAGAAGCTAGTGAATTCTGCCTGCACCGTATTTGGCGCTTGCCTGCTTGCTCCTACTACAGTCATGATACTGTTTATCTTCCTCATTGAAGAGTAAACTAATTACAGTAGGTCTAACCAGCTTATTAAATCCTGCTGAAACGAAAAGAAACAAAAAGCGCCACTACCTCTGTGGTGAAAATCTCCGGTGAAAACACGACTCCCTGAAGAGTCAGGAATGTATAATACCCATCACAAGTACCTGTGGCACCAACAAATGTCTTCATGCAGCACTGTAATTAAATCGAGACTTGCACACACTACCATGATGTTATATGCTTATTTCATTCTTTTTACCAGAAGCGGTGATGATGGTGTTTAGCCGTAAGGGGTGAGACTCTAGGGACCTATGGTTACGCTATACATCCTACAAAACAGGAAAAGATGGTCTTCAGATGAGATCTTGTATTTTTTCTGACTTGCTTTTCCATTTAGTTGTATTTTTTCTTTTTCTACCTTATCCCAGTCTGTCCTTGAGAATTCTAGCTTTTGTCTAGACTGAAGCTAGGAGACTCAAACATGGAATGAAAGGGTGCAGAAAGAGACAGGCAGAAAAGAAAATGTCCTTAAATTTCTCCATCTCTGTTCTCTTCTAGACAGAAGCAGACTGTGGAGTATTTGGAGGAGGAAGGGATGAAAAACAGATAAGTACCTAGCCAAGAGCAGTCATGCTGGCACTTCTGGCATCACAACAGCTGCCTGTATTTACTTCTTGGCACTACTCATTCACATCTGGTCCATAGCAGTAGAGGTTCAAGATGGGGATTGAAAGCCACTGCTCTCACTGGGACACCCTTTGTCTGCCTGAGCTGTAAAAGTTGAGGGCAACAAATATGTAGGAGTCAAACATAAGCACCAACCTGTATCGGTTCGGGTGGCAACAATAAACAGTTGTGTGGAATCTACACACTCGCCATCTCTGCATGGAGAAAATAAGCAGAAGCTGTCAGACCACTATGGCACTGCAGGCGGTTTGTATGATAAACACGGTATTTTTAATGCTGTGTTTTATGCAGCGGTTGATATGCCCCCCCCAAAATAATTATGGGCTTCACTTGGCTGAGCACACCTAAGGTAAGAATTCACAGCAGTGGGAGCACTCCAGCTGCCACCTCTATCGCTTGGTCTTGCAGAAGAGGTTTTGTGAAGACACTTAAAATCTTATGCCCAGGTTAAGTAACTAGTCACATGGAGGCTTGGGTTTTTTTTCTCCCTTCTGCATTTCACTTTTATGCTGGAGAACTTCATTATTTCATCTAGGAATATTGACACTTGTGTCGTGCTTGCTGTTGTGCTGTTTCCTCAAGCTACCCGCTCAGATGTTTGGTATTTACCCAAACCTGATCCAATAGATGCGGGTGAACCTCAGCCAGGCTTAGTCAGCACAACTGTAAAACGTCAGCTTGGGCTGCCACACTGCTGGGGGTTGTGGCTAGTTCTCACCACGATTATTTTCTTTATACAAAAAAAAAATAAGAGGGGAAAGGAAAAAAAACAACAACCAACCAACCCCTTCCTATTGCTAGGATAGAAAACCATCTGTCTCCAAGAACTAACAAACTGAAATTTCGGCTTGGATCCTTGGCTTGAGCCAAAGGACTTGGTCAACTCAGTTTTGAACCAAGACAGAACAGACAGATAAACCCTGCCCTGAAGCCTTCAGCTTGTGCGGTGACCAGTAGCTCCAAAGCTACGAGGTTCAACTGACAGTTCTCCTTGCTGTGTGATCCAACCCAAAGCCACCACAACTGATGGAAAATTAGGTGCTCAAATGACAATTAGGTGCTCAAATGACACCTCCCCCCCCGGCCCCAACACAACAGAATAAATGATATTCCAAGATGAAACACCAGGACACACACCAGCTTGTTTTTAGCATGTCTAGCCCCAGCCTGTCAGGATAAAGGCCAGCTCCGGTGAGGTTCTCCCTTACAGCAAAATCTGATTTCTGAGCCTGGGGACTACAAAACCACCCCAGCAAGCACTGGTCACACCATTAAAAACAAACAAAAAAAAAGAAACAGAACTGATCCGTCCATCTCCTGGCACATTTGGGTGAGTCTTATAGATTCAGGTCAGGCCTGACAGATTCATAGATATGCTTTCTTCTGCACATCTAGCACAAAAATAGAAAAAACCAGTTGCACTTGTTAAATTAACTCATTCTCTTTAATCAAAGCTTCTTTTAATAATTAAAATGCTCCCCCAACTCCTGTCTTTCTGATGATACCAGACTGTCTGCTTCATAAATAGCTTTTGACTCATAAATAACACCCTTCTACACCAACGACAGAGTGATGATAGTGGACTAAATATAANNNAGGTATAATGAAAAATTAACAGGCCTAGAAACGCATTTAAAGAGACTTCAGAAGCAAAGCAAAACCCAGGCCCTTTAAATGAGGAAAAACATTCTGCATTCCCAAGCTGCCATGCTGGGTCCACAAAAAAAAAAGTGGGATAATGAAAACAAGTGAGCACATTTAAGCAAGCGTAGCATCGCTTCCCTGCTGCATGCAATCAACTGTATCCATAGCTTTGATGAGACTGCAAAGATTACATCACTTACATCTCAGCTGCAGGATTTTATGCCAGACTTGCTGAAGGGAAGAAGCAAAGAGCACAGAGGTTTCGTGCTCACTCTAGATTAGAAGGCATCACTCCTGCTTTTTAACCGAGCCACTACAGAGATACTAACGTGCTGCTAGGGGAGTTTGTGATGCGTAGCAGGAACACGGCACGTCGTACATTAGCAAGTTTTATACAAGTAAAGCAAAATGGGAGCCGCAAACGCATGAAAAGCTGATTGAAACAGGCTCTACAGGGCCATGGTGGTGTTCAGCTGCTCTCACTTCACTGGAGTCTCCTCGCCACGGAGCAGACGAGGTACATCAGCCTCTCGGGCCCACTGCCCTGCCTCAGTGGCGAGCGGTTCACCAGCTCCAGCCCTGAGAAGCCCGAGAGGGCAGGGGTCTGCACATCCCTGCCCACCCGAGAGCTGGGGGTGCGGGGTAGTTACGACTGTGACCCTTCAGCAACGTGCTGGCTCCCCACCCCAGCAACCCCCACTGCCCCTCTCCCCCAGCACCCCACGCACACCCATTTACACCCCCCTCCTCCTCCTCCTCACTCGGCCGAGGGGGGCTGCGCTGCCCGCGCCCTGGGACCGCTGCTCTCGCCCCTCCTGGGCCAGCGGGACGCGCCTGGCTCCTCCGGGGGCTGGGGGAGATGCCACATCGTTCCACCTGGAGCCCGTCCCGCAGAGGGAGGTGGGAACGGGAACAACCTTACGGCACGACAGACTCCCGACCACGGCCAGTCATGCTGCTTTCCAAAATAATCAGGCTCGGGGCGAGCAGAGGGCAGGGACACGCAAACTCGGGGATCTCAGTATAGCCAGAGGACAGCGGATCCCGGTGCTGTCCAGGTCCTTTTGCCAGTGGGACATAGTGCCTGTAGGACAGCAGAAGACACGACCGGGGCGTGCTCAGGGCCTGACTCCTCACCCACGGGCAACACCGCACAGATGCCTGTTCAACACGACGTGCTGCACCGCTTCCTTCTGCCTGTACACGGAGCAGGCCTCAGCATCACCCGAACACCGTCGGAGCTTTTTTTTTTTAATAGCGACTCCTGCACGTGGAGGAAAATATAATCAGTAGAAGTGTCCTCTCGGAGCTCTCTGCTTCCTATCCGTGCTCATCTGGGGGTTAACCACTACGTAAACCCCGCTCAGCTGCGTGCTGACCAGCCGCAAAGGGCTACAGACCTCACCTAGGAGAGCATCGGGTCACGACTCCAGGCTTTGCAATTGCGTTAACCATTTCATAATCACTATTGTTAATATTTACTTGATAACGCAGCCACATGAAGTTGATTTTCATTTCAGACCATGTGCAAAAGCAAGAAACCCCAAAATCAATGTTAGCAAGAAAGCCAATCTTGTCTCCAAATGATAACAGCAACATAGGAGCAAACAGCAACAAAAAAAATCCCTGTGTAGATCTCGTGAGTTGAGAGCTGTCAAACCATAAGCTGGAAAAATGTACAGGGCTACAGAGGAAAACCCAGGAGCTGAAAATATGATGGAACGAGGCAGGTTATGAGCTGAGAGCTTGTCTGCGTGAAGAAATGGACAGTCAGTGCTAGTCGAAACAAACACGCCTGTGCATCACTTCCAGAGTCCCTCCCTCCCTTCGGGACAGCTTTAGTCAAAATCACAAGTGACTTTGCTCAGGCGTAATTCTTCTCTGATCTCAAATTCGTCTGAATTTGCTAGAGAAAAGCAGCCAGAGTGCAAAGCTGCTGCTGTGGGTCCTTTAAAGAGACTTGCAGCATAATGGCACGAGAATGACTTCGCCCACAGCCGGGGCGCCCAGCGCCTGGTCTGAAGCTGATGTAGACGCGGTGTCACGGGCTGTGGTTAGTAGGTTCAAAACACGCTGATGTGCCTGTGTCTGGCCTGGGTTAAAACCATTGCATGAGATCATTCACTGACACATGGAGTTGATATTAAAGAGCTGAACTGCTGCGTCTGCTCCCCTGCGGGCCGTGGGCTGGGTTTGCCAGCAGGGAATAGTACAGCTAATGATACAGAATGGAAGGGTTTGACCCAAAACAAAACGGGTGAGTTTGGAAATGGGCTACAGAATCTCAGTCCAACGAGTAGGCTGGCTAAAAGCAGAGACAGCAGGAAAAATGTTTATGCCTTTGTAGCACTGTACACCCACTTTGCACTCTGTTTTGCTATAAATGACAGTAGAAGTGCAGAACAACAGGGAATCAGCTTCTGCAATATGTATGAAGGCTGGAATCTAGATGCAAAAGTCACAGCAAATTAAGCTAGGGAAGTAGATTCATGACGGGACTAGCGTGGCTTGGCAATGTACCGTGCTACAGTAATTGAGTTTGTGCGTGTTCTCAGTGGGTGGCAGATGCTCTGGGTTGCATTCCTTCGTTATGTTTACATCAGCATCCCTACCTCGCACTTGCTAGGAGTTGAGATTATGGAAAGAGCGAGTTGCTGTGGCTCAGTTAATGCCTGGTAACCCGTTTAGCCACGGGGCTACGCCTGCACGTCTGAGCCCACCTACCGAAGGAAACAGCCAGGTCTACGTGGCAGCTCTCGGGGCACCTTCTAAGAAGTGTCTGATTGCCTTTTTGATAAACAAGCTCAGAAAATTACTTTGAAGATGAGACCAGAATCATTCAAGAAGATTACAGAGAGGGAAATACTAGGAACTGGATCGTGATTCAGAGGTATCAGCAAAAGGGAAAATGCTAGTAAATATCTTAATTAAAAAAAAAAAAAAAGCAAAGGGAAGCTTTCCATGAAGCAGATTAATTTTGAGACGCTCTTCTTCGCCCAGCCAGTCTGGCAAAGAAGCTGGCTGAATACAGTGAGGCACTTGGGAACAGGCATTTACAACAATTAGCCTTGGAGTAAAACTGTCGCCCTGTGGTAACTATCCGCAGCAGAGGGGCAGGGCATCCTCATCCGCAGGGAGCTCATCCCAGCCTGTCCTTGTGCTGCAGGTGAGGGCACAGCCCTCGGGAAGCACATGTACCGCCTGCCAGAGGAGGAGCTGACTTTACGCACGCGTTTACGTGCAGAAGCATGCTGGACAGGTTAATTCACACGCAGAAAAGACATTTTTGCAATAAGAATCACCCTCCCGCTGTCTTTTCATCCTAACTACGTGTTCCTCCAAAGTCTGAAATCCACGCTTGTGTTTTAGGCATAATAAAGTGGATTTGCAATTTCCACCTCTGCCTACAAACCCAGCCAAGCCAAGGGCCAGAAGGGAGACGGCCCCGTGGGTGCACAGCACCCAGGTAAGGCAGCCCATGCCCCAGCCTGGCGAGCAGTGCTTCCAAGGCTTTTGTTTGTTTTAATTTGGAATCCGTGTAGAAAACATTTTAGAGTTTGTTTAGCTTTCAGCAGATGTTTGTTTAGCTTTTAGAAGAAGTTTGTTTAGCTTTTAGAAGATTAATAGTGGAAGAAATTGACTAAGCAAAACCAAACAAACCAAAACCGGGTCCCTCTGGTTATTTAGAACTTTTGGAGAAATCCCTCCTCTTCTGATCATCCCTTAAAGCAGAAAGTCTTCAAGTAAACTCCGATCAGGAAGTTTGCACCTTCCAAGGAGTCAGTGCGGGGGCCAGCCCTGCTCTGTCTGAAGCCCAGACCTGTCTGCGGGCAGCAACCTCCGCTCTCTGCCTGGCAGAGGCAGTAAGGAAAGAGAAAAAACCCCGAGGAGAAGAAAGGGAGCTGGGAGTCCTAAATGAAGGGATGGAGAAAGTACCTCCTACCGACAGCATAGGCACAGTCCCACCCCGAGAGCTCAGGCCAGGGAATCCCCCCGGAGACCCGAGAGCCCAACCTGGCCGCGTGCGGGATGGGCTGCGCGCGCTGAGGAACGGCCAAACGGACGCGTCAACGCGCCTCACCGGGGGGACAGCTGGCCAGCACGCCTAGGACGTGACTGATGACCAACGAACGCAAAGCACACAGGACGATGGATGCGTTCTTCACAGCATGCAGGGAAGAGCAGACCCAGCCTCCTGGGCACGCGGTCTGAAATTGCCTGTAACCTCGTCTGATCCACTTGCCTGAACTCCCCGCGTGCTCCACGCTCTCTGCCCAGCGCCTTCCAGACCCTCCCGCTCCTGACCTAATCCACTAATCCTCTCCAAAAGCTGCCTTAACCCACTGCAGCACCTTTCCCCACACACAGTTTTAAACCTTTTAATCTCTGCTGAAAACCAAAGATGTAGATCTTCCAGCGCAGAGCACGTGAAGAAGAGATAAGCTGAAATACATGCAATAAAAACACTCGTTTGGGAATCATTTGCCTTCCCAAATCCTCTGTCAGCCTTAGGACTGCAAAAAAAAAAACAAACCCAAACAAAACAAAAACCAGTAAAATTTGAGTAGAAAAGCCAAAGCTGTCTAAAGAAGCGGATTTCTTCCTAAAATGAGATGCAGCTCCGTTCCCAAGGAACTAATCCTTGCTGCCCACGTCGGGTGCACAGGTCACTCGCCACCAAGGTTTGCTGTGTTGTCCCTGTAGACCCCAGCTCCCACAGGACCAGAAGCAGCACCGGCGCCCAGCGCGGTTCAGCACCCAGCACCACGGGCCACCAGCATCTGCTCTCCACCACGGAGCCTGATCCTGCACAAACATCAGTAACAAAACCAGTGGGAGAAATTCCAAAGGTCAGCAGAAGATGTCTGCTGCAGTGAGATCTACTGGGAGGTTTTTTCCCCAGAAACACCGTGTTTCTCTACTTTCAAGACTGTCCTTTTTCTTTTAGTGCTGTTTCTCAGAGCCGTTCTGAGCTGTGAATGAGGGGTGACTTGCACAACTGCTGTGGAACCAGAAGCCACGTACTTGTGAGTGATGGTCCTCAGTCTAGAGAACAACCCCTGATGCGATTTTTCCCCCTGGTTTTGGAGAGGGGACGAGATGATAACAATGACTTTCCAATCCTTCCCTCTAACCCTGCTCCTAGGAGGATCATGAGGCTGTCTCTCAGCACATGCTAGTCATGAATTAAAATTAACCTTCCCCAAGCCAGGATCTTTCTACAGCTCTCTTCTGGAAGAAATTCTAATATTCAAGGGTGCAGAATCAGTGAAAGCAGGCGTGTTGCGGAGATCCCTTTCACAGAGGATATGCCGCTTCCCCCCCCCAAACAAACCTTACGGCCAGTCCTGCTGTCCCACAAGATTCACAGCTGCCCTACAGCACTTGTGCCAAAGAGACCTTGGGGGCCAGTTCTGGCCAGCCAGAAGAAATTGCAGTTGTGATATTTGCTTTCATTTCCAATCAGAAAAATGCCAGAGCACTGTCAATTTACACTGAACATTTTTTTTTTTTAATAGCATTGAAACAAAAGTGTTTGATCAAAGCAAAACATAAGTGCAGACAGGAAGATTTCATTTCAAAACATTTTACTGTAAAGAATTCCCCACAGAAGACCTAAACTCTCCACTGAAATGTCCACAAAGCATTTTGATCGTGACAAAACCATCTCTCCTGCAAACCATTTTTTTAGTCAGGAATTTTCTTGCTCCACGCTGCACATGACAAGTCCCCGCTTGCTCACTTTCTGTTACTTGGGCTGTAAATTTCTCAAGTGGAAAATTGTTTATAGTCAGAGCACCAAGAGAGCAGACAGCACTTCAGGAATCAGTAACAGTCCCGGCTTCCAGCTGCCTGGGAAGAGCGTGAGGCGCCGAAAGGTCATTCCTTGCATCTGGCGATACCTTCGCTCTTAACCGAACTCGTACGCGCGGTGTCTGTCGAGAACCGCAACTGTCAGCAGCCACACGCCGGCCATTTCCCCACAGATCTCTTGGGTCCAACAGTGGCAATGGGGTGCAGGCAGCCGGTCCAGTGTGCCCAAAGTGCTGGGAACTGGGATTACCAGAGCGCGGGGTCAGACAGAGCTCACAGGAGTCAGCTCACCGGTGCCTCCAGCCCAAGGCGAGGGGCAGTAGTAAAGCGGTGTGGGAAACACAAACCACCAGGTATCACACTGGTTGTGTATTTTTTTTAAGAGCTCGTACAAGTTGCTGTGATGTAGTCTTCTAACCAGACCCATACGGAAATATCTTAAGTGCTGTTGCCTTCGTTACAGGCCCTAATTAACTACAACAAAGTGCCTCCCTGCCCCTATGTCAGCAGCAGGAGTTTCATTGACTAAAAGAATCTGAAATTGCCCGAGAACCCAACCAACCTCCAGAACTGATTCTCCACCATCTTCTACCATGCATAGTGCTGGGTAAATGAAAACCACCGTGAAATCAAATCAGTAACGAATTACACATGCAGTCTATAACTCCACAAGACGACAGCGATACAGCCTGGCCAGCTCTAACGTGGTTTCAGTTTCGGAAGCACAAGTCACAGAGACCCCAGGTTTCGGCTACGTTAAAGCCTTTTCATACCACGCACAGAACTAACGTGAGCTGAGCATTGCTCCGTTACGCTGTAAGATGTTCCATTTCCAGCAGGGTGTGAGCAAAGGCAGGCAGGGTTTTGAAGAATAACCAATTTGAAACTGTCCCCGTGGTTCACGCTGGCTGGAGCTGCTACGCGACGCGGGGATGCTCAGGGCAGCACTCCCGAGCCACCCCATCGAGGGCACGGAGTAAACGCTCCGTGGAATTCCCTGACATGAAATGCCTGTTACAGAGGGCAGCTGCCCAGGGTTGTTTCACAGACAAACAGGAGCGAAGCGTTTACAAACCCTCCGTTCGTCTGCCTGTGGACGCTGCGTGCGGGCTCACGGCGTAAGCCAGGGCTGTCGGCAGCAGGCACAGAGCATCCCCCTTCCCTCCTCCAGATTTCACCTGAACCGGAGGGTTGTGGCACTACGTTGTTCTACCAGTAGAGCCCTGGATTCAAATGCTTCTGTGCATTAGGCTGCTTGAAATTTGTCCTTAGACACAAAAATAGGAAAAAAAAAATATCTTACACTTAGAGTGCTGAGGACCCACTGCTGAAGGTGCTGCACAACTGCCCCGAACACGGGCATGTAAGGACCGTCAGTGTGTGCAGCTGCCTCTTCTCCTGCGCTTGGGGTACTGCAGGAGTGCTCAGAGCTACACCCACCCCCCACCCCCGGCTCAAGGCCCCAGGCAGCCCCTCAGCCCACTCAGGGCTCAGACACGCGTGGCCAAGGACAAAAGCAACCCCTTGTCCTGGAGACGCACTCGCCTCCCCCAGCAAGGTCGGTGGCAAAGTGAGGAACGCAGCTCTGCT
>JAVJGJ010000036.1:6438459-6482308 GCA_035590215.1 Microhierax caerulescens | reverse complement strand
TCATTTTAATGGCTAATTGAGTTTAACAGATACCCATTAATCCCAATGTCCGGTGAAAGCTAAAAATAAGTAATCAGGCTGCTTTTATCCACATCTCATCTTTAGTTTTGGATGCCTATTTCAGCCTCCAGACTTCAGCACCAATTGCTCTGAGTGTTCCTTTCCTGCTTGCACATGCACATACACACAGTAGAAAGAGAGACAGAACTCCAGCTCACTAGTGTTTTTTGCACTCCCTTTGGGATACCAAAAGCTAGAATTCCCAGGGAGAAGCAGCCATGCGAACGTTTCCTTTAGATTTTTAGCATCACATCACTGTAGGTGGCTCTAAGTGACAGCGTGACCCAGAAGAGCCCACAGTTACCTCTCTGCGCTGGAGTCCTGCAGCAGGTACGGAGAGCATTTCACTGCGTAAACTGTTCTCCACCTCTTGTGCTTGACTTGGTAGACATGCCCAAAGCCTCCGCTGGCCACTTTAACCCAGTCTTCTTCAAAATCCTCCTTATTAAAGACAGTTAAGCCGCTTAGTTGTCGGTCTCCCACCGAAGTCATGACAGAAAAGGCAGCCTGGCTGTCTGCCTCCTGCTCGGCGGGATCAGAGAAGAATAAAGGAGCTCTTCCGAGTTCTGAGTTGCACAGGGAGTTACCTGAGACGAGCCAAGAGGTGGATCCTCAATGTCACTCCCATTTGGTATGCAGAGGAGCTGCACTACTTAATTCCAGGCACTCATGCCAGGCTGTTGCGCAGAGCTCGGCCGGGCTGGGTGTACGTCTGCCTTTCCGTGAGGCTGCCCCTCGTGTCCAGCACGGGCTGGGTGAGTGCTGAGACACTGCAAAATGGAAAACAGGGCGATGCAGCGGTCCTTGAGCAATGACACTGCGCTAAGGATGGGAGTCCTCACCTGAGGCATCAGTATACGCTGGGTGAGAGTGAAGCAGACTGATACTTAAAGGAAAGGAAAGCTTTACACAGAAGGAAATCCACAAGGCTACAGTGCAGCATTGCATACATGAGCTGGACGAAGGAGAAAAGTGGAAAACCCTCCAGAAAGCTAAAGAACAGAGGAGAACCCAGAGCTAGCAGGTGGCGAACATGAGTGCATGAAGCTGAGCAAATACTGAAACCTCAGAGATAAAGTGTGCTGACAAATGCCTGCAAGGGGCATTTGAAGAAACAAGACAACACGGAAGAACTGGTCTGAGCAGTTGAACCATTACCCTGTGAGCACTAGTAACAGCACTAGTAAGAGCACACATGCTTTTAGTTGCTTTGTTTGTGCCTTGACTCCCCAGCTGTAAGAAGGGTTTAATGACACTCGCCTGGGTCTCGCGCACGTATGTCTTTAAGGGCTTAGCACAGGGACCATCTCTGTAGGTAAGTCAACGTCAGCTACAACGTGGTGCTGGTTTCCTCAGCGCCACCACAATACAGAGAATAATGAGTATTTCTGAAGGGTATTTGTCATTGAGGCTTGACCTGGGATTTTTAGCTATGTATCAGATCTGAAGAAATTCTTGGAGGCAGGCTGATCCAGGACAGAGGGATGCTGGATTGGTCCCCAGAGGGACCTCTCCCCAGCACCACCCGACCCCACAACTACCCCCTGAATCCCAACACCCTCTGCCTGTCTGGGTAAAAGCCTCACAGATCGTTTTTCTCACCAAACCGGTGCTTTCCCAGGCACCACTGCCGCCACCCGCAGAGTTCAAGCCGGTGCCAAGCCAGGCTCGGAGCTGGGCATGTAAAGCAATGACCAAAGGGCCATCACAGCCCTGCTCACAGGGACTGAGCATCTGCACAGTTTTCGGGGTTTGGACTGTACATAACCCTTTGGAAATGGGAAGATCCTCCCTCTTTCAGTGTACTCGACACAGCTGCCAGCAGCACAAGGTGCTGGGCAAACACAAGCAAAAATAGGAAAAGTGAATTGGCGTCGGGAAGGAGGTCAAGTCCAGCCTCCCTGGACCTGAGCAAAGAAAGGCTCTGCTTTTTAAAGTGAGGTTTCACCACACACACGCAGAACAGGGAGGTGTTTGGTCTTCATTAACAGGAATTTCCACATGTAGAATGTGTGCAGGTACTTGAAGCCCCCCCCCCGCCTTTGTGAGAGGCACCGCGCTAACACACAGCGTTAGGTCCAACAGCAGGCAGGCCACATCTTCCAGACTGGCACCCAAAACCAACACACCACGCTCCACCAAAGAGTTACACGCAAGCATCGGTTTATTTCCTTCCGAAAAAGCAGCTGCACCTCTGCCACCTCCTGAGGCTCGGGGCCTTGTGACAGGACTGACAGGTCAGCCTGCAGCAGGGGCTCTGCCCTCCAGTCTCTGACTGCTGGAGTCGATTAACTGGATGGATACGATCCTTTCCCCTGGCACATGCCTGGCAATGGTGTGAAAAGCAAGTTCATCAAATCGTTCCCCATCAGGAACCCAAAAGCTGACATCACGCACACAGGAAGGTGGTCAGAGAAACACTGGAAAAGCCACACGCTGCCCGTAGCCTGGGCACTGACAGCCCTGAGAGCCCCCGCGCTGACGGACCGAACATCGCCGAGACAAACCTGGCTCTGGCTGCCACAGCCAGCCGTGTGCCACCGGCTGTGCTGCTGCCTCCTTGGCTGGCGTGTCCCGCCCCAGCCGCCGCAGAGCTGGAAAGCATGCCAGACGGCGAGGAAAATTCTGCTGGGACATTCAAAAGCTTTACAGCTCCAACAAACCATCTGCAAAGTGGAAGGCAGCCGTACCACAGCAGTCAGCACAGCAGTCTGTCTGGTTTATTCACCCAAAAAATGTGGCAAAATGCCGCTGCTGGCCCCTCTCTGGGGTGCTTGCTGATCACCCCTGCCTTGATGACCCTGAACCCCCTCACCCTGAGATGCTTGTATCCCCCCACTGCAAGACAGATGCTCAACACCCCCTCCCTGAGGTCTGTCCCTGACTACTGTCCCCACAAAGGCTGTTGCCCCTTGAAGACTGCTCCCGACCTGCCCCGAGGACAGTTGCCAACTCTCATTGCCGAGGCGGCAGCTGACCCCCACTCCCCCCACAGCCATGGCCCCCATCGTGCCAGCTGCGGTGGCCCAGCTGTGGCCCCGCTCTGCTCGCACTGTACCTGGCTGCCGTGCCAGGCTCCTTCAGAGCCACAAAGTGCTTCTGTTTGTGGTTCTAGGAAGCTGCTTCTCATGTGGCTGCATTTCAGGTGCATTTTGCAGTGCCAAAAGCAGCACGGCTTTTTACGTTGTTATTCCTTTTGCTGCTATTTCATACAGAACCTGTCCTGTCAGTCTCCGAGACACTGTTTACAAACTTATTTCAGGAAAGAGAACAGTCCTTTGGTTAAAGAGCAGGTCAGGGCACAGGAAAGCTGAATTCCCTCCTGGCTACATCAGAGTGTTGATGCCCGCACACTTTTATTTGCTTTGTACCTTGACTCCCCAGCTGTAAGAAGGGTTTAATGACACTCGCCTGGGTCTCGCGCACGTATGTCTTTAAGGGCTTAGCACAGGGACCATCTCTGTAGGTAAGTCAACGTCAGCTACAACGTGGTGCTGGTTTCCTCAGCGCCACCACAATACAGAGAATAATGAGTATTTCTGAAGGGTATTTGTCATTGAGGCTTGACCTGGGATTTTTAGCTATGTATCAGATCTGAAGAAATTCTTGGAGGCAGGCTGATCCAGGTGGAAGTGCAGGCTCCTTTCCCGTTGCCTTTGACATGAGGGGCTCTGGCCCCTTTCCTGCCTGTGTTCTGGCACCAACAGTAAAGAAAGTGGACCTATAAGTTAAATATGGTGAGTTCTTTTTACGTGCTCTCAAACTCAACCTTATGGACAATGCTTTTGCATTCCTAATTTTCTCCCACTACGTGGATTTTACCAACAGTTAGTGGAAACTTGCTTCCACTGACAACGTGAAAACAGTAACATGAGGATAAAGGGACTCAGCTCCTTCAGCCTGAGAAAAGCTGTAAAGCTGAGAGGCTGGATCTCTGGAGCTTTTGGGTCCTGTTCACATTCCCAATCAATAAACTTGGGTTTCGTCAGTTTTCCTAACAACCTATTCTCCTTGATGGCATGGCTCTAGTCTACACTGCTTTATTTTACATGGCTCTTCTGCACCGATTTCTGTCTGCTGTCCCATTTCTGTGAACAGTGTGCTGGTGCTTGCACACACTGCATTTTAAGCTCTGCTCTCCCTTACAGCTGGACCACTACTACAATTCTTTCTCTACTCCGCAGTTTGTGGACTTGCTCATGCAGAACAAAAGAAAGGAAGGAGAGACATGCTTAAAGCGGAGATTGGATGTCTTGCTCCCTGGGTTGGCAGAAGCTCTACAAAACAATAGTGTGCAAAGCAAAATCAATTGCTTTTCTGATCGTCGTAGCAGCAGTGGCGTGGGATCTGCAGGACCAGTCAGCTGCTCATAGTTCACAGGCCATGGATTTCTCCGAGTTGTGGACAGCCTATGTTTTTGGTTTTCTGCCTGTGGTGCAGCCAAAGGCTTATGAAAGCACTGCCCAAGACAGCAAAGCCAGTAAGAGATCCCAGCAAAATGGGTACCAGCATGGCAGAATCAGGACCTGGAAATAAAGAAAGAAGTAATCAAGCAGTGAACAGCGGTATGACAGGGAGGGAGAAGAAAGGTTAAACTCCCATTCATCTTTATAGCATGCCAAGCAGGTGGGGCTAAGTCTCTTTCCATAGGGTAGTCTGAATGGGCAGTGCCTTTTCAAACACGCTACCTTCTTTACCCTAAGATCCCAGCAGTAAATATTCTTTGCATAAACAAAGTAAAGTAGTTATGCTTAAGTAAATGCTTAAGTAAAGACATAAGCAGTTAGGTGACTCTCAGGGATGGTGCCAGTGGATTTAAGAAGTCTCTCATGCTCATGATGTACCATGTTTAGCGTCATTCCTTTCTAATAGCTGGACAACATCTAATTAACATTAACCAGCTGCTGTATTTCACCTACGAACAGAAAGAAAAAAGAAAATGCTCCTGACTCATGGCCAGCCTCATTCTGCACCTAATGTTCCTAAGTTAGGTTTTTCCCTGCTGTACCAGATAACTACTTCTAAATATGCAGACTCTTCCCTAAGCTCAGTGCAAAAAAAATGACTGCATTGCTCTTTCATTCTAAAAGCTGCAAAACTAACAGAAAAAAAATATATAAAAGGAGGCCCTTATACCTTGGTGACTCCTATCTCTAGCCACCTAAAACTCAGCCACTTGAAAGAGTTAGTGAATACTTCTCAAAATTATTTTAATGACATTCCTCATCCTCAGTCAACATGTTTCACCAAAATACTACAACATGCAGGAATTTTTTTCTCAGTTAGAGGAAATTCTGCCTTATTTTTACCCCTTTCCTCCTTCTAAAGCTTCAGTTCCTGTAGAGGATACATTTGGCTGTGTCTCCTGTATGAAAGTCTGCCAGATCTGATACTGATTAACCATCATGTTTGGGATTTTGGAAGGCCAAAACAAAGGTGAGGAGTTGTTGGGATATCACCTAGTCATACCAAATGGCTGTCAAGAAACTTGTTACAAGCGTGCTGCTTTTCTTAGAGCAGGAAAAGTCAAACAGAAGCTTCTGCAAGATACAGAGAGAGAGAAGCAAAGCCAGGAGACCCACCTTCCACAGGTTTATATAGAAACCTGTTCTTCATTCTCAAAACTGGACCAAACGAGATCAGGTTGTGCAGGTTTCCATAGCTGTTCCTGTCACTTGGCTGGAGAAGCGGCTCCACACTTTCAAAGCAGTCCTGGGAAAGACACATGAAGAACATCTGAAAGCATATTGGCAGCACCTGAACAAAACCTCCTGCTCTAGCGACTGTGGGCAGCCCGCAGCAACCGCAGTGCTGATGGCAGCAGGTGTCCTCAGAAAAAGTGAGTTGCCTAATGCTTGGATCAGCCCATATGTAAACCTCTCCTCCCCAATTTCTTTTCCCTAGTGATTAGCAACTATTGCTACCATTTTGTATCATTAATTCATCCTCCAGACTTTTAACAAAAGGATTGACCAAATGTAAGATGATCCTGATGCAGTGACTTTGTTACAGGAGGTGGCCAAGTTCTTTCTCAGAGGGTTCAACTCTCTTTTTAGGGCCAGCAGCTGTGCCTCCAGGCCAGGGAGTATTGCCAGAGCAAGCAGGGCATACACAAGATGCAGATATATCCTTCATGTGCCCATACAACTGATTTTCCAATTCCTGCCAATGCTTCTTAAAAGCCTGACCAGCTGAATTTTTGGATCTTTTCTAGCTCTATTGTGCACCTCAACCGTTTAAACTTTCATGAATGTCTGTCTCTTCTACATCCCTCTCAAACACTTCTTTGTACAACTTCTGTAGTGCTGTGTCTTTTAAATCCACAGCATGGTCTATGGCTAAGTAGGAGACACTGTGCCAACTGTTTCACAGAAGCCTTATCCCTGAGTCTTCCAAGCTTGTGGAAGCCTGAAAAATGCTATATCCCAGACCAGAACCCAATACAGAGACAGATTTGAGCCCTTTCTCGTAATTCTACAATGGAAAATTACACAGCTCTGCTGAGCCTTTACCTTGCCATTCTCCTATAAGGTTGCTACTTGTTTATTTGTTGATATGCTTCTTATGCTGATTACACATAAAGTGAAAATAAACCATCGTGAGCTCAGTTAGCTTAATTGAGAGCAGAAATTCAGCTGGGGCTTTAGCAGACACAGAGTACGCAGGAGTATTAAGAAAGAACTGTATGAGCTAAAAGAAGGTAGAGCTCTATAATCTACAATTAAGATTCTTTACTGAATTGACTGTACTTGCTGGAAGCACCAAATCTTTCCAAAAGTTCCTTTAGACCAGTGAGATGGGACCTGTCCCACGTACCTGTTCACATCCTGTTTGGCCATGCAGACAGACATTAAGCTCACAGTGCAAATAGGCCACCGAGTGATTCAGCATCTGGAACAGCTGGATGGTGAAGCTAGCAGCTCTAGAGTTACTGCTCTGCAGTAATTGGATGTGTCTGCATTCAAATGGCAACCTGGCAAGGACAAATGACAAACAATTTCAATTTCCAGATCTCCCTGACTAAAAGGTTGAGAGAGAGATCTGCTGACACAGGTCTGCACAAGTTGTAGGAAAGGTACCTGCATCTACAGAGTCAGAGTTAAACAAAAATCCAAAAAATGTCAGTGTCTCAGGCTGTGCCTGTCCCTGCTGTGAAGGCCACAGTCCCAGAGCAGCAGAATTGTTTCTTGGAGGCTGATTTCACTAGAATCACCACAACGGCTGCTGTAGTGCAATAACCTCCTTAACCCAGACAAATTCAGAAACACTGCAGAGGGCATCTCCCCCTATAGCCAATATGGGCAAATCAGAAAGCTCTTTTACTGGTGACAATAACGTGTAGCACTTTTAACGCATAATTCATGCCCCACTGGCTGTATGAACACCAACTAATCAATCTTCCAATTTCCCTGTGCTCGATCCAGTCAGGTGAGGCACGAATAGCTGTGAAATGCTGATGGGGAAATGGAGGCCCATGGAGGAGCCTGGCTCCCGTCCTTGGACTGCTCTGCTCCCAGGCTGCACCATCCCCTAGTGCAGGAGGATGCTGTGAACCTGGTGTCTGTGACAGCATGGTGTGGAGCAGCAGGACTGCTTACTCACGTAAATCTAAGGGTGAAGGGAGACTTTTTCCCTGAGGGTTCTTTGTCTTACTGAGCCCTTGTATTAATTACAGGACAGCTAAGGGAACAGAGCACTCTCAGACTTGTTTTCACTGCTTTGAGCTTACTCTAAACTCCACAGATCAGACTGCAGCCACAGGATAGAGAGAGGGTCCTCTAAGGATCAGCCAGGGCTCAAAGAGCAGTGTGAAGCTACACCCACCCCTGCAGCTCTGTGTCTGACCTGTGGAACAGGCAGCACATCGCGCCCGGCGCCCCTGGGCTGGCGGAGGGTGTCACGCAGCACGACTGGATCTGGAGTACGGGCTGGCTGCTGTTACTCTGCACAGCGACTAAAGCCAGGAAAGTGTCTTGGGAAGGTGCCATCCCTTCGACCTCAGGGCTTGCTTCTGCAACAGGGCGCAAACTCATCTGCACGGTGTAGTTACCGGAGCCACAGATGTCATCACTCACAACTGCAAGGCTTTAGGGAAAAAAAAACAAAAAAGAGTTCAGGTCCAACTCGGGCTCCACAGCCTGTTAGGAGTAAAACAGCATTAGGGTGAGTTTCCCCAGAGAAGCCAAACAGTAAGTTGAAACAAACTAACAACATGTGAACTGTGGCGTGACAGAGCCTCCCATAACCAGAACCACCTCCTGCCCCTCGGCAGTCAAACTTTTTGAACTGAGGGGAACTTGGAAGGGTCTTACTGTGTGGGAATATCTACCTTCCTTGCTAGTGCATTCAATTGCTTAAGCAATATCACTTGCTAAATTGCACGTAGATTGTTTTTGGGAGGAGAGGCAGAGATGAAGGCTATTATAAAAGATAAAACTAGGCCTGAAGGACAGCATTAATAACCAAAATATGAGAAGACCCTCTTTTTTTTCTTTTTCTTTTTTTTTTTTAATTAAATGTGAGGTCATTGCTGAATGAACTAGGTGTTTTTAAAACCACAACACAGCAAGCCCATTTTACTGAGCCCATGGAGGAATTCGGAAATTAGCACCCAACCATCCACCCCCCCCTTAAATCATGCAGCATAAATACACACCAGTAACTACACTGAGATAATTACCCATTCAGAATGGCGGCATCTGACTGCAAACCCCTCCTCTGATGTGATTCACTCAGCAGTGCACTAGGCTCCGAATCCAGCAGGGTTAGAACAGTCACCAAGCCTTCAGCCGCTTCTTCTGTTACTTCGTTTGTTCTAAGCAACTCCTCTGCCTCTGTGTTTAAGAGCAGCCTCTCGGAATGCCCAGTGTTTGCAACACCCAGCAAGGAATCCCCCTGTGGTGTAAGTGCTACCAGACTCCGGGAAGAATATGAGGGGATCTCTCGGGTTGGAAGGAACTGGATTAGATCTCCGGCTAGAAGCATCTCAGCATCATCGGCAGCTACTTTATCGAAGACAGCTAACTGATTAGTAACCTTATTTACAAGCCTATTAGCAGAGACAGAAAATGCTTTTATTGTCGAGGGCTCACTGCCATGCATGACAGTGTCAGGGCTGGAATGACCAGTCTCATGTTCAGTGTTATCTTCCAGTGACATCTTCTCCAACGGATGTCTTGCTGGTGCCTGATGTGGTGAAGACGCTGGTGCCTGAGTAGGCAGCTGGCTAGTGGTGGCTGTATCTCCTTTCTCTAACAGGTCCCCACTCTTTCCCACTGGTGTAGAGACCACGGTTGACTTCTTCACTCTGGCAACTGTAGGCAGCGCCAAGTTTGGATCAGACTGAATAGTTGGTGTTGACAGGTGAAACACTTTTTTGTTTGTAAGTGAAGCAGTGATATAATCATTCTTAGCTGCAGAAAGAGAGGTCACTGCTAATGGAGACTGTGATATGCTCTGTGTAAATTTAGGCTCTCTCTCAAGAGCAACAAGAGATCCTGCAGACACAGATGGCTGTACCGGGGTTAAAACCTTATGCTCTGTGGGGGTTTGCTTCGTCCTTGTGTTAAACACAGCTGTCAGAGACATGCCTCTTCCCAAGAATTTACCAGTTCCTATTTTTCTTGCACTTGTGCTGATTTCTGTTGGCTTTGCATTTTCTCCCAAGTTGGCCTGTGAGAACAGTTTACTTGGGGCTTGATGGATTTGGTCCCGTTTCATGGCTGACAGCAGGGGAACATGTGTAGATGCAGGTGAAGGTGGGCTCTCAGGAGAGCTGGTATACATCCTTGGATGGGTAATTGTAGCCAGAAGTTTCACAGAATCTGTTGTTTTCATTTGGACCTTTGCTGAAAATGGAGTACGTGCTGGTGCTGTTGTCGGTATTTCTGTCATTACAAAGGGCTTAGGCACAATGGGAGTAAATTCCAAATGTTTAGTAAGATCGGGTTTTATAGAGGTGGTGTGCGTTTGTGCTGCTTTAGCACACTGAGTGCCACCTCCTGAACAGGCCGGGCTGGCCACTGCTGAATCTTTGTAATCGCTTTCAGCTGGACGTGTCGAGAAGGCTGACGATGCACTGGGTACAAACGGAACTCGTGATGGCAGCCTTTGAAATGACACGGTACTTAAGAGACGTTGTGATGTGGACTGCAATGGCACGGTGCTTGTAAACATCCTTAATGGGTATTTTATGGTTCTAGCCGAGTGCAAGGTCAAACAGTCTGCGCACTGTGCACGGACAGAGGGAGGAGTGGCCACTAAGCCTTGGTGATGGCTGGTAGCTTGCAGCTTTAGTTTCTTACCGTGCTGAACCTGATCTACAGTCCCTGTGACAGTAAACAGAGGCTGGGCAGGCGTTTGAAAACCCAGGAATCCCTTTGCTGACAGTACAGGAAACACAGAAGAATGTGGCTTTTCAGTGGTGAAAAACGCTTTGGGGGAGATACGGGGGCTCTGCTGTGCAGACATCACTAACGGTGGTGCAGTAGAGGTGAAAGGCTCTGCTACCGTACCGTTACGGGAAAGCAAACCGGTCCCCTCGGCATCTTGGGGACTGGGAGCAGGTACCTGCATCTCTTCAGGCAGCCTGTGCAGATGCAGAGCCTGCGCCTCAGTGCTAATCCTCACCTGTAGCTCCAGCAAATGATTTGGTGCTGAGGTAACAGTTTGAAACAAACTAGTGATAGCTGTATAATTAAGATTAGTTAGCACTGGCTGAGAAGTTACTTTTGTTTTCTCTGCTTGCTGGTTAGATGTAGTGGGAAGAGTCGTTTCAGGCCTCATAAACTTGCTTGTGGGATAACTAGTTTTCATTGGGATATCACGACTGCTTTCAGGGGTACCCAAATTCAGATCTCGCTTGCTTGTGAACGAGAGGGCAGCTTTGTTGTCTTCTTCACTCTCAGGAGAGGGCACCATCTGTAAGTCTGGTCTGTCACTGGGCAAAAGGATAAATACAGGCTTAACCAAAATTATGCTAGAAGGACTCAGATTTTCTAAGTTTGCCAGGTCCAGCGCTGAAGAATTTGACGCTGCCAGGATTTGCTGAACGGAAACTAGACCCCCAACACTGGTATTTGGGAGGTTTTTAGGTAGAAGAGAATCTTGCATGGGCTGCAGGCATATCACACCATTAACATTTTTAAGCAGAAAGGACAAGTATGGTGACAACGGTAGCAAGGTAAATTGATCACCTCTAAAAGCACTGAGGTTTTTGGTAGCTGCATCATGTGTCATACCAAACTGCTGCACCACTGCTTGTGCTAGATATGCTGGGAGCTCACCCAAAACACTGGGCACCACTGGTGTTACTGAGCTGGACGGGCTTCCCTGTGCATGGAGTGAGGGCAGTTTTGAAGCAGAAGCTGCCAGGCTGACAGCTTGCTGAATCTGGGAGGCTGAAGGGGCAAGGCTGTAAAGAGGAACTTTCTGGTTCCTGTTGTCACGCAGTCCAGAGGGGCTGGAGACTGGGCTGGCTTGTGGAGTCAGAGGGGGAGAACCTGTTTTGCTTATCTGTTGCGGGAGAACTTCCTTTCTCTTGGAGTCTTCCACTGTGCTCCTCTGCAGCATCGTAGGGAAGGCTTCCTGAGATACAGGATGGGCAGAAATGCCTTGAACCCGAGATCCAGAACTAGTAGAGGTGGATGAAGTTGTTGTGTGAAGTCCTTTCTCAGCAGAGGTGGAGATGCCCATTAGCTGCAATGTAACATAAGTAGGAAAAGATGTACCTGGTGGCTGAAGCCCTGCATGAACAGAGTCAGGAGTGCTTACAGGCTGAAAGGCTGCGATCTCAATGGTAGACATACCCGGAGAGGGTGCAGATGTTGCTCCTTTTAGCTCTTTAGCAGTTTGGGAAAGTTTTAATGTGGAAATCCATGACTGGCCTAATGAGGGCAAATTAGCAGGAGCCCGTGGGCTCTCAGGGGATCTGGATTTTTCAGGTTTACTTGTCATTATCTGATGATCAGTATGTCTTTGCAAAACTAGAACTGCAATTTCTTGAGAGCTCCTGTTGGTTTCCTGGGAAACATGTTTAGTACAGTTGAGAGTCCGGGGCAAAGAGAAGGGCTGTTTTCTGTCGGTTGTGCTAATGGGCCCTCGAAACGGAGATGGAAGTGAGTCATCATGAACTAGAGCTTCCTGGTGCATCAATAATGAAGAATGTACATTGCCTTGTGGGAGTGTATGAAGAGCAGGCAACTGGGTTGGATGTCTGGAGCCATATATTACAGTCGCTGTTGAGTTTCTGGCTTTACTGCCTGTTGTTTCTTGCTGCAGAGATAAAATAGGGGAGAACGGAATAGCACTTGTCTGTGTCATTCTGGAATAGACTGCACTGAGGTCCTCTGAAGTTGGCTTTTGTAGGAACACAGAAGTTGTAACTTTAGCATCCATACTCTGAGTCTTCTTCAGGTATGCAGGTGTCATGCCAGCTTTGCTGTCAGGCTGGACTTGTGGATTTGTGACTTTGGGCCTTTTGCTAGTGGCAGGCATTCCTGTTGGTAACCAGTCCACCCTTGCACTTTCAAGAGCAATCTTGACTCCAGTGGGAAATGCAGATGCTATTTCTTTTCTTGGAAGATGAAAATTTACTGTTGAAGTCAGAAGAGATGTTCTAGGACTTGGCACTTCTGTCTGCTTGATACCAGGAATGGAAGAGACAGCTGTAAACTTGGGAGTGTCTCGATGAGTCCCTCCACTGAAAACGGGCTGGGGCAGCCCAGCGCTAGTGCTGGTAGGACTGAAACCAGCCTCAGTAATATTTTCCCCTTTTCCTTGCAGTGACCTGTCTGGCTGCTCCAGACGTGTGGTAACCTGTGGTCCTTGTGTGGAGACAGGGATGCTTATGCTACTCAAGAGCCTGCTAGGAAATGTGTGTCCATCCTGGAGTTTCAGAGCTGCTGCTTCTCTGTGTGGTTGCTCAGGCACCTCCAAGTCTCTAACCACCTCCTTAGGCAGCACGGCTGTTCTTTTTGCAGCAGCCTCTGTGTGGACAGGAATGAAGTCAGCTGCTGTTTCATTAGTAGGATCAACTGCAGGACTCTGAAAATCAAAGGTCACCTCATCTGAGTTATCTTCTGTAACAGAAAGCACTTTGCTGGGCACTGGGCTGCTCTCAGCTCTTGGTTGGGCTTCTCCAGGAAATCTCAAGCCTAATTCTTCACCAGCACGATGTTCATTCCTGGAGGCACCTAATGAACAGAAAACAAACCCATTACTTATTCAGTTGTATATGAACTTATAACAGCTTGCAGCAGCACTTTGCAACAGGCTGAGGGGGAAGCAGAAAGTTAAGCGGCCACTGGCTCCATTTGGAACTGTGCAGGAGGGAGGATGAGCAGCTCTGGCACTGCCGTGCTCAGAGCCAGCTGCTATAAATCTGATCCTCTGCCGTTTATATTCAGTGTCATATGAAGGATGAGACTTCAAATTCCTGCCACACTGATACAAAGCATTAACCAGCCAGAGAGGTACCCTTTATCTTAATTGTACAAGGATATAAATGACAGTCAAAGATGCAGGGAGAATGAAACTCTCAGCCTGCCTGAGGATGGGCTGATAGCTCTTTAACAGCAAAGCAAAATTAATATATACTTGAATGAGCCATCTCACCCAGCTCTCCTGAACCACTCTTCCTCCTCCAAAATCCCAGTCCTAATATAAGCTTTCCAATTCATACTGGGTGACCAGGCAAGACAACATTGGTTTTTTTTGTAGAAGTGACACAGAGCAGACAGGACATAGCAACTTCTCTACTTCTAACTTCTCAGATCAAAAGCAGACACTCTCATTTAAAGAGGCAGACCTACAGTTTAAATGTTTATTGTTTTATCCACACATTTTACTTTTTTCTGTCTGCCTTCACAAGGTTGGCATTCCCAAGTATACTTTCCAAACTGTGGACTAAAATATTAATGTACTTTCTTCTCCAAAAGCTTGAAGAATTCTCACTTAGGAACCTGCCAGCAAATACATATGTAAAAGCTAAAATGTGATCACACATTTAAGTTGTATTTTTTGACAAAGTTAAAGCTGAGGTTTAGCAGTTTTGTTTCAGATGAAATCGTTGGAGTTGGCATCCAAGTGCAGTGCTTTAAGAGGATATTACAACTTATCTGCGGTTATTTGGAGAACCAGTACTACTTTCAGTCAACAGTGAGCAGAGTAAGCTGATACAAGCAAACCCAAAAAGCTGATATATTACTTAAAAAAAAAAGAAATAGAAGTTAACAGACAATAGAGACTGGAATGTTAAGTGTACTAAATATTTTGAATTGTGGTTTTGTATAAACAATTGAGACTCCCATGGTTTAGCCCCAACTCGGCAAAGCAACACAAGCAATCTGTCTGCAAAGACAAGCACTTACTGAATAAAGGTCTTGCATAAAGCAAGCGGTGTAAATACCCACAAATACACCTTGCAGGGGGACAAGGTAATTTAAACAAAACCCACAAAAAGAAGAGAACTACTAAATAGGTGGGAAATTCTTTGACAATCCCTCTCAAAGTTTATCTTTACTGAAGAGAACAGTCTGCCTGAAGACCCAAGACTGCTTTCATTAGCCAAGTTAATTTTAGGTACACTTGACACTTGGAGGGTATGCTCACAGGCTCACAATAAGAGGTAGAAAGCAAAGACTGACTGGTCCCCTGCCGTGAGTGACAGCAGCCCTAGGAACTCGTTTGAGGCATGACAGCATTACAAACTCATCATTGATTTCATGCTGTCAGGAATATTTGGCAGGACAGCTGTTCCCAAAGAAAATGCAGAACACTGTGAAGAGGGGAGCCCATGCTTAATGTGATAAACAGTGGTGCCTAGAAACATGTATTCCGGACAAGGCTTCAGCAGACACGAGTTGGATCTTCAGTTCTGCTATGGACTTACTCTGTGAAAAATGACTCTATTTTTCCTTCGCTTTCCCCCAGCTGAAGGAGACAATATATTCTTTGGGAAATGGACCGTCTCTTAGCCTGGGTAAATAGTACAGCTATGTCCTGCTTTGGGGCCACGTAATAGTCCCACAACAGAAACCATTTAAACCAAATCTCGAGCTTTACAGTACAGCTGCACAGAGACAAGCTGCTCCTTCATCTCGCTGTTGTCACACACCTGAGACTGATGGCACAATATTTAGCGTAGTTTTCCTGCTCACTGATAACAGAGGAAAAGAAGGCAGAAAGACAGCAATTGAGATTAGAACAAAACACATCACTCACCAAATAAATCCACTAGTCCAGCTGCAATCAGAATAAAGATGGGGAATTTTTCCTGCATCTTGCAAAGCAGCTCCTGAGTCACCCCAATAACTATATTCAGAGAAGCAGCAGCTTGCTAAGGAGTCCCTGCTGCCTCTTAGCAATGGGCATTTGTTGTGTTTGTCCTGGAAGGGTAGAGTATTGGGTTACTTTATAAGATCCTAGGTCAGACAGCAACCAATAATCCGTTCCAAAAAAAGAAAAAAGAAAAAAAAAAAAAAGAAGAAGAAAAGCCTGGACCAATTGGAATCAATTGATTTTTGACAAAAGAAGAGCGTTCACGTGTGTGGCAAAGACGGAAAATGTGATTGTCAACATGAGAGTTTGCCCATGCAAGGCAGCTCTTTCTGTCTGAAGGGTTAAAATGGTACCTTGAGCACTGGGTGCAGTTCTGAGCCCCACAAGTTCAGAAGCACGAAAAGGTACATCCAGAGGAGGGCAACAGGCTCAAAGGTGCACCAGGGGAGGTTCAGACTGGATATTAGGAAGCATTTCTTTACTGAGAAGGTGGTCAAACACTGGAGCAGGCTTCCTGGAGAGGTGATCAAAGCCCATGCCTGTCAGTGTTTAAAAGGTGTTTGGACAATGCCTTTAATAACATGCTTTAACTTTGTTTTACCCTGAATTGGTCAGGCCGTTGGACTAGCTGATCACTGTAGATCCCTTCCAACTGAACTATTCTGTAATTCAACCCAATATGGGTCAGAAGTTTTTGCCAGTTTGTGTCAAGACAGATATACAGAAGGATCAGTCTGGATCCCAGATGGAGACACCTCACTAAAGCAATCCATTATGCAGATGTTTGGCTCTGTAAGCCCAAATAAGATGGACATTCTCTCCCTGTGACCCTCCAAGCAGGGTTAGGCCACAGAGGAAGGCAGCTGGTGGTGCTGCTTCTATCATTCTATCAAGCCTGATGGATCCTTTCCTCCTTAGGCGTACAAGCATTCACAAAGCATATTCTTAATTCAAGAGACACAGAGAAAAGCCAACACACGCTGAAGAGAAGCAAATTACAGTACAGCAACTAACCCCACCTAGCTCAGAGCATCCTGGACTAACACTTTGGTGAGAAAGAAATGAGAATGAGTGAAAGAACAAGCATGACAAATACAAGCAAGCACACAATTTAAACTTCCATAATAACCAAAGAAGAGACCAGAGGCTTCTTAGGTAAAGCCATAGTTACACTCCTTTTACCTTCAACTGTAAGACCGTAGAATCCTTGCAAATACTCATCTGGAGATAGTAAGCAGTATACCTCAGGCATCTTTTTAGTGCCAGTCACCTGCACAGACACAAACAGCGAGTGAAACTCTCAGAGACAGGAAATCTGGAGCAATGCAGGTTGAGGAGATAAGAGAAAACATTACACAGCCATGACTGTTGGGGGTGCAGTGGAAATCCTATGTACAAAAATGAACAAAAGTCAGATAAGTAGAATAACGACAACTCAGAAAAGCACTGCAAAAGACACTGAGGACAAGGTGATTGCTCTAGGGAAGTAACAATAAGCCATTATCCATCCTTCAGCAAACTGATAAAATGTAGTTTAGTAGATAATACCACAGCTAAGGTGCCGACAGATAAAATTTCTAGTCCTAGCCATATCACTCACCTGAATGTGGTAACCAAGGTCAGGTCGCTTCATTTTTATCCCCACTCCAAGTTGTCTGGGAAAGAAAACAATCTTGACCAGCACTTGCACAGCACCTGACACACAGAGCCCCAGTTTTAGTCAGTGCCTCTACCCAAAACCAGAACACATTAATTTGTCACGTTTGCCAACACATCAAACCCTTTCCAGAAGGTTCCACTTGCAGAAGTTCCACATCTCCCAGTTGTGTTTCTGCTTTCTTTGACTGGTTCACAGTCAAACCATTGCCTAGGCTTGGCCACACTATCAGCTGTGTGAGGACAAGCCTGCATTACCCTGATTAGAACAGATAAGCTATTTTGCATCCTGTGATCAAAGTTTGCAAGTTGCAATTCAACCCATATCACGTTTGACAAAGAGAAAGTGGCATCCTACATCAGCATGGATACCAGCCCTGGAACTGTTAAGACTAAACAGCATGAAACTTTACAACTAAAGAAATAATTCTACTGGAAACAGTACTTAGCACACTCATAGTCTCTGCAGACCACTTACACTTGAGAAGCATGTCTCTTCCCACAGCCTGTCATGAGTTATACTACCTGAATACCAGTCAAGATATATTCCTGAACTCTAAAATCTGGTGCAACTGTTTCACAAGTATAAAGACGCTACAGAAGTGAACCATAAATCCATGGCAACTCCCAGCTCAGATCTACTGACAGGTTCTTTGTTCTTCAATTGACATTACAGCTTGTACAAGCTCAATGCTCCTTCTGTAACTGCTTGATCGCTCAGGTCCGCTTCCCAACCCCACGTCAGTAGCTCCTGCTGGTAATCTGGTACAATTGTAAAAATTCTTCAACAGTTAATTCTTTTTAAGGAGGACAAATCAGTTCTCAAACACCTTTTGCAGAAAGAAGTTTGAAGCAATTCTCTTACCTTATCACCGTTTTCTTTGGGGGACAATAGCAACTGGCATGTGGAAGGTTCCATTAAGCAAAACACAGCTTGTCAAGTCAAGTAAAAAAAAAAATAAAAATTTAGCTTTTAGGCTTTTAAGAGGATTTTGACTCTCCTGTAATTTTCTGGTGACACATTTCACCTGCTGTTCCCCTCTGACATCCTGCCTCTGTAAACACAAGATTCAATAACTTTTTTTCCACAAGACAATGTGTGGCATTTGTCAGGTTTAGAGCATAGTGCTTATTTTAACCCTTACTTGAACCTTACACACAGCATTTGTTACATATTTGTCTAGGCAGGGCATAAATTAATGGCAGGAGCTTAAAAAACCCCCAGTGATACTATCAATTGTGTGCTTCTCACTGTCAGGGAAGAAAAACCAGGTGCAAGAATTTCCTTCTGAAGTGGGAAGATGATTCAGCTGCTATTTTGAAAATGAGATGACATATAATTTGTCAGCCACTGTTCTGAAGGGACAAGATTACATACAGAATAGACACCCACATGTGTCAAGGAGGCAAACTGAAGAGCCATTTTGAAGTCAAACATGACTGACCTGTGCTTCTTCATATAAATGTAATATATTCTTTTGTTTCCTGTGTTCGACATCAAGACAAAAGTATTTATGGCCAAAGTCCTCATCTAGCCTAAGTTCTACAAGCTTTTAGTATAGATTTGTGTCTATGTGCATCTGTTTGTTAAATTTGACAGGCTTCTGCCTGCAGTACTATAGCTGCTGTTCTGTTAGCCCTCGAGTCCTCAACAGATACACTTTCCAGAAGGATCTTAAACTGCCTTTTTGGAATAACACATAGGAAGTTAGAGCAATGCATTACTGCCTTTCCTTTCAAGTTACACTTGCCATTAGCACTAATTCATTATTGACCTCTCCAGAAAACAGACACTAGAAGGATGCACCACTTGTGTTATCGTTTAAAAAAACAATAAGTAACTGTAGAGGAGATTAGAGATGAACACAAGGGGCCATGAGAAAGTGCTTATGATCAAGAAACTCCACAAAAAAGAGTGGAGACAAATAGATACCATTAAATTTACAAAGATAGTAAGAGTAACACTACTACAATAAACAGCCCATAATTCATAAACAAGCCTCATTGTTGTAAGTCATTATTAAGACTGAACGCTTAGCAAGATTAAGACCATTAAGCAGTTGTGGTTTAAGATTTAAGCAAAGTGTGAGGTGATATCACACATGTGATACCGAATCATAATCTACTCACCAGAGGACAGCGTATGGAGGGAAGGAAAAAGGATTCTTCAAAATCACAACTAATTTTTTTTCTACTTACTTCTAATACACTGGGTACTGGACCCAAACTAGCTAAGTAGACTAGGTGAGCCATTGGTCAATGATTAACCAGCAAAGAACTCACCAGTAAGAAAGGACAACATCATTTATTAAAGCAAAGATAAGCTTAATGCAAGCCATTGTTTTAGTTGTTAGCCTCGATAAAAGTTAATTTATCTCTTCTGATATTTATATTGATATTGTTTCACTGGCTCCTACAGAGGACCAGTACACACTTTGAAAGGCAACTGAAAAGTTGATGTGCTTTTGAGTTAGTTTTATTAAGGAAGAGAATACTCAACAGCAAATGATATTAACAGCACATTTTGAAGCTCTCTTGAAGATTTCAGACGCTATGCACGTATTTCATAGAGGAGTTCAGGATAGCCAGTCCATTGAGTTTCCGCAGTTGAATAACATGCCTGAAAAGACAACAGAAAGGTTGCCGTGGGCAGCAAGATGACTAACAATAAAAATTTTAAGCTTCCAGTGCTCTGCTATACCCCATGCCCAAACTGTCAAGGATGTTCAATGCCACATTCAATAAATTCCTCCTAAAGCAGTATGAGAAACAGTTTCCAGATCACTATTTCCCACAAAAAGGAAAATGAAACTAAATAATACTTGTTAACTGTTCAAATAGGTGACACTTCAAATTAACAAAACTAAGAAAATCAAGTGTTTCCCTTTTATCTCTCTAGTGTGTTGCAAATCTCAGAGCAGATACTTCATCGCTTGTTGGGGATCTCCAGCATAAGCAAGGTACTTAAGCTTTTGGAACCTAAGCATTATACCTTGCTGTCTGCAGCAGTTCAGGATGTATATTAACAAGCTGAACTCAGTTCCTCCGTCCTGAATGCAGTTCAAGATCCAGCTGACAGTTTGCAGCTTGACATATTCTTGGCAGGCAGCTGCAGACATTCTTTGCTGACATTTATACTTTGGTTTTGCTTTCTTTATTGTTCTGACCTCTACAAACATGTAACACCACTCCTCCTCCTTTCACTCTTCCAGCACAGGTAACACCAGAAAGCAGCACAAAATGAGGTCCTTAAAACATGTTAAGACAGACAACCAACACCTAAAGCAGAACTGTGGGGACAGCACCACAAGTGGGAATTCTAGTTGGAGGAAGGGTAATAGATTTCATGTAGCATTTATAAAAACTAATCACTTGCCCTGTACCTGCTTGCTCTACGAATAGAATTGACTTACACTGGTCAGTTTTTCAAGAATTGTCACCTGGTAACAACCAAACAGTGCAGGAGAACAAGTGTAATTTTTACAATACCTTGGTTCAGCAACACAAAGCTTCCCTAGAGCAATGGCTGCGTTCTCCTGCACTGAAGTTCTTGTAGCATCACCACCAGCGTGTTTCAACAAAATCATCACAACATTGGAATTCAGTAAGGATGTTGCTGCTCCGGGAACTGCAAGGCACTGGCCAAGGCAAAAAGCAGCATTTCCCACAATCATTTCATCCTCTGAGTCCAAGAGCTTCAGCAGCACACTGAACCCTGGAAAAAAGAGAGATTAATTGTACAGAATGCACACAGATTTGTTCAAGTAGCACTGACATCTCTCCTGTCTTTACCTAGACTCCTAGGGAGTGAGCATTGTTCAGTGTTGGGCATTTTTCTAGGAAACCTGGAGGAGCAGGGGAATTTCATAGCAAGGTTCAGGATCCAGCATGCAGTCTCAAGCTGCACCTGCTTAGATGTCTCTCACAAAACTGAACCTACACTCTAAGAGGTTCTCAAGCACAGAGCTTGTGTTTCTGCATTTAACATTTCTCTGAAACTGGATATGACACCTTTGCTGCCTGCAGGATCTTGCACTGGCCTCTCACCCCACCATACCAGCAGGGCACGCACAGAGCCCTGTGTTGCAGAAAGAATAGCTGAAAAAAAGGAATATAGAAAAGCTTTCTGTATCTGGTTGGCTAACAGAAAGCAGCTCAGCTCATCTACTTCTGTAACTAATGTAGAGTGGCAGAGCATTCTGCCTATACTCTTGACAGAGTTGTATAGCTCTTGCTGGCATCTGTAAGCAGCAGCAGCACCTCCAGCTACAGAATCTAGAAACATTCAGATAAACCACTTTCTAAATAAAATACAGCCACAGCTTTCACATGCATGAAGTTTCCTTGGGGGCTACATAGGTTTGCTTTGCTTTTCTTTAATGGTCCCATCTGTTCTTCCAGATCACATCCCACCTTTCCTGCTGCAATATCTTCTGAAAAGGGAGTGCTGCTCCAGACGGCAACAGCGCTGGTGCAGAAGCTGAACTAAGTGGCCCAGCTGGAATGCAATTTAATGTCATGGGACTATAGCTTGATTCCAACAGGCTCCTAGCACCAAGGCAACATCTGGGTTGGCAAACAGAGGTGACAAAAGTAAGAAATAGTGACTTCTCACAAGATTAATACCCACAGTTTTGGTGGAAAGAATGAGAGTGAAGTGTTACTGCTAATCTGAGGAAATGAAAGGTTCATCTACAGACGATACTGAAAATAATATGGGGTGTACAAAAGGAAGATGATTCTGTGAGAGGTTTTTAATGAGCGGAAATCCCTAGGGTTCTAGTTGAACTACACAAGCTGACAGTTTCTTGACAGGTTGAACCATTTAGATAAAACTTAAGTATTCTCTGTTGTAGTTACATTAACATTAATTGAACCTGGGTTTTAAAGCAATCTAAGTAGTGTTATACCACATGACTAGAGCAAATACGCTCAAAAATACTCTAGGACACCTGTCTGATAGCATCATTCTGTCTCCATATCCATTTAATACCAGGCCAAATATCCACATGTGAATTGAAGGAAACTATAAACAGCCTCAGCCTCTGGAAATTACATGTCTAAATGAGGTTTCTTATTTTAGCCACTAACTTTGGGTTATAAAACCTAATTCAGATACAGTTTACAACACTTCTTTCAAAACAAATATACTTGTGTCCCTGAAAAACCATATCAAGCCATTTTACTGAAGCACAGTTTCTCTTAACTCAGGCTCATTATCTGATGTGCCTCCTTCCAGCCACACACAGAGCTAAGGCTCATTAAGCACTATTTCAGCATGTAAAATGGCACATTACTCAGAAAACATGGTAAAAGTCTTACAAGAGTGAAACCCAGTGTTCAGTTCCATTCTAATGGGGAATCTGGATGATGCTGAGGTTACATCTCTGTGTTCAGCCTCTAATTAGTGCAGTTGTCACTTACTTTTATCTGACTTCACTAGATCTTCTTGAGCTTGCCTGTTACTTCTGGTGCAGATGGAAAGGGTCTTTATACCGTAACTGGATGTGATCTGTCCTCCAGCCTAGATGTAATCAGAGTAAGGCATACATTAACAACATACAGCTCATACCCCAACTTACTCAAGGTTACAGAATAGCTTAAGTATCATGGAGACAGTTAGGTATTCCTTACACGTAACCTCAAATACCAAATTAAGACCTTTGTAGAGTATATATATCTCTCAAGATGAACGCAGGCTGAAAATGACACAAGAACCACCTCCTTCCTGCAAGCCTTGAACATTACAAAATTCCCTGAATCTCTGGAGCCCAATTGCTTTCAAACTATTAACTCCTCTGATGCTCGCTAGTTACAAGAGGCACGCTGAATGCCACATTTTTCTAGACTACTTTTATCTGCATCATAGACAATCTGTAGAATGCACATCAGGCTGGGTGGACATTCTGCTAGATACACAGATGTACAGCAAAACGCTGCCTACAGTTTAACATGCATTACTTAGGGAAACTTTGCTTCCAAGTTTGATTTAGCACTCACTAGTAATTAGGGGAAGGGGCTCCATTGCTTTTCAGTGGTCCAAATTAGACCATACCAATTTTAAGCTTCAATCCTCCAGCTGGGCCTGCAGCAGTGATTCTTGAATTTGCAGGTCTCTGTCAAGCAGAGGTATCTGACTCATACAGGAAGAGCTGAAAAATCTGGGCTATGGACCAGACTACAGAAGGCAGTCTAGTCTCCAAATGGTGACCTAGCTGAAAATTAAACTTGAGAGCACTGTTACAACAGACAACAGATCAGGCACATGCAGTCAGAGTGACTGCATAGGTCCTTCTCCAAGGAAAGGAGGCTAAACACAGAGACAACTACAGTTTTCTTAAGAGACAATACGAGCAGAAATAGAGTAAATTTTTAAAAATTAATTTACTTTCAAGAATTTGATCATTTTCTTCACCACCCCTCCTTTCACTACTTCTTCTATTGCTGAGGAGGATGCTGGCAGGATGCGACTTAGCACGCCGATGGCTCTCTTAATTAGAAAAGAGTGAGAAGGAAAAAAAAAAGTTTATTTGTCCAGACTACTTTGAGGAGTTTTCAAATTATTTTAGTTTTTCAGAATAAACCCAAAGTAATTAAAGTGATAAAAGGAGAAATTTAAGGAAATATAATGAGAAACATCTTTAGGACATGGCTTTTTCATTGCTTACTGGAAACTGAACTCAGCACAGATTCTAAAGACTCAGCGTAGAGAGAGATAAGGCCAAACTGAGATCAAAACAACTCCCCATATGTTTATTTATTGAAAAAAAATCCTAGTAGAAACCAGCCCAGCTAATCTTTCATTAGTCCATAGATATCCTACTTACTGTCACAATCCTTCCAACCTTATCCTTGAGGAGAGACATGCACCTGCTGCTTATGTCCACAGCGAAGTTCTGAAACGACGATGTGAAAAACTCACTGTTGGAGCAGAAATGGGTTAACAGACAAAGTACTCTACCACAAAGAATCCAATGGAGATTGGGGCACACACTGGCAGTAAGTTGCTAACACTTCAGCACCCAGATGTAACTTAAGGAATTCTTCCTTCTTGATGGAATCCTTGGGTTTAAATAATTTTAGAACGTGCCGAACATTTAAGAATATCACGTAATTGGAGATGGATGTCAAACAAAACATTTATACCACTACAGAGAGGTGTGTACTTTACACTATTTCTCTCGTAACTGTGTGTATATGGGAGGGTGTCGTGGTGATGGAGGAGAAAATATAGTATTTTTTTTCTACTTTATAGTTTGTGAACTACCCTTAATGATAACCTTAAATGCCAATAAAAATTAAGAATTAACTGAACACCACAAAAATCCAGGGGTGGCAGCCTTCAAGTACTCCAGCATGCCTGCTGTGAAAGAGGGCTCTAAATCCATTTAATGCAGTCAAGCTCTTTTTTACTGTACAGACTGCAAGGTCACAACATTCCACGGTCATTCCCTTGCCTATACTATTGGAATGTTCTGGTATGACCTCAGTGGCTTATATCAAGCCCATTTACAGTGACAAGGGAGGAGGATGCTCTTACTGCTCAAGCAACTCTGAATCTATGAGGAAGTGATTATAAGAACAACGCTACCAAAGAACATTCACAGATCTTGTATACCTGGATGACTGTATTTGATTCAAGCAGTAGGTTCATCATTAGGCCCAGGAGTGCAAATAAACACTCCTGGTATGTAGGTGTACTGACATCAAGGCACTTGTCCTGTGTACAGAGGAGAAGAGTGCAATCAGTTCAGAGGTGCAGAATATGCACTCAGTGCATATTCAGTGTGGTTACTTAAACGGGGCATCAGTGTTCCCCTGATGGACCATGAACTCAGAAGGAAGAAAAAGTCCTGTGAGCACTAGAGCTCATGACACCTTTTTGATACAGATTCATTCTTGTGTTTGTTTCACTTTGGAACCTAAAGCTGCACACTCCAAACTTCCGATATCTGGGCAGTTTACAAGATCCTTTCCCACCCTCTGGATTCTTTAGTTTCTGAGGACTAAGTTCATACTGCATCCTTAACCCAAAAGGGGCCACTTACAATAAGGGACCACTCACTCTCCCCTGCCCATCTATCCATCCACAGCTTATGTGGACAATGGACCGCTCTGACATCCTTATCCAGCTGCCAGATTTGAAAGACCTCAGTCAGGGGTTCAGAGCTATTAGGGGAGGCAGAAAACGTGATCACACAGTGCCACTTCCACAGGAGGCAGGGCTGAACACACCATTCTAGTGAGCCATCAAGTTTCTTTACCACAAGCTTTAAGCATGCTTGCCAGCACTCTTCGCACTCAGCCATCTGCATTCGAATGACGACATCTGCACACAGACTCCCCATGATGCCAATGCAACGGGCAAGGGCTGCCAGGTTCACCAGCTTGGCAGAAGTCTAAAAACAGAAGAATGGAATAACAAATTAAGAACAAGTGACAAGGAAACAACAAATACATGTTCCTATCCATCTGACAATGGAAAATAGGGTTCCAGAATCTCTCTCACCCACCTATGCTAACACCTGATTGTCCCAAGTCTGCAAGTCACCCTCATTTTCACAATGAATCTCTTGATGATGTTTTAACAGTCTTGGGAAAATGTGACTGCATTCTGTGGTGCCTAACCTCAGGCTGTGAATATTTCCTACTATCAATTATTTAGGCCACAGAACAGAACATCCTCTGCTGCAGCTGTAATTCCAGTAAAGTATTTTCAAAAGGAGAGAGCAACAAGCAATGTAAAATTGCTATAATTACTGTATTGTCTTGGTGCTCGTTTGGAGAAGTGGAAGTATTTTCCTTTCCAACTATATCTGTTCTGCAACAGAACCAATCTTCCCTATCGTCTTCCCTCTTCCTGAGGACAGGTTTCTTGCCAACAGTATTGTAAGTTTATAGCTTAAATAAACGATAACCAAGAAAGGGATTTCAACCACTAAATGTCTTTGCCTTGTCACCTAATGCCACCTCTTCACCCTGACCTCTCAGATTAGAAAGAAACAGAGAAAGTCCCTATCCAAGATATAACAAGTTGATGACAGCAGATTAAAGTCACACTAAGAAGAGCGTAACACAAAGCTGAGGGTGAAATCCTGGCCTGAGAGATTACCAGTGGGAACCTGCAACCAAGTCCAGAGTTTTCACTGAACATTAAACTAGCAATGTGTAGAAAGTAAGCATTAAGCATTGGAGACTGAGAACATTTTCCTGAACAAAGCATATGACAAAACTGCATTTCTTACACCTACAGAACCAGAAACGTGGTAACTACTGCAGTTGTACTACAGAGGGGTTCTGTCTAGGAGCAACTGGTTGTAAAACTGGAGAAGTGGTTGTAAGACATGTTTACACAACAGTTAATCAGAAATAAAGAAACTGAAATCTCTCATACCAGCAACTGGGTGAATAAAGGTAAAGCACCTGTGGAAAACATGACACGACACTGGGTTTTGAACCTGTTGGGGGATACAGAAAGCCTTATTTGGACACCTAAAGTTTTAGACAAAAAATACAGACAAAAGCAACACAAGAGCAACATAAAGACAAGGTCAATAGCCTCCATCACCAGCTCCTTTAGTACATTTCAAAGTACAACTTTATAAAAACAAATGAAGAAACATCACTTACCTTTCCTCTTCAGTTAAATCAGACAGTATGTTCATGGCACTGCTAGCCCTGGTATCACTGCTGTTGACAAATGTCATCAAAATCTGCAGCCATCTGTTATTTAAAAAAGCCCCAAATTTATGTCAGCTTTTGTTTAATTATTCAAGACGAAAATGGCATTTTAAGCACACCAACACAGTTTATGATCTTAAACTCCTTTGTGTTCAGACCAAGCTCTGCCCTCCAAACACACTTAGTCAACTGTTTTGGCACTAGATTCTCTCACAATATTGTCTCTCTTTGCACAAGCACAGCGATTTTAACATACATAAAATTTCTGTCAGCATCAGAACATTTCATCAGCATGTAAGCTTCGCAGGCTTTTGAAGCTAAGCTGCTTTGCTGCTGGCAAACATCTTGGGGACAGACAAGTTGAATGCAACAGTCAGGACCGAGAACACCATCAGCACAGCCCAGTACTGAACAGCTGCAACAGACTGTAAAGGCCTGCAGGGAATGTCAATGTTATGCTTGCACGGCTTAAAAGGACATACTAAGCAAACCCAACAGTCTTTGAAGGCATTTAACTACAAAGCTTTATAGTAGCGAGATAAAAAAATGAACGTCTGCCTGAATAAAAAAGACCATCACAGCATCCACCTTTCGAGCTTTTGGAATAGTGTGAGCTTGTGGGTGTGGGATTTGAACTGCACACAATTCACATGATTTCAGCCTGTGAACCCAGAAGCTCTGCTGAACAGTAAGTACAGCTGCAGTACGTGTGCTGGGGTTTCCTCGTGCTCCTCCACTGATTCTCTGCCACTCTTCCCCAGCTCTGTGGCACAGTAAGAGAACCTATAGTCTTGTCTCTTTCTGATGATGAGTCCGACTGCTGAGAAGCTCAGTATCTGCAACATTACCTTCTGAACTTCCTAACTCTTTTCAAACCATCAGGCCCAGGATCTCTTTCAGAAGCTGACAGAAGATTTTTCAGCCTCCTGATATTTCAGGAGATGGTGATATTATCTGCCTTTTTTAAGCATCCTCGCAGATGTGTCTAATTTCTTTAACCTTTCCTCCCAAAGAGAAATATCTCTGGATTAGTGTTGTACATTATACAGTAAAGCATATAGAATATATAGTTGGAGAATCTTTTCTGTTCATCCATTACTTCAAACGATGTAGTGCAAAACCGTAAATTAAAATTTCTGCTCTGCTTAACTCCAGATAGAAATAGCAGGGATAACAGGATAAAGGTAATCAACTGTTGTTTCCTTCTGCACTCGGTGAGTCACGGCAACACTGAATAATCATAAATACCAATTACAAAATGAGAAGAGAGTCGCAGCTGGAAGCCACAAGCTATTAAGAGACAACAGCATAAGCTAGTTGTGCTACACAAACACACACTTACTGGTTTAGAACAAGGTAACTACACCTCAAAGTTACATGAACGTGCTCAGGAATAAGCCCTTTCTACGCAGGTTCACAGACATCTTCAGATACAAACTTTACTAAAGTTTTTCCCACACATCTTTTACTTTTGCTTAGCTAGGCACATCCCTCAAGGACAGAAGTCTCAGTGTCATTATGTTCCTTTCAGAAAGCCTGTCCCCTTGGTGCTAGTGGAATGAGTTCTGAACAGCTGTGAACTCAGGCACTGAGGAAACGTTTCTGAGGTACAGTAGTGTTTATTACTTGGTTAGGTCCTGGTGCCTGACCAGCAGTCTCCTCCCATCCTCATTCTCAGAGTAAAGGGAAATTAATGCCAGTGTCGCCTTCTGGATCTCCGACACCCCACAAGACAGCAGTTTTGGCAGCTGTGCATTCACATCAGGGTGAGTCAATAGAAGACGCTGATTTTCTGCTAAAAAAAGAGAAAATCCAAGAATAACGTCACACACAATGACATCCCCATTACTCTTACAATTTTTCCCCCCCTAGGTGCTGATTTAACAAGCTTAATGTCTTTATTTCATCCACTAATGTGCTCATTCACTCTGATGTGTTCATCTTGCATAACACTCCTGCAGTGCAATGGTAAAGGCAGAACACCCACTAATCTTTGTGGGAGAATGTCAAAGGAATTCAGCCTTCTCTAATGACACTCTAAATAATAAAACTCTGCTTTTTTGCTGGTATAACTGCTTAAAAAAGACAAAATGATACAAGCGATATTATCTTAAGAGCAGCAATAATCACAGGGAATTTACTTTCCACCCCTTCAGTAGATTTAAAAAGCTTACAGAAGCAGACTGGAAATTTCACCTCATGATGCACAAAACTGCCAGACTTGTGTTAGCCGCTAATAGTATTGACCTGTAAAACTTTGTTTATGATAAGGTCTAGACCCAAGTGCTCTGCGAAAGTGACTTTCATGCCAAACAACAATTTTAGACTCAGTAAGTGTCATATTAACAGTACATTAACAATGATTAACATGGATTACATAGTATTACCATTCCCAGCACAGACTGCTTGCCAAAGGAAGAGAAGAGAAACAGTCATTTCCACTTCAGCAGTGTTTTTTCTCTCTGCACAAAAGCCCCTAAATTAGAAATGTTTGCTTGTAAAAAGAGCAAAGGACATATCAAACAATTAGCTCTTTGGCTAGGGAAATCAGCAAAGCCCCATAGAGATGAGGCTCTGCCACACAAACACTTAAGCTCATAAGCTCTAAGCCCAGCGCGTTGGTTAAACATTCTTACGACTATCGGATTTGTTTTCCAGAGGACCTCCCCCAAGACCAGATTTCTGATCCAGTAGCTCTACTGTACCCTCAATATGCCCAGACCCTATACAGGCATTACCCAACACAAACCCGGTGATAAATTCAGTTCTGCACTGAGATAGTTGTGAATAGCCAGGGAGGAAAATCTTTGAACCAATTTGGAAGTGCTTGATTTCTTAAGTCTGTTTACAGGCAACACTCAAAACACTAATGAGCCCCAAAGAACTCTCTGTGCTGCAGTCCCACTGAGAGCCTTAAAGAACAGCTCTCCTGCCCTGCACAACCCGATCGTGCTCTTCAGAACCAACTTCACTGTGCGAAAGATGTGCTCTGAAAATTTTGTACGCCTTATTTGTTTCCATTATCTGTCTGAACCTGACTCAAATACACACTCAGACAAGAGATCCCTCTGAAAATAATGTTTATAAAGCAATACAGATAAACATTAGTCAGATTTGTTTCTTGATTACTGAAACACAATATAATGGCAACTAAGAAAATAACATCAACAGAAGATACAGGTCGCCAGAGATGATCCTCTTCCTTGATTACAGGACTAGGGAGTTTCACAGGTTACATTACAGATCTATATGGCCAAATATTTACTGATGACAATTAATAGCACCAGGGAGTCTAGCCAGGCATTCTTAAAGCAGCTAAGTGCTTTCAGATGTTCTTTTATATCAAGTTGAGGGGTTTTAGTGGGTTTCTTTTTTCATTTGTTTTTGAGGTTTTTTGTTTTGGTAGGTTTTTTTTGGTTTTGTTTTTTTGGGGGTTTTTGGTTTTTTTTTACAAATCTGCTCTCACCATGAGAGAGGATAACTGTACAGAAATAGGAGACAGAAGCAGAAATTCATTAATTCTGTTCACTGCATCTAAGAAAGCACTGTTTGTGCAAGAGTCAGGTATGTCAGACCATTCAGACATTAAAATCTGTTATTGCATTATCTTTTGATCATTTCATCTGCATTTCAAGAGGTGATTGTGTTTCTTGAAAACAATATTTTCATTTCCTCATGCTGTTATACCCTACTGTTTTCCTTTGGAGAGCTCTTACCGTCTTATAATCTCGTTGTCTTTGAGGATACTGAAGCCATTGTTTGTTCTAAATAAAGTTTGCTCAGTGCCTGAAAAATTCAGAGATAAACAAATCAGCCCTATGGTCTATCTGGCCGATGTATTATGGTGAAGGCAGACTTCTGCTCTTCTATAACAGAGTGTTAAAAGAAAAGGTCACTGAATCAACAGCTCTGGGGAAAGAGCAACATTAATAGTGTGGAAAAACTCCGAGAATGCAACTTGAAGCAGAAGCACCTTTGAAGCTGAAGAGTGCTCTAATTCATGCCTGGTGCTGTAAAGAATAACTGACTTCAAGTTAACGGGTTTTTAGGAAGACTGAAACATGAGACCAGCTGTGCAAATCAATGTGCTTCAACAGAGAATTACAAGTATTTCTAAATAAATGAAATGGCTTTTCAGAGACCTAAATCTCTAAGAAGTCTTAACAGCTCAGCTACAATATTGGTCTGGTTCTAAAAATATATATGTAAATATCTACTGGCCATAAATTCTGAAATATCAAATATTGTTGATTTGATGTTTCCTGTTCCTTTAAAAATTACTCCACTTGTATTCATCTACTTGGATTATAACTCACTTGATCAACAACCTTTGCATCAAAGACTTACAGTCTTTCATGGCTCCTGTCAAAAGTTTGATCCCTCCTGTATAGTCCAGGATATTCTGGTCAGGCCTATCAAGTTTCTGTAGCAGTTCTTTTACGGACAGAGCAGCAAACTTTCCAGACTGAACTTCCTTCATTGCTCTCTCTTCATCTTTCACTCTTTTCTCCTCCAAGTTTACCTCGTTCATGCAATCTTGGAAGTCAAAAGAAAACAAAGCATGGCAGTTACATGTGTTGATATGGTCAAGTGTTAAGTGAAAAATGAAGTTGACTATGACAGAAAGCGCAATACCTTCTACATACAGATGCAGAGAATGACCCACAGCTCTGGGGAGTGAAACAGAGCTTAAAGAAGAAACAACCAGAAACAAAAGCTGCATGAAGAGACTCCACAGAAAGGTCTGAAAAGCAGCATGGTGGTTTCAATTAAGTTCCATCTTGACCAGAAAAGAAGGGACAGCAGTGTAAAAATTTCTATTTCTTACCTTTAAATAGGTTTTCCTTCTGGGGATCAATTTGTAAGATCTTCTCATAACACTGCCTGGACTTAACAGAGAAAGAAATGGGCTCTCAATTTAAGATATAAATGGGAAGATGATAAAAAGAATATATCCTAGTCAGAGCACCCTGTTAAAGCTCAAAAGTTCTTGGGCTACAGTACTTAATAAGCATGAAAAATAAAATTTATGGAAACACACAAGTCAAAGCTTTCATAATTAAAAATGTAAGTTGAATATTATTCTTAGTCCCTACATCTGCCTGCTATTTCAAACTAAAAGGAAAATTGCAAGTACAAACCCTATGAACATACTAGTAGGAAAACAAGGTTTCAGTGAGAAAACAGATGATGAGGCACAGCGTTAAACCTGCAGGAACTGTAATAATCAGCAGGGATCAGGCATGTGCTTCATTTATCTTTATCTTTTATTTGTGCATTTTGTGTAACTTGAGCATACACTCGGAAATAAATTGATCACTAAGCTTACAACAGGGAAGACCCCTCTTCGCAGATCAAGCTGCCAAGAACAACTCAAGGTGGATTTCATGTGACTTGTATCGTCCATGCTCTACAGTTACTTGTAGTGAAGTCATGCTGACAAGATCAGAAACACTTTTGAGCTTGGCTGCTCTCCTCTTCAGGCTCTTTATTATTTTTGAGCATGAAAGGTCAGGGTTGTACTAAGATATCTGGCAGTTTATTTCAAGCTTAAGTATTTCTTAGTAGAATGTTCCATTATTTTAACAGTACTTATGCTTCCATTAGGTTTTCACGCATGAAATGCACAATTAAATCTTTTGTCTGACATTCATTTCACTAGGATCTTGGAAAAAAAATGATAATCACTCTCACTAGCATCCTTCATCTTAACAGTTCACTTAACTTGAAATACGTAGAATTTTTCTCATCCACAGGTGATGTGCAATCATTTCTTAGTTATATGCAGCAACAGGTTAATAACACCTGCTGCACAGAGCAATTTAAGATAAAAGAAGTGAAATATACTTTATTCAAGTGTCTCTTTGGGGGAAATGTAGTTGCTGCTAGTAGACTGCAATCACAGGAGTCTGCAGTACCTGACAAGGACACTCCTTCATTCTGGTCCTTACCTGAGCTGAAATATGGCACTTCCAGCACTGCCACGTCCCCAAGGACACACTGCTAATATCAGTCTTGAAGCACTTCAACAGAAGTGCCAAACATGGGATTCTCTGAGCGAACACACAATCCTTGCAGACTCCTCAAACACTCACCCAGTCTAGACTCAAGCCTCACAGCAGCAGATAAAGCTTGCTGTCTTGGTGCCTGACAGCCGAGTGGTGACAAATTCCCACCAGGTAAACCATGTATATTGAGTAGAAAATTCCCTCGTTCTTTTGAGGTTGATTAGAGTACAAATTGACACAGCTACACAAAAGCGTCCTTCTACATTTTGTGTGTACCAAAGTAAAGGACACAGGCTATTCTACTAGATGTGGAAAGAAGACTTGACTTTAGAATTATTAGTCTTTGCAAAGCACAGAAATTTTTTCTGAAGTCTAAAGGCTCAACATACTTCCATATGACCGATTCTTAAGGTCACAAATTTCTGCCTTTCACCCACAACATCACGTCAAAAGCAGAACAAAACATGGTCCCATGGTCACAAGATTTAGTCAGCTTACCTCACTGTAGTGCTTCAGGGCCAGGTGAGCTTTCCCCATTAGAAAACAGGCTTTAATACATTTTTCATTGCACTGTGTTAAAAAAGGAATTGTTAGTTATGTGTTTATAAATTTAAACCTTTTAATATTTTTTCCAGCCTTCTGATTATTAGTTATAGCTGCCCAGAATAACTGGAAGCAGAGAAGTGGGTGTTCATACCATCTACTAGATGCACCTAAATTTTATATGCTGAATTATTACCTCCAGGTACCAACTTTCCTTCCCTATGCAAGGACCACAGCCTTTGGTCTGGGTAAAGGTGGAAAGCAGCTGGTGCTAATATCCTTCCCAGAAAACTGCACTGCAGGCAATATAAGCAGACACTTACGCCATTAAGGATCAGGGCCTGCATCAACAAGTCTACAATCGCAGACTTCTGTAACAACAGAATTTCTGTGTGTCTTAGCTCTGCCAGGAATGAAAAATGTTCTAATTTTCATTAGCTGTGCACAAGACAAATCATGTAAACATCTAGCTCAACACTAACAGGTTAGGTAATCTTTTCCAGCTCAATTATGTGTCAAAAATACTGATTTCTTGAAATGGTACTGCCAATATTATTGATAATCTGTGTTGTAGTCATGGACACTGCTGATGTAACACAATTGAATAATTTGGATTCAGCTCTTGGCATTTTATATAATCTTTACCTTTCCCACCAGATCTGATCTTTGTGAGCTTAGAGGTCCTTTTCCCCTTTTAGAAGGGTAGGCAAGATATTGTGTGCCAGCGTGTGCAGTTAATAGCTCATTACTACTTATAATAAACTTTCTAATGAAAATCTCTTAAGAGCTAGAAAAGCTTCTGCACACAGGCAGCAATGAAATATTAACTACTTTACACTGTTCAAGTTAACTCAGGATGCAGGAATCTATGCATACCACCATATTTCATTTCCATTAGCAAGTTGTCTCCATGTCATCAGTTACCCACAAACCTGCCTTCCAGGAGCACTTAACCTGATCATAAAAGACAGATTCCTGTCAAAGTTACCTTTAATGCCCATTCACAGTCAGCAATGGCTTTTTCATACTCATGCATCTTCAGGTAGGCCTGAAATAAAACCAAGAGAGTTCAGGTGGAAAAGTTAGAATACTTCAAATAACTCCCACTAACTATTGTACAAACATTGCCTAATTAAAAAAAATAATAAAATAAGTCTGTTGATTTGCCTAGCCATTGATTTTGCAGGATAATGACCATCTGTTTCTTAAACTTGTCTTCCATCTGCTTTGTAACTTAGAATAAATTTAATAAAAAAAAAAATTCAATACACACATATGGATTATACAAAGGCAAGTAGAGAATGCAAAGCAAATGTTAACATTCTACAGCTATAACAGTGATCCCAAAATCAGTGCATTTAAATAAAACTATGAACGAGAACGATTTACTTTTTCCCCACTTATTCTAGAGGAGCAGGGGTTCACCTGTGCCACATCCAAGGTGGAGGAGACACAAACACCCCCGAGGAATGACTAGCCAGAGCAGAACTAAAGCTTCTGAGGAATTCAGACACATCGATCAAGAGGGAAGAATTTACACCTTTAATGATCTTCTTTGTGCAACTTTTTAATTAAGTTTGTACAAAGATTAAAACCTTCAGTCTGCACTGTATTGCTGTTGGCTTCCAGCCACAGTAAAAATTAACTGTTGATAATATGGCTGCAAAGCAGAACTCATTAATTCCTGGTAGAGGAGCAAAAATTGTCTGCTCCCTTTTTTAAGGCAACTTATCTTACCTTTTTGGAAATTCAATTATGTAACAGAACAATCTTCTTAGGTTCTATCCTGGCAAACTAACAGTAATGGCAGTATAGTGGTAGCTCATTTCCACATACTGACCTGTGCTCTGTTTGTGTAAAGTTCCTGCTTATCTTTCAGTTTTTCCAGCCCTTCAGTGTATCTTTGAATGGCTATGACATAGTCTCCTTTCCTGAAGGCATCGTTTCCCTTCTCTTTCAGAGCTGCAAAATAACAGACGTATTCAAAAACATGCAATTGTTTTTTATTTCCCCAAATGGTGACTGAAGAAACAGAAGCCAGTATCCTATTGGAACAATCATCAAAATTCCAGTCCAGTTCCACTGCAGCTGTCTTCATTAGCCATTATTTGCAAGGGACCTGTGAGCTGTTCAGTGCATGTGATCTCCATTCCTCTTTCAGAGGGCAAACTGCATCTGTCTCTACCCAGCCCACCTCTGAAATGCCCAGACTCACCCCCTCCATCCCAAACCCGTAGCATAAAGATGGAAGTATGGAGAAGAACAGGTTGCAACAACTCTGTGAAGTATATAACCTCATTATATCCAGCTAATCAAGATCGTTGATCTCAGACAACCAAAGCACTCTCAGTATGCATAAGAATGGCACTAACAGAGGTACCTCAACAGCCTCTTAAATCAGCCCCAGCTCCCGCTAAGTAGTTTTTGAAAGCATTAGCTAGAAAAGCCTTTAGCAATTACCATTTGCTAAGCGTTCGTTTCTCTTCCTTTGTTTAGCTCGTTCTTTTGCATCCTGTTCCAAAATTGCCAGAAAGCCATCTTTGAGCCAGGAGAGTTGGTGGTATTTTAGTTAAAAACAAACAAACAAAAAAACACACAAAAGAAAAGCTTCATTAAAATCAGTCTAGAGAGGAGGAAAAAATGTAATTTCTAAGGTATTTCTGAGTAATTTCTCTACAAAGAAAATATTAAAGGGGACATTTCAACAACTAACTGAAACATGAATGACAAGCTATACAGATAAAAACCATGCTACCATTTAGGATTTGCATACTTGCCTCAAAGTATCTCATCTCTAGAGAAAAACTTGTTTCCTCTAAAATTCAGAATACTAACTTTTTAGATGAGAGGCCAGAATGTGATAACAAAACTACAACAACAAGCCGCCTACTCTGAACAAGTACAGCCACACTGGCAAGATTCTTGAGTGTGCTGCTAGATCTGACTGTATTTTTATTAAAGTCACTAGAGAAGTTAGCTTTGACTTTGGCAGGAGTGGAATTATGTCTTGCATGAAAAACCAGCAATCCTTAACACCATCTCTATTAAAACAGATCGAAGTGATGCTAAATACTAGAGAGAACACTGCCTTACCTGTGTTCACTGCCTCTGTATTTGCTGTATCCTAAAAAAAAGGAGAAACACAGCACATGCATGTACATACACAGACGTTTTGGTAAAACCAAGACCAGCAAGGGAACACTTGATTAATTTGTTCAAAGCTACTGGGTATCCGAAACTGCCAGGCTGATGCATACTGGGAATATCAAATCGACCCTTAAGCAAAGGATGGTAAGGGCTTAATAATTTTTTTACATTACTGGAAAGATTTCATTTGTATCTTTAATGGGACAAGTCACTGAAATCCAAACTCTACTGCAGGAATTAAAGCCTAATGAACTTAATGAAGGGAGCCTTTTGTCTTTGGCTAGTTTTGCTTAAGTTCCTGAAGCAGAGGTTAAAAGCTACAAGTTACGACACCTCAGAGCTCCCATTCAACTTGGATAAATCCAACAGAAGTATTCTGTGCTATTAGCAGTCTTAAGGCAAAGACAAGGCAACAGCAAGTACCTCCCAATAAGATAATTAGTGAAAAAAATTAAAGTCACGCTCAGAATATACTTGTAAATATTGCTCAAAACTTCCTTTCCTGGGAAAGGAATGTGAATTAGTGTTGTTTAAAAGACCTGAACTGCATGCAGCTTTAACTTCAAAGGGAAAAAACCCCTTACAGAAGGTCGTGTGTTGATGACCGTTCTGTTCACTGCAGTCCTGCTTTCTTCCTCCTTGCTGGTTTCTGGGTCACAGAGCCTTTTCTCTATTTCAGCAATGGTTTTTTCCTGGACATCTGGGTCTGTGGAATTCAAGCCTTGCAGTAAAGTGGCTAAAAAGCGGATGGAAAAATAAAAATATTTGAGAAGAGATATATACACAAAGGACTGTAAGTGATCCTGGAGGGACCAGGAGACCAGTTGTGCCTCTAATGACATATGCTTTTGAAGGCACTGGTGACCAGCCCGGCTATTACAAAGGGAAACATTTACAAATACAGCTTCCTATATTCAAATACACTTCCAAGCACTACCTACAGCTTCTGCGTTATAAAAATTCCTAGGTTTAGAAAGCAACCACAAAGGGCACCCACAAAGCCTCACCACACCTGAGCTCTTAAGACTTCGCACAAACCAAACTCAGACTGGGGACGGGCATTTTCCTCTCCCCATTCCTTCCCTGTCCCCGCTTCTTTCAGCCCCCAGGGCCCTCTCCGAGGAGAACGGGCCCGGGCCCAGGCCCGGCTCCCACCGCCCCCCTGAGGGGAACGGGCCCGGCTCCCGCCGCCTCCCCGCGGGCGGCACCCACCCCGCCGCCCCCCCGCCCCCCCGGGGCTGCCGGCCAGCCCGGGTCCCCCCGCACACTTACTGACGCCGTCCACCCGGCGGAGGACCCGCTGGAAATCCTCCTCCTGCCGCGGGGCCAGCATGGCGCCACCAGGGCCGGCGGGCGCCGCTGAGCGCTGCCATGGCAACCGCGCCGCCGGCCGCGCGCCCGGCGCAGGGCCCACGGGGGCGGGGCTATGCAGATGAAGGGGCGGTTGGTCGGTGGCCGCCATTTTGTGGCTGGCCGGTGCCTCACCCGCGGGCCCGCCGCTCCCTCAGCGCGGACCGTCACGGCCCCGGTGCTGCGGGGTGGCTGCGCCACCGTCCCCCGGGCACAGCCGGCTGCTGTTCTCCGCCTCGTCCGCGGCTGGGCTGTCCTCCCGCAGATAACCCACCGCGGGGGTGGAGGAGCCAGGGCCCGTGGCTCCAGCGTGCAGCGAGGGGTCCCTCTCCTGGCGCAGCCCGGCCCCTGCGGTTGTGGAAACCCGAATTCTTCTTACTCTGATTGTTAAACCTGTGTGTACAGAGTTTAGGTCAGGCTGACCCTCTGGAGTCGTCAGGAATGGCTAATAAAGTGACTTTTAATCACAGGAGGCAGCTTTGTGAGAGGCGAAACAGAACACCCGATGTTTGTGGTGGTCTTGTTAAAGTTAAACTGATCTGTCAGCGCTTAGGGCCTTCAGCCTCTCCCTGGAAGTCAATTACCTGCTGTACAATGCTAAAAATCACACCCTGTAAGGGAAAGATCCAGACCCACCACAAGACCTTTCCTCGGAAAGCGTGCATAGTAGCAAAATAAGTAAAGGCTATACAAACACGTAGTCAGTCACCTGTATGGACCTGGCAAGGAATGTGTGGTAAGATTTTGTATGTAACGCCTGTAACTTTGTACTGTGCCGTGCCCGCTTTGTTTGGTGGCATCCAGATTTGTGCAACCCTGTAATAAAACAGTATCTCATCCCGATGTGTAAGATCGGCTGGTTGCACACTAGGAATGGGCTCATAGTTTACAGAGGGCTGTAATGAGCAGAATAGTGCGGAGGGGCCCTTGGCCGCAGCCCTTCCCGGTGAGCCCTGCATGGATTCCTACGGCACAGCGGGGAGGCTCCGGGACCACAGGTGCCAGAGAGCCACTGTCTCCATCCTGGCTTTCCTCGCTTAATTTCTGGCTTTAAATCTCAGCGCAATGCTCCACCGATTGCTGAGCTGAATATGCTCCTTTCCCCTTTGCTGAACAGGTCAGCCTTTGCCTCGCAGCCCCAGTGCGCACAAACCAGAAGCGAGATAGATCTGTTGCTGCTCCCTCCTGCACGTTGTTTTATCAAAACATAGATCTGGGCTTGATTTGGCACAGCAAGGAGGGAAGCTGCCCTGCTGGCAGCTAACAGCAGGGAGCACATCAGCATGGGCCTGTTACTTCCCGAAGGAGCATTTAAGATCCTTTTAATCTGGCTTTTGTAATGCCCAAAGTCATCTTCTGTTCATACACAGGTGACAGGAATGGGGTAGCATGGGCAAAAAATCAGTGACAGGGACTTCTTTGGTTAATAGAAAGATCAGCTGAACTGGAGTTTAGCAGACCTGCCATCTGGGAGAGGGAAGCTGAAGAAAGAAACGTGACCGCTCAGCCGCAACAAATACCCTCAAGCACCCGTTGCCCTGATTTTTATACCAGACTTGGATTCTTTTTTTAAGATAACCTTTAAAGACTGGGGCTTTCTCAAGCTTTGATTGGGAAGGAGAGAGACTGGAGTCAGCTGAGGGTTAAACCCTCACCGGGAACTACTTTTCCTTCCCTCCACGTTAAGGGTCTCAGCAGCTCCCCAGAGCCAGCGCAGCCCTTCCCGGGGTGGGACATGCAGCCTGTCACCAGTGAGACAGCCAGAGGATGGCACCATCCTCCAGTACAAAAAGCAGCTGGCCAGCTGGGAGCAAAGCTGTGATTGCAGGCCTTTTCCTGCTTTGTTGCTTGTGCCACCAGTCAGCCTCCGTGCTCCTACCAGTCAGTCAGGATTGTGCACTGCGTGTGCTGCCAAATGCAAGCTGCCCACCCAGCTGTGCTGTGGATATATAGTCTGTCTGGGTGGGTGAAGCCACAGGAAAGGAGACACAGGTGCTGGCTGGTCTCCAGCAGCACACACAATGACCCAGAGACATGTGTCTCAACATTTTTAGGCTCTGAGGGCCAGCTGGGTGCAAGAGAATCCCAGCCCTCCATTACACCATGTGGCCCTGCCAGGATGCATCAGGCTTGTGGTTCAGAGTGGACTGCATCCAGCTTCCCCTAGCTGGCACTTCACACAAAGCACATCCCCATCAGGACATGCACACATACATACATGGTTCCAATAGCCAGATGAGTCCTTGTCACCACTCTCAGGAGACGCTCTTAAGACCACATTCTCAGAGACAGAAGACTGGAGGTGGCAGTTAATGGAAGCTGTCAGCCACCAAAGGGAGTCGGAGCATCACTGAGGCAGTGCTGCACTGCCAGTGTATTTTAATCCCAGACACATTATAACCCAGCTGTTTTAGGAGAGAAAGGCAAGAAACAGAGAGGTGACCTGGCAAGTCTCCTGAAAGCGGCAGTGTTGCCTAAGGTGTAGCACACCCAGAAGAGCAGGCCACTCTGGTTTCTGCTGGGTGTGAAATTAGAAATCTCACTGCAGAGTACCAAACCACAGCTACATTCATCTGCCTGCTCTGCCACGTCCCACCACACTACCTGGGAGGGGAAATGCTCTCCTGGGCTATGTGTGCCAGCAAGGTGCTGAGCTGCCTGAGTCCACAGGCAGCAGGGATCTCCTGTCTTTTCCAGCCCCTTTGCTGCAGGAACTGCCAGAAGATCCCTTTCCCCTTCCCTCACGCGCTGATACAAAATAGCTCCCTTCTCTCCCTGCACGTCAGCTCTGCTCTTGCTCACATAAGCCTCCCTCCCGAAGGTGGGGATTTTGTCTTGCTCTAATGAAGCCGTTTCAAATCCAGTGTCTGTGGTGCCCAATTACAAATAGCCACAAGGCAACAGCTGTGTCACTAGGATGCTCAGCAGTCTAGCTTTTATTTGTTATCCTAGAAAACCTGGGGAATAAAGCTACACTTAAGGTCTAAGAGAGTAAGAACTGTGATAGGTAAACCACACACAGTACAAAGAGCTCACTTTGCCAGTTCATTAAAGGACTGTTTTGGAGTTAGAGATTTGCAGCAAGTGGAGGTGGCACAGTCTTTCTTGCTTGCCCCCTCTCTCATCCCATGGGTGCTGCATGCAGGCAGGAGCATCCAGCCCTATGCACTGGTGGAGAGAGACCAACTCGGTTCCTGCCTCTCCCGCAGCAGCACCGGGAGCGGCTGACGGAGACAAGTAAAGAACAGGGAGAAGGGTTCTCTCCAATAGCTGTGAATATGCACAGATAAACTCCCTCCAGATGGGGGGAAAACTGAGCAAGTACTATCCCTGCAGTCTCTCCCCTCAGGTCAGGCAGACCGGCTGCTGCAGTTCAGCCACCTATGCGCTCTCAGCTGCCAGCTTTGCACTCTCCCGTCTTGCTTCTGGGACACCCCCCCAGCTCAGCGGCCTGGCAAGCAAAGCCTTTCAGCTGAAAGGTGCAGCATCTCTGTAGGCAGATCCTACATTTACTCCCAGTCACCTGCATCAAAATGGTCTTTACTTCTGCCCCTCCCATTCAGCTTCCCCTTCTCTCTCCATACAAGAAGTTGCATTTCATGCTGCCAAAAGATGCATTGTTTCTTTCGCCTGTTCATCAGGCTCTGCAGGAGGGCGACAGAAGAGGATAATTCTCTAGCACTGCGCCGAAGGCTGCTGCTCCCTCCCAGTGCTCTTCACTCTCCCCTATAAAATGACTCGGAGCAGCCGGCAGGCAGGTGCTGTGCTGCTGGAGGGGCCCGATGAGCCAGTGCCCGCGGTGACCGAGCTGCAGCAGTGAACCAGGGAAGCATGGAGAGAAAGAAGCCTGCAGGACCTGAGCCTCTTATGGGCAGGACGAAGCTAATAACACAGCTGTGGAAAATAAGAGTTGGAATTCATTTAGCAGCCAGGCAGAGATCTCATTACAGCAAATGAAACGAAGTTCTCCTGCTCCCCTGCAAGCTCTGCTAATCCCTTACAGAGAGCGTGGCTGTGGTGCGTGCTCCCTGCCCAGAGCGCTGGAGGCTGCGCTAGGTGCAGCACTTTCCTGCCAGTTTGCAGCGAACTGGAGAGCGCTTTATCGGCCAACGTGCCGAGGGGAGAGCCGTCTTTGCTGAAATGGGCTCCAGGTCCCAAATATTTCCATACAGTTCAGTACGGAAGCACTTAAAATGATGCCCTGAAAGCATTTGCTTGTGTATTCTGATATTTATATCTGATGACAAGTCAACTAATGAGAATGTCTAGGAAAGACAAGAAAAAGACGCAACTGCTTGCAGATCTCCGGCCACCTCCCTTAGCTGCCCCCCACACCCCCTGCTTAGACTTACTCTTCAGCTCAGCCAGGTTGACACAGACAGTTGGGTGCCATGGCCTCAGCAGAGGGAGAGACAAGCTAAAATTACCAGGAAAGGTGGGACTGAAGATTGATGAAGGACTGAAGAGCTAGTGAAGAGGCTTTCAGTCCTGTTTACCACTGAGCACAACCCCTGACTCCAGGGAAGGAAAACTCATCACTCTTCACACACGGGCATTTGCTCTGCAGCAACAGTAAATTAGGCCAAGTGCTCCAGGCCCCTCGATTAATCTCTGAGAGAGGAGGAAAGCCTACCTGAGCTCCTCACGGCTCATTAAGATGCTACAGCAGGAAACAAGCCAAACACCAGGGAACAGAGTCGGCCAGGTGTTGTGCAAAGGTGACACTGGCGTGACTCAGGGAAGCAGCTGCTAAAGCCAGGAACGCAGGAGGCGGCTGCCTCAGAGGCCCCTTGAAACAGAATTGGTGACTTTTACCACTTACAGTTTCCTGACTTGAAAGTACTTGAAATTCTTTTGTTTCAATGATTAGGTAGTGAGAAAAAAAGCTCTTCTTCAACCAAATGGAAACTTGTGTGAAAATACGAGTCTACTTTGCCTGAATTGGTGGAGAGATTTGCAAGAAAAAGTAAACAGCTACCCCTCTGCAACCCCAGACTAGAGAAATGAAACAAAATTTGGCATTTTGGCAGGTTTCAGCTAAAATTTCAGAAAAAAGAGAAAGAAAAAGAAAAACCCATCGAAAAAAGACATTATTTCCGAAGCATCTCTTGGCTTCCCAGCCTTCCTGCAGAAGCAAGTGGTATGACGTGACTGCACATGTGCATATTGGTTGAGGACACTGTCCCCCGTCCACCTGCTCTCCATGGTTCATGGTGGGCTCTGATAAAAACTGCGGCACTGCAAACACAGAGTGTAACGGGGCAGAGACTGACCACAGCACCATCCTGCCCTCTGTAAGCCACTGACTGGAATGAGAAGCTTCTGAACAAAGCAGGCTGGGACAACTCCGCAAACTGTGTAAAAGAGTCAGGAGAGGGAAGTCAGGAATCTGATGGAAGACAAATGACAGTTATAAAGGAGCGGAGAGCATGAATCTGGAACATGTAATTCAAAAGGAACCCCGCAGTAAGACACCCGATGAAAGAACCCCCCATGAAGATGGACTGTTTCCTGCTCATTTTTCCTGTCCCTTTTCCTCCAACAGCCTTTTCCAAAGCCGTAGTACCTACCAAAGTATATGGGGTCAGTGACAGCAGCGCTGCTGAAATACTGTCTTAGCCCAAACGAGTGTCAGTGTCAGCCAAGAGCAGAGGACAGGGTGCTCAAGGGAAGCAGAAGGAAGGGTGTTCCCTTGGGCTAACTACAGGTACTTTAGTTCAATACATTTGTCTTCTTTTTCTGTGAACAGTTCTGGCACCCAAATATCCACACACATCAGAGCTCTCATTTCTCCTTCTTTGCCCTGGGAGATCAATGCTTAGAGCTGAATTAAATTTAATTAGATTCATCCCACATTGATCAAGTTCAGGCAGCCAATTCAGGATGGGTTAAGGACGCCTTTTAAAGCCAACACTCACACACACACACACATCACCCCCCACCCCCCCTTCATAGCCAGCGACAGAGGCGCACCTTTCTATGGGAAATGCAGGTGTCCCCAAGTCACAGTAGACGTGAAACTGCATTTGTGCATCAGTTACATCAAGACATATACCTACGGTGGGACTGAAAATACTCCTCTTCGTGACATTTGGCGCTTTGGAAGAGCCCATCGCTGGCACGAC
>JAVJGJ010000036.1:6416655-6438359 GCA_035590215.1 Microhierax caerulescens | reverse complement strand
AGAGCCCATCGCTGGCACGACGCGTTGGCAGGGCAGGTTCTTTCTGCACATCCTCAGCCTGGACCACGCAGGCTGACTGCGGCGCGACCATCGCTCGCGTGTCCACAGCCTAGAGCCTCCGGCAGACGCTTCCCTCGTGCTGTGGCCGTGCCTTGAGGACTGCTCGCTCCGCGCTCCGCTCGGTGCAAATACAGCCCTGGGAACACACGTCTGCAGCCAGGACTGGGCAGAGCATCTAAAGAAGGGCAGACTGCAGGCACAAGCTTTTTTTTTTTTTTGTAATTTTTATTTGAACACAGTATTCTGACAGAATGCAAAGTCAAAATCCTCAGTTAGTATCAGTATTTACACCAGTGAGAATGGGAATAAAGGTGGAATCGATGTTTCACTTGGTAAAAAGATTTTTTGTTTTTTTGTTTTTTTAACAAGATAGAAGGCCCCCAAAAGTAGGGAATGCTGGGTAAGGATGTCAATGGAGGGTCTGAGAACAACTATCAAAACAGCCTAGTGTGAAAATGTGGGGTTTGAAGGCTCCATAGAAAAAGTGTGAAAATAAAACTCCACTCTAAAAGCTGAACAACTGGATGCACTATTATCTTATCATCGTTACGTATGGTGCAGCATGAAATGGAATCACTCCACAACTAGAAGCTGATCAGTCTGCATTGCCATATAGATATATATGTATGGCATGGATACATATATAAACATATACAGCGTAAACGGCATCAGGTTGGTCCCTCTTCAAAGGTTTAAATAAAAGCAATGAAGCCTAAGCTAGCTTGGAAATGGGGTACTTCTAAATTAAAACAAATTATTTTCCATTAAGGGCAAGTACAAAATCACTCTCCAGAATTAATCTACAAGTATCAGGAGGTATCGCGAGGGCATTGACAAGGAGCTGGATGGGCACTCCCAGTGTTCAGGCAATCACAGGGCTCACTTCTGCCTCGGAACGGTGCTCGCTCCCATCAATCTCGACACCAACCAGCTGCAGCCCGCAGGGTCCTTTCTAACGATGCCGCCGGGTGTTGGATCGGGCCTTGAGCTGGTTACTTTTTATGATAGAAATGCCAATCCAGGTGACAGTTGTCACAATTTTCACCAACAGGTGCCGACCAGGGTCACTGGACACGTTTCTGGTCATTAGCATTGCGCAGTGTCTGCTCCCTAGCAGCTGCTCAGCTCTCAGCGGGTTATGACTCAGGAGGTGTAACACACAGATGACAAAAGCAGTCCAAAAACTTTGCAGAAACGAGGAACAGATTGTTGCGGTCACCCACAGGAATGGAGGTACACACTGCCTACCCACTAGTCCTCTGCTGCCCCAAGGACTCTCCCCTGCCATAGACACACCACGGTAGCTTTCTGTCCAGCATTTTATGGACTGATTTTGTAAGAAAAAAATCCTAGGGACCAGGGCCCAAACTTCCCCACACCTACACCGACACCGCTGTGACGGGTCACGCAAGGGCCCAATCTGACGCAAGGCTTTGAAGTGAGGACCCATCCTGCCCTGCTATCCTGCTCAGGACAGGTATTGCATGAGTGTCTATGCCTGCATATCCAATCGTCCTCCGTTTGCATCCCAGGAGCTACGAAAAAAATGCAAACCCCTCCACACTTAGCAAATGACAAGACCAATATTTTTCACAGTTTGAAATTATGCGATGCTACTGTAAAAGACTGCATACTTAGAAGAATACACTGATAAAAGTGGCTCAATTTACCTGAGCCAAACTGCAGTCTACTCACCCCCCATCATCCTTCTGTTCATCACCTTAGCACAACGGAATGGATGCCATAGTCAGCTCGGTTTGATTTGATTTTTCATTTAAAGGCTTCTGTTCCTTGTAAGAGTTGTTCTCTTTTTTTTTTTTTTCCTGAATATATTTTTTTTTCAAATCTGAACTATCGCTACACCTTCCACATCCAAACTATGTTGAAGCTTTTATTATTTCAATACTATGACAAAAAACACATTTCACACTAAAATAGTCACGCATCCACAGTGCACAAGCTTGCAGATCTAAAGTAGAATAAAAAAGAAAACAAAAGAAAAAAAAAAAAAAAGAGAGAAAAAAAAACCAAAACCCCAACAGAAGGAACATCTCTATACAATGGGCTGGTCTTCCCCTATACACCTCTGCCTTCCTTCTGCTCAAACCTCCTTTCTTTTCACCCCAAAATCTCGGTGTTACCCCATGACTCTCAACGATAAATGCCACCAATAAGCTCCCCCTCCATAATGAGGGCGCAGGTACCACATCACCCCCTGCCCCAGCTGCTAAAGACCCGGCGCCAATGCAAGTGAACCCCGGGGAGCCCTGGCGCTGGTCTTCAAGCGCTTGCTCTTGATTTGAGTTTTGGTTCTGCGGAGCAGAGCTGGGTGACTCGGTACACGCGAGGTGACAGGACGGTTCAGCTGGAAGGGACCCACAAGGGTCACCCAGCTGCCCAGGGAGCCGGCTTCGGGGCAGGGGTGGGGGCTTGCGAGCTGCCAAGCACCCTTGTGCAAGAAGTCTTTGCTTTTCAGTCAGCTTCCTAGGGCCAAAGGAAACGGTATTTCCCGACGTACTAAGGAGGAATTGATGTAGTCAAACATCCGAGATGAGGGACCAGACCAGCCCTAACTGTACAATCTCCCTTCTGCTTCTCAAAGCTCCGGGAGGGTTCCATGAAGGAAAGGGGAGAATGTCCTAAAAAAGCAGAGATGATATTTCTCTTATGCAGTCAGGCCCAGGTCCAGCGAGGGACTTAAACTTTACTAATTTAAGTATAGAAGGACTCGCACCAGCAACTCTCTTGTTCCAAGTTAAGCACGTGTTTCTGTGGATTGCTGGATAAAGACCTTGGTTGGTGACAAGTGGTTTGAATACCCCCCACCCACCCAAAAAAACCCAAACCAAAACCCAGCATTACTTTTCTTCTTACTCCAGTAAGAAATAATAATAATAATAATAATAATAACAATAATAATAATAACAATAATTAAGAAAAGATAAAGGGGAAACAACTACTGTAAACATCCATGTTTTAAAATGTCTCCCTTTGCAAAGCAAGCATGCTGCTAACCTAGTATCTATAGACTGTATTTAATTAAAAAAAAAAAAAAAAAAAAAAAGGCAGCTATTTTACACATACATTTAAACACAACAAAAGTTAAAAAAAATATTTGTCAATTGTAAACACTGGAAAGAACAAAAGTTGGCAAAAATTAACATAAAATTTAAAGAAATGTAGAGTCTGAATACTGCAAATTGAAATATATCCCCGAAGCTGCAATTTTGGCATTCTTCCTAAAACCCAATAATTAAACCCAAATAAATGTCTAACGTGGAGAACAGAATTCAGTCACAAAGAGCTCAAGACACTTTGCATACTGAACAAATACAAGGTGAACAGAAATTATAACTTATTTATGAGGCTTTACATATTTCAAACTCGATGAAAAGTATAAAAATAAATTGTGGACTTTGTTCATTAAGTACCAGCTGTACCAAGAGGTACAGTGGTTATATCTGCTATACTAACGAAGGAAAGAACAGGGTATTTTTTTTTTTTTTTTCTTTTTTTTTTTTTTTTTTTAATGTCTAGGACTAGTTGATTTTGAGCTTCCCAACCACGCTGCAAATGGTATTTGCAATTTTGCTTATTTGAATATACACAGGGTCAGCTAAGCCCTGATTTGGTTATGGGTTTAACCCTGTTTTTAAAATGTATTACTTTTTAAAAGCAAGTGCACAACAAATAGAACCTTTCTAGAAATCTTTAAAAAAAAAACCAACAGTAAAGAAAAGCGAAGAAAAGAAAAAGAGAGAGATTCCCCCCCTCCCCCCATTTATGCATTTTCTGTTTTGTTTGTTTTTTTAAAAAAAGGCAACAGACACTAGAGGAATGAGATGTGTGTTGTGTTTTGTGTTTTAAATGCTTGGGTGAAGTTGTTCTGTCATTTGCTTTCATCTGTCGCTGATCATGCTTTGCTCTCATTTTCATTTGTTTGTGTGGCTTCATTGGGGACCATCTTGACTTCTGCTGGAGGTGTCTTAGTTCCCGTTGCTTGCACTTCAGATTTGTCTTCTACTGGGGTTTTCCTGAAGAAGAATCACCAAAATGGCACAGTTTAGAGGCAGAGAAATACAGACTGTCTATTGCTGATTTAGTGATAAGGAAAGAATGTGTTTCTGGAAACAAGCAAACATTTGCCTTGCTAGAGCAAAATGAGTATTTCCAGATGCAGAACTAAGTAAAACCAAGCTCAACCCCCGCCCCAGCTGCATTTGGCTCTAGTGAAATCTTTTTTCCTTTTCCTCCTGCCCTGAGTTAACACACTAGCAGGACAAGGTCGCTGGCTGCAGCAGAGGTGCAAGGCGTGTTGTGATGTGCAAAAGGAGCAGAAGGGAAAACTCACACAGTTGCAAAGGAATTTGATTTTACCATCATTCATTTATGCCACCCAAATGCCCTCCCATTTTAGCAGAAAATCTTTTTCCCTACAAGAAGTCAGTCCCGGAACTTCCCAGCATGTTGCAGGAAAGGAAACATGGAAGCAGTGAATTTTGCCAAACACATTATAAGTGTAAGAGAGGGCACATCTCCGCAGGCTACAGCTCAGGTTCATCAGCCTGCCTTCTGGCACCTTCCTGAAGGGTCAGAGAAGCCTGTTTGTCCAACACTCTCTTCATAGCCATGACAAGTGCCACACCAGGACACCACAAATTCATTTACTCCACGGACCAAACTGCATTAATTCAGCTGAGATGTTTCCTCACTGTGGGCAAACCATTTCCTACCTCCTTTCAGCTCGGTACCAGATCACGATCCTCTATTCTGTTTGCCTCTCTGTAGCACCCAGCATCGCCCTGCAGTGGCTGTGGGTGCAGTGAACTGAAGCCAACATGGATTTCTCTGCTTGGGAGCGGCTCAGCTGCACCCACCAAAGCTGCCTGGTTCCCCCCAACCCTGGTGCCTCTGCTCCCACCACCCAGGCTTTCCAGAAGGGCCAGATGCTCCACAGCTGTGTGGGGCATGACGCGGGAATGTCTCCTGCCTTAGGGGAGGATGGGAGCACAGCAGGGAGGTAGGAAGACCAGAGCCGTAAGATGTAAAGGGACCTGAATAACAAAGTAAACCAGCATGGGTTTTCACTCAGATGTGGAAAAGAGCCAGGTTCCTGGTCCTACAGCGTCTGACTGACACTTCTGTGAGCACTGACACATGCTGCAATTGCAGCGTCAAAGCTAACGATCAAGGCCAGGGCTTTATTTTGGATACAAATGCAAAACTTCCAGAATGAGGTCATTTTCGTGGAGATGTGAAGATGGAAAAAGTTCTGACCAGGGCTGTGACTTAGGCTATGTCTCCAGCGTGGCTGCTGTAACATAGCCTGGATTTATCTGAGCGAGCTGTGAGCCTGGAACAGCCAGTTTGGCTCCTGGCAGCGATCTAGCTGACAGTGCAGAGCCCTGCGTCCTCCACACGCTTTCCTTTGCAAAGCTAAAGATACAGCCTGAACTCAAGTCTTTTGGTTTTGGGAGCTGCTCCCACAGCAAATCTGAGCTGTCTCTGCAGGACTCTTTCTCGTGATAAAGCGCAGACCCTGCTCAGGCAGGAAAGATGAGATATTCCTATTTCATCCTGCTCTATCCACACATGGTGTCCAAATAGGAAGCAAGAAAGAACAGGGACCTTAGGGACTTGTCCCCTCAAGGGTGGCTTATCCATTTTCAGTCAGCATTTTCCAGGCTTCTGTGCTCATGGCTCTGTCAGCAACTGCCATCCAAACCGACACAGCAAGAGTGTTCTTGTCCAACATCTGCACAACAGCTGCACACCCTCCCCCCAGTTACCAGGTGAGGACTTCACGCTGTTTTCACTCTCCAGTTACAGTGTCTCCTGCCAAACACAAGGTGCAGACTCGTCTCAGCTGAGGAAAGTGGCTCCTGTCCAGGTGGCATAAGGCTCCAAAGGACCCCTAGGGCTGTCCTGCCTAGGGGCACGCTGCTCCTCTCGGAATAAATCAGCTGGGTAATGAGGAGACGCGGTACAGTGGACGGAGACTCATCTCTAACATACCATCCCAACACCGCGAAGTTATCCTGACCCAACTGCGCTGTGACTGCTCTCCCTCTCTCGGACAGCATCACACTGCCTTATCCTTTTGCCAGTTCAGGGACAAATCCAGAGGTCACATGGTGCTAGTTTCTGCCCCCCCCTTACACTGAAATAAGTTCTGAAGGGCTCCACTGATCTGTCAGGAAACTGAACGTGGGTGGCTGTGCTCACCGAACCCTGGAGCTCAGTGTCTCCGAGGACTGCACTCCCTCTGCACCAAACTGAACTGCTTCCCATCTTGTCTGTCGAAGAATAACCTACGATAGACCAAGCTGCATAGAACTCTAAAGAATAACGTATTTATGATAAATTCCTGGGTTTGTCTTTCCTCTGCTTCCCTGGCACAGCCTATTCCTGCTCTCCTCCGGGACCTTCAAAGCCAAGCCCTGTTTAGCCGGTGAGTTAGTTTGCTAAGGAAACAATGAGATTAGTTAGGAGAACACCCAACAAGAACACAGCACAAGCACCAGTGCACAAGAGACATAGCACACAACCAACAGAAGATTAAAGGCAGCCATACTCGGTCTTTGCAGGTGCAGCAGGTACAGAGCTGTCTGCAGTGGAAGAAGCAAGCTCGCGAGCTTGCCCGCTAGTCACACTGGCAGGAGTGGTAGTGCCAAGAGCTGCAAAAACATCCTTTGCAAGATCAATGTCTGGTGTCTTGAAGGTCCCTTCGTCCATTTTAAAGTCCTCATTCTGGGAGGGGTTTGTGGTGCTGCCTGAAGCAGCCTCGCTCTTCACATTGCTTGGGTTCTTGGTTGTCTCTGCTGGGCTCTTCACTGTACTGGGCTGCACAGGTTCCTTTTCAGGGCTCTTGGTGCTTGACACCTCCTGCTTGGGCTCTGATGGAGCTGGAGGACTAGTGAGGTTTGCAGGGCTTGGGGCAGCCGGCTTGGTACCAGCTGCCGCTTTGGAGGTCTCGGCCACGTTAGTGACAGCGCTGGGGCTGAGCACTGCACCTTGGTTGGACAGGACACTTGAAGACAAATTATTAGTAGCTGGAGCAGAGCTTGGGGTATCGCTGAGATCAACAAGGGGGGCCACTTTGGGGGTGGAGGAGGGTGGTGGTGAAGAGACTGAGGTGGCTGCCCCTTTGGCTGGAGTAGCCTGGCCAGGTGACATGGCGTTTGAGTCAGGAATGGCTGTGGCTGGCAGGGCAATACTGGAGGTCAGCGTGGTGGTCTCGCTGGTGGGGCTGTTCTGAGCAGTGGCAAAGGTTTCAGTGATAGTGTCAGAGTTAGTGGTGCCCGTAGTTACAGAAGGCAGCATGTCCTCAACAGTGGCTGCGGTATCGGCAGGGTGCCTGTGAAGAGGACAGGAGTAGAAGAGAAATAGAGACAATGAAGCCCGTAAATGACAGCAGGGGAAAGGGAGCGGAGTGTGACTCGGGAGGCAGGTAGGTGGTGCGGGAGCAGCATGGCACATCCATACAACACACACAGAACATGGAGAGGTACTCAGAGGAGCAGAAACCTTTCAGAGATCAAACATGCAAAGGGTAGCAAGGACTGGCTGGGATGACTGAAGAATAACGAGGAAGAGAAAAAGAGCAAAGAGAACACGACCTTCAGGAATGGCTTGTTCACACGCAGATTTTGGTTCAAGTCTTAGCCAAACGCCACCCCGCCAACTTACAAAGACTCTTCTCTTTTAGCCTAACTTTCCTCTCAGCCTCTTCCACCTAACCCCACAAGGAAGCTTTCTACCAGTTCCCTGAGCTGGCGGCCCTGTGCCATCTGTCACCACGCCACAAGGTCCCAGGGTAGGACCCCTGAATCCAGTCCCTCATCTTGGCCCTGTCCTTTTGCCTACAAGTCTAAGACCTTCATCAAACTGCACAGAATGTAATTCTTAGAATTTCTCACACGTACATGTAATGCATGTATATATATATACACACACACATACATACATGCAGCTTCGAGGTGATGTTTTCTGCCCTTTTGACCAGGTTCCAGCCTGTTGTGTTGGCTGGAGTAAGGTCTGCTTTAGGACAATGCCTGACAGTGTAACTACGCTTTAGCAGCCATGATGTAGCACTGCTTGCTTTAACAAGTACACGGATGCAAGGCTGGAGACACAAACGGTTTATTCCATGAGAAGCCAGCGTGCCTGAGAACACCACCTCAGGCTCATCGACAGAGAGGAAGCCTTCGTAAAGGAGGATAATTGAGTTAAACCTCCGGCAAGACTAGACAAGAAAAGTAGGACAATATAAATCCCAGCTATTCCTCGCTGTTGTGCAATGCATTTCCAGTGCTGCTCGTGGATGTAGCCTCCTTTCTCCTCCCGCTTCCCAGGCTTCCAGCAGAGCCATTTCACCAGTGGGCCCCATGGCTAACCTAATCAAAGGAGGCGAGCAGCGTGCGGGTAGGAGAGCCCGACCACCTCACCACCGGGATGACTCTGCTGAAGGACAAGAACCCAACTTGTGCCACCAATCCCAAACCTGACCCACATATTAACCAGAATTTTAGCAGCTTCCTGAAGTGAATTCCTTCCATTGTTACTCCAGAAGCTATGGAGAAGTATTCAGAGGACACTCGAACTCCAACAGTCTAGGAAAAAGCTTAATGCAGACAACAGGCAACACTTAAACCCTGCCAATCCCACCTAATGTGGATTCACAGACTCAGGTCCCAAACAATTTCTCCGATATCAACAAAGCTGATAGGCAGCTCTCAGCCCTCTCACAGAATAACCAGACTTGCCCTGTCTCTGCCACATCCAGAGCGTAGCTACTCCGCTGCTGCGGGCAGGGAGGACTGCTTTCACCACGGGGCATCCAAGCACTCCTCCAGCATTGCTAGAGCAGAGCTCAAGCAGCAGCCGGTGCTCGCTGGTGGCTTTTGCTCTGGATCCTTTGCAGTGAACCTGGTCAGGTGCCTGATCTACACGCTGGACAGGACTGGCAGAGCCAGGCCTTTCAAGAAACACTGCTTTACTCCCCGTTCCCTTCCAGGGCTGGAAACAGGAGTCATTGAATCTTGAGGAAAAGAGGCGGCATTTCCTCCCTGGTAAGTCGCAAACGGAACACGGAGATGTCACCTTTCTTCCTCTCTTCCTGCCCCAAGTCGTGGGCGTGAGAGATGAGAGATTAACACAACTGAGGGCACCGTACTGACCCTGTGCTAAGATTGACTAATGCCAACATACTCTGGCTCTGTCAGCGGGGTGGTCTCATTGGGCTCTGTGTGTTTTCCCCCATCGTGGTTGGGGGTCCGCTCCTCTTCAGTCCGCACCTCCACAATAGGCTCCTTGGACTCGTCCTTCCTGTAACAAAGGAATCACATGCAGATTGGGTCCCACTCACAGCCGAAGGACGTGCTGCAAATGCCAACACTCAACGACAGAAACAGACGGGCCGAAGCAGCGTATTACTTCCTTTTGTCACTTCCCCTTCCAGTTATTACGACAGCACGGAAGACCACCGTGATGTCGAGCACTTGGGCCACTCCTTTGATGGCTACTAACAGGAATAGGACGAAAACAGAAGAAGAAAGAGCTGGAGAAACCCCTTCCTGGAAATACAAAGCAGAACCAGCATGGCTCGGGATCCTGCAGTGCCCTCCCCTCAAAGATGAGGAACCCAGAATTCCCTAAAACAGTTTCTTTCCCCCAGCTGCTGAGAGGACACACTGCTCAACAGAAGGAGCAATATAAGCAATGACAGTACTCACGAGAAGGCGGCTTTGCCCTCCTCCATGTCTTTGCCTTTGGCTCCTGGGCCGGATTTGCCGCATAAGTTGACAGCAATGCACATCAGCAAGCCACACTTGTTCAGGAAGTAGCAGGTGACGTCCACGGCCACCAGGAGCAGCACGAAGATAACGATGAGAATGCCTACGATGGCAGCAGTCCCAAGGCCTGATGTAGGGCTAGTGCTGGCTTTAGAGACCAAAAAGAGAAGAAAAGAAAGCACTGTAGTTAAAAAGTGAGTCAGGGTTAGTTATGGCTCTACTTTGGCTATGCTTAGGTCACACGGGAAGCTTCCAGAATGCACGCCCTCTCTCTAGCTGCCTTGTGTTATAACCAGTACTTTATCCTCAAGACACGCGGAATGATCTACCTGAGAAGACAGATTCACTTGCACGGGCTTTTCCCCTCCCTGTTGGGCCAAGGCCTGGGAAGCGGACTAGAGAAACCTCTCCTACCGCAGCGTACACCTAGCTGCAATGCGGAAGGGCTCCTCCTGCCCTCCACCTCTTCCTCAAGACGAAGCTGCCTCTAGGGACCACAGCGACATCGGCACGGCCAGCCTGGCACCAAGGACAAGTGTAAGCGAAGCCTGGACTCTGAGGCTTGACTCGCCTGGTGGGACACAGAATCCCGGGTGATACCTGCAGGGCCTCAGCACTGATCAGCCCCTTATCTGGTGAAAACAACAGGAGGAACGAAGCCCCCTCCTGTTGCTCAGGTGAGACCCAGCTATCCAGAGCGGTGAGCTTTCGCCCCTCATCCAGAGACGGCTGAGCTCGTTGGGGAACACTCTGCGAGCGCCCGGGCTCAGGCACAGCCACCAGCCCAAGCAGCCTTCTGCGGAGGCAGGTGGTAGAGATAAGCAGACCGTCACCCTGTTGACATCGTCTCGGTCACAGCAGCTGCCCTCGCCACCACGCCCCGTCTCCACCACGTTCCCCCAGCTATAGAACAGAAAAAAATACCTTGCCTTTTCCGGTGGACAAAAGGGCAGCAGGTGAGAGGTGGTGATGGAGACCTAGAAAATGCGCGGGGTTGCCCATACAGCACTAACTTCAGGGGAAGCGCCTTTAACTTTCTACCTGCTTGTAAAATGCTGAGCACTTGCTTAGAAACAGGGAGTGGACAAACACATTGCTTAGTCCTGTCAGAGCCTTTGATCATCACAAAACCAGCCGGCACAGCTTTGAAGGTTGCCAGCAGCAGCTTCCCAGCCTCTTATTATCATACCCTGCACACAAACTACTTTTTGTTCCCCTTGTTGTGTGCAGAATAATTCTTCCCGAGCTGCTGATCTGCAGGCAGAGCATTCAGCTGATGGTTCATACAGTTCAGCTCCTATTCAGAAGTACCAAACTACTCAAAACCTGCTCGCTAGTCTCAGCTGCCACACGATCCGCCTCGCGCTATGGGATGGGGCACGCCAAGGCCCGTGTGTGCACCTGACAGAGCTGTGCATTGATGTTTACTGAGCCAGCTGAACAGCAGCAGCGTATCTGTCATTGTCTGTAAGAGCATTTTTGGTTTTTCTTTCAATTAAGATGCAATTCCCTTCATTTCTGCTGCATTTTTTTAGTGCTGGATGTCATAACCCCCAAACGCTTTGAATATTTTTGTTGCAGAAAAGCCCAGCAAAGCACCTCTTTCCCCTCAGCCCGACCTACGTTGACTTTGACGGGTGAAGAGATCATTTCCAGGGCTTGCAGCCAGAGCACCACATCCTCTGCCACACATTTTATTACTTGAAAACAGGAGACGGAACATCTTTAGCATCTTTTAAAGAGTGTCGTTTCATTTTGTGACCCTGATGTGTATTAAGGAATCCAGACTCCAACAGGAAAGTTTCTTTCTGCATTTGACTGTATCTAAAAGTCACTCTGAGGCACTGACTGACACCTATATCACAAGTCCATTAAATGCTCAGCAGAACATCTGTGCCAGCACCTTGGAGCAAACTACACAATTAAGTGAATTAATCACACTCCGATGCATGCAGGGAGTGAGGAGGCCAAGTATTTTCCCTCTTCTAATGCATTCAGGATTCTGGCATGGATTATTCAGTAATTAACACGTTCCTGTTCACAGCAGCTCCTGGACAAAAAGCTAAAGATACGTCAAACTTTTTTTTTTCTCATCTACATCACCTTTCTGGAAACGAGCTCCTCGGCAGGCTGCTAAAGGTGCATTATGGAAGGCATTACAGGGGGGGATTACAGGTTCCTTGTCGTGCCTTCACAATATACCTCACCTCAGTCACCAGAGCTGGAGTGAGACAAAATATCTGGTCCTAGGACAGATAGAATTTTCCCACGTGCCAGATGACATCTTCTGGAAAATTCCATTCAAATGAGAGTCCTACTCTTTGCTTCCTCTCCTCACCAGCTTTTACAAGACCTGTCAGTATCAACTATAAGCCCCTTAAGGTCAGGAATTACCTGTGGCACAAACCACATCTACAGCCTACACACTGCCCACAGCTTGGCTGGGAACCGCTGCGCGTGACCCACGTGCGCTGCAGGAAGAACTGCAGGAAGAACTGCAGGAAGAACTGCAATCCCTCAGGACAAGGACAGCCGCTGCCCCACGGCACGGCCAAAGCTTCCGTGTCCTCAGCAGGCAGCACGGAGCCGCCGTCTGCGAGTGCCTCAGGGTTTACACACGGTAGGTATCGGACTTGGGCAAGCTGCTTTACGTGAATAGTAAGGAAGGAACTAATTCCTTCCCTGTGCAGGAATCAGTTCGCTGTGCCACTGGAGAGCAAAAGGTTCAGGCATTCCCACGGGATCCTGGGCCAGCCCGTTACCATTTCACTTCGGGCAATCCCAAGGCACATGTATAAGCAGGGATACAAGGAGCTGGAAATGAAAGAATCCCTCTGTCTTTGGCACCAGTATGACTAATGTGGGAAAGCTATTCAGAAAATACACTGAGGAAGGAGACAATGCAGGGAAATATCACAACTGTGGCTGAAGAATTTAAAAAAAAAATAATACTTGGAAACTCAGTCAACGTAACTTCAAATGAGATGTGCAGGGATGAATTAGGTGATTGTAGCCTGTATGAAGCAGAATAGTATGTATAATAAAGGCACTTTATTTGAGCAAAGATACAACAAGATTCAAAAGCTGGAAGCAGAAGGTGGATGAGCACAGGAATAAAGTTGGAAATTTTAACAGAAATCCCCAAGTCCCCAGAGCAGAATGTCGTAACTTTCTCCATCAAATTTGGATGAATAGAAAACCACGTCACTTTCTAAACACGGATTTTAGGCAGATTATTTAGCACTACTGCAGAAAAGCCTGCCTGAATACTCACCTCTTTCTACTTAGGATTAGTACCAGAAAGGAAAAATGGATGAAAAAGACTGTTCCTGTTCCAAGCAACATTTGCCATTCCACGGACAACAGTGGCGGATTCTCATGTGTTTGTGTGTGCGTGTGTCCACATTTCTGTGATTAGTGCTTGGGAAGCAGAGTATTAGTTCACTGATAGCCCTTGGCAAGCACTAGGATCCAGTGGGACAGTAGATGCTCTGCAAAAAAAACCCCCAGCCAGTACCAGCCCCCCCCAAACCGACCCATCTTGCTAGTGGCAACGTGTACGATGCAGAAGGTGCCAGGCTTCTGCTCCAAGGCCCAGTGAGGGCTCTAGGACTCCATCTACAACCTGCCTAAATTTTGCTGCCATTAGCTTCTTGTGAGGCCCTGAAAACACAAACTTAACATGAACAAAAGTCTAAAAGCTCACAGACAGAAATCAGACAACTGTTGCAGGTATCCCAGGCTTTATGAAACTTGTCCAAATCCCAGGCACGTTATCAGATAACCTGCAAGGCTATTTTCACATGAAAGGTTAGAAAAGATCAGATATAGTTGAGAGAAAAGATGGGTTTATGACTAGAACAACAGATTAAGATGTTCCAACCTACCACTGATTTTCTCTGTGACCCTAAGCACCCCTGAAACAGCAAAGCTTCAGCCACTACAACTGCCAGAGACCCGCTGGAGCCAATATAACCAACAGCTCGTAGCAAAGATGTGCCCCACTATCCTTCTGCTCTGCCTCAGGGTCCCACCTGCTATGTTTAGGAAGCAGGGGCATAATCTACCTAGAAAGCTACACTAGGAGGGCTCCTATATATCTACAAAATAATTCTGAGTTTCCTCACAAGCCCGTTTGGTTTAATTAGCGTGAAGATACAGTTCTAACCCAGACTGCTGTGGTCTTGCAGCCACAGAAAGTGACCCGCAGCTGATGCACAGCACGGCACAGAGCACCCGAGTTACACTGGGATTCTGTGCTGTCCGTGACACCAAGCACTACTGTCCCCACAGAGCCAACTTCTGCTATGACAACTAACTCTCTTCTCTCTAGACACCCAAAGGAGAGCTACTGAACAGGTACAAGCCACCCCTCCTTTCTCCCTCCCTTCCAAAGCATCATCCTTCTCGCTCGGCCCTCTGCCCAGGGAACACGAGCAGCTATGCCAGGAAAGGCTGCCAGGAAGAAGAGTACGGAGTTGGGGAGAATAAGAGCAAATCTGCAGAGGAATGCCCTTGGTTTTGTGCTATTCTCAGCTCTTATGTTTCTGGCAATGAAACTGTAATGGCCTGCAATGTTTTTTTTTTCTAGGCTACTAAGAAAGCCCTGCAATTTTCAGCAACTTCCAAATCTCTTCCACTAGTTCTGGTTTTATAAATTCTAATTCATGACATGAATTGATATTCCAAATCTTTCAGAGACTAGCAATAAGGAAGAATAATATAAGAATTGTTAAAGACCCCATGACCTTTGAGGCTGTTAGTGCTGCATTTCTTTTTTCTGTATATATTTTGTAAAGGCATTCTGCTGTTGCTATAAAATGCAGGAATGTAGTACATTATTCAATTTCAAAAACTGGCACGTTTGATTAAATTGAATTGATCTACAAACACTTCAAGAACTATTCACTCCATCCTATAGCTAAAATAATATTTAGACAATTAATATCCATAACAAGTTTTTGCTGGGGCCTAAACCAGTTCAGAGCACAAAAGAGAGGTGTAAATGAACCATTAGGATGCTGAGCACCAGCTGCTACCACCGTGCCGGTGAGAGTACACGTGTGTCACCCAGCGAGTGCTCCCGTGCAAAGAGGCAGTGGACATTTCTGACCTGATCCAGCGCACATCCAACCTGATGAGATGCTTGCTGCCGAGTCCCTTTTGCTAGACTCAGGACTGAGAGGAGTAATATTTCCACAAATTAAATAAGGAAACAAAAAATGTTAAAAAATTGGAGTTCTTAATTCTAAAGAAGTGAAGAATTTATTGATTACAGATTATTTTTTTCAATGGAAAATGAGCTTCCTGCAAGACTGACCTTTGTAATCACCCTTACGTTACAGTGTAAAATGAAATGACCCATCAGTTTTAGTTCTGCAACTCCGTACAGACATCTGCCCTGCCAAAGGGAGCAGAACTACTCAGATGCATCTTCCTGGGGTGGGTGTCTCAGCTAGAGCATGCAGAGAATGTTCAGGCACAGACAGACAAAGAGACAAAAAAGGGATGGAGAGAAGCAGATATTATGCCAGGCATTTCAAAGGTCCTACAATATTTGGCAGAAGAGAGAACAAACAAAACAAAAATTCATGTCATGCATCAGAAGGAAAAACCTCAAACAACCCAGGAGAAAAGCTGTTTGTTCTCAGTGGATGCTAACAGCTTTACTTTGTAAAGACTCAAAAGTATCAAAAGTATCCTTTAAACAAGGGGTGCCACGTTTTACAGACCTTGTTCTCTCAAGACACTCCACACAATTTATGGCGGAGAAAAGCAGCGTGCAAGCAACCCTCTGTTCCAAGTGCAACAGCTTCTGTTCCCACACAGATTTAGGCTCCACAGATTTAGGTTTGCTTTCAACTTAGCTACTAGGTAGCAGGAATACACAGCAGCCTGTGGAGCATTTCTTCCAGGACAAGAGGGTGATGGCTATTTCCCAAACCCACTACTGACCTCCTTTCAGATTGCCACCAGCACCGCGTGGCTTCAAGCTGTTACCTTCCTGTGACTGCGTCCCTTTCCGACAGTGAAAAGGGGAATATGAGCATGCAAAAAAGGAAAAACTATGAGCAAAGAGTCACACAAAGATCCTCGTTTCAGGACTAAACCAGACTGTAAACCTGAACAGTGACCTGCAATCTGACCCCTGCCACTGCTGCCCTTCTTCACCGTACGCTACTGCATGCACACACTGGCTGCTTGTGCCTCTCCACCAGCTTCAGGAGGCAGGAGAGCTTCAAAAAATTTTATCTAGCAGAAACTAAGAGGTGTGAACAATTGCACCCGATCCTGGTGGAGCAGAACATTATCAAACAAGGCCCTCCTGGAAAATGAAGGCAGCCACAGAAATGCTTTGACAAACATCTTTGAAAATACGTAAAGACAACAAACTCGGAACATGGCTCCTGGAATCCCATGGGACATGTGAGATCCTGCAGGGCTCTGCGGTTCATCACACACACGGGAAGATCTTTTCTGAGGGTCAGGGCTCCAGCCCTCCAGTAGGTGTGCCTCGTTCACGTGGAGCGTGTGCTTGCAAGGCTGCGTGTATGTGCTGAAAATCTGAGTGTTTGAACTTCTCCTGGTTCCAGATCTGAACCTAGGCCTCACCTCTGAGCACAGAAAAAGAGAGCTGGCTTTTTTAAATCGTATTTTATTTACACCAAGAATAAGGCCTGGGACCTTGTCCAGCACTGACTGTCAGACCTCGAGGACCTGACGCGTATCTAGTATCTGACATGTTACGAATCCACATAAACTGGTGGTAAAAATATATAGTTATGCTCCTTATGTTTACAAACACAGGAACAGAAGCTCTTTTTGCATATATTCCATGCTGACTGGATTCCTGTTTGCCATTATGGGATTCATTTCAATTAACTAGCCTTGTAAACGATCTCCCACCTACGTGCCTGGGCTTCTCCTAGCCCCACGCTCAGGCAGAGCATCGTGCATCTCCACCGCCTGAAGGCACCTCTCCTTCAGCAGGAAGAGCAGCCTCCAGAGGTGCTGCCCTCTCTCCACGCAACGCTATGTGAAGTTACAGTTTAGACAAGGTAATTTTAATAACCTGTGAGCTGGGCAAGATATCACAGCACGGTCAGCGTTGGAAGGGACCTCTGATAATCATCTGTCGGAGCCGCTGCTGGAGCAGGTTGTCCCAGAGGAGGCCACACAGAATCGCACCCAGACAGGTTTTGAGGCTCCACAGCCCCTCCGGGCAGCCTGTGCTGCACCCTGTCACCCTCAAAGTAAAGAAGTTTTTACTCCTGTTCAGATGGGACTTGTGTGGCAGTTTGTGCCCCTTGCCCTGGTCCTGTTGCGGGGCAGCACTGGAAAGAGCCTGGCCCCGTCCTCTGGGCACTGGCCCTTCTGACGTTTGTAGAGATGGGTACGGTCCCCCCTCAGCCTCCTCCTCCCCAGGCTCTCTCAGCCTTTACTCCCAAGGGAGATGCTCAGCCTCCACCAGCGACCTCCGTCTGTGCCCAAGGGAGACCCACAGTGCGAGCTGGTATCAGACCAACAGAGGAACTTAATAAATTTAGCTACAGGGGAAGGTCACACGATCTTTTAATATTATGATTACTCTTGCTGTATTTCAGTAACACCAAGATGTAAACTCAAAAGATTCAACAAATTCCCTATACCCTAAAACAGTGGAGGTGAGGGTTTTTTTTTTTTTTACAAATAAATCCATCTGCGTGTCAGTTCATGCAGTGCAACACCTGCACAAAGAATTCATCTATAATTTAGGTAGAAAAGCGGTTCACAAATCATAATGAACAAGGTCCGAATAAACACAGCAGAGACTTAGATGCACAGCATAAACCGCACAGTTAGAGGGACTGATGGCAGGGTTTTTTCTTTGTCCCTGTTAGAATTTTTTTAGAAAGATTAATCCCATTCCAGGCAACTCATAGTATTTGAGACACTCTGTACAGACAGCTCAACAACCGTGTCAACAGTTTCATCCTTGGCAACCTCAGGCCCACTCACGGAGAAAGGAGAGACCCAGAGGGTGACATCCCCCCGGTTTTAAGAAGAGCATCAGAGCCAGATGGGTTTCCCATCTGTTGTGGTTTAACCTGCAACCAGGACACCATCACCAAGACAACTCACGAGGGGCACAGGATGGTTCGGTTGGTGGTTTTTTTTTTTGTGTGGTGGGTTGTTTTTTGTTTTTGTTTTAAAGTAAGAACAAGAGAAAAGAAAAAAAGTAAACTGAAATTTGTTCAACGAAATGCAATACACAGAACTTGGTAACATGGTAACAAAGATGCATTATATTGCACCAGTTTACACCATGGATTAATCCTGTCTGGTAGCATCACATGCACAGCTAACTGTGAATATTATTAAGGATCAGTAATAATAATAATTTAGCTGGTCAGGTAACTTGATCCAAGCTAATCTTTTCTGTTAAAATGCCAAGCAAAGAGAGCTCTCTATGAAGTTGATCACACAGTAGTGGAAAACCAGAAAATGTTAGACAAGCATCCATTGCAAATGTGTATGCTCATGGGCTGCACTGTGCCCCAGATCCATCACGGGTCATGAGATACTTGACTGCACACCAGGGGCCAACTAGTCGCAAGGATTCAACCACAGAAGGAATAAAGAAAGAAATCTCTTCAGTGTAATTCCCACAAGATGTTTATATTCAGACCACCGCATCAGGAAAACCTTCTAATGGCCATAAATTTGAATCCACATGCAAAAGCCCACAGAGACATTCAGGCAACCAGTAAGATACCTCTGACAAATCTTCTTTCTCTTTTTATAGTCTGTGGGTTTAGATTTGTGGATGGGGCTTTAGAAACCTTTTGCTCAATACAGTGGTGATCAGCACCAGATGTGCAGAGACATGAGTAAAAAGCAGTATCTTAAAAGGCTTTCAATATTGTACCTTCCTTTGATGAAAAACAGCAAGCAAACAACAACAAAAATCTTTCTTTACATTCATTAAAAAGGGAAAATTCATTACAAGTAACAAAAAAATGTTAAAGAGAAAAAACTTGGCTTAAACCTTTTTTCCTTGTTACAAAATACTGACTCTTTCAAATGAAACTTTTTTTTTTAAATGTTCTGTGGTTTTTGTTTTTTTTTTTCTGAACTGACATGATCCTCTGAAGCAAAGTTATCTGCTTTCACGCCTTGGTGGGACCCAGGCCTTTTCAAGCAAATACTGCTTTATTTTATTTTAAGTTTCTAACAGAGCAAAAGCAGAGTCACTGCAGAGAGAAGCAATGAAACAAAGGAGGACGACGTTGATGGACTTCCCAAGGTCGCTGCAGGTGCCAGACAATGGTTCCCAGGAGGGGAAAACATGGTTGTTTAAAAACAAATTTGGTGCATGTGGCAAGCGTGGATGTTTCCCCGTGAGATCCAAGGTGACATGTATGACGACAGACATAGGAAAGGAGTAAGGGGAAGAAGGGAGAGGGGAGGGAAGAAAGGACGAGGAAGAAAAAGAAAGAAAGAGAGAAAGAGAAAAATAGATAAAAAAAATTAGGTCATAAATATAGAAAACATAAGAATCAAAGGTTTATTTAATTTCGTAAATTAAAATGGCTAAAGGTTAAAGAAGAGCATTAGCACATTCACACCGACAAAAGGGCTGGTTCAGAAGCTCAGCAATGGCCAAAGCCGCAGAGCAGGGTCCGAGTCAGGGTTTATGGGGTTCGCAAGCAAATGAGATTAAAAATGATGGAACAGAAGGCTCAGCGAGAAACACAAGAAAATGGTTATCTGGTATTTGAAAGGACAACGCTGCCTTTTACATATTCAAAAGAAAAAAGAAAAAAAAAAACAAAAGCTTTTGTGTAGCAGACAATCCACCTGCCTGTCCACGTCCTTCCCCCAAAAACTGTTGTACCGAGGACTTGGAAAATAGATCCAGGTGACTAAAACCCCGGAGTAGCAAGGTCTCAGGAACACAGGACTGACTTTTCCATTTAGCTTTCCAGCTGCTTGTACACTACTCTAATGCAATTATTATTATTACTACTGAAAATGATACCCTTATCCTTCCAACCACTTTAAGGACACCGTACCGATTACGGCAACAAAGGACTCTACATAATAAATATACATTTTGTCCGCAGGAAATCCCTAGCTATTACCTTCAAGCAGAGCAACGCTGTGTTAGAGGCTTTGGCTCTGACTTCTCCTGTGTAGCTCCTTTTGAAATCAAAATGGAAAAGCTAAATGCCATGAAAACAAGAGATGCTAAGGAAACCAAACCACAGAGCCCCTGCCCTGCTGCGATGCGGCACAGAGGCCTGTGGGGAAAACCTAGCCTGCCCCCTGCAAATATTTTCCCCAGTGTTATTAGTTTGGGGATCAGCTCGGGGAACCAAAGAGTCTGGAAACACCCTGGAAGGCCTAACAGAAACAAAGTCCTCTACGCAGTGCCGAAACCCTAGCGAAACAGTCACAAACCCAGCACAGCCAGCAGTAATCGTTTCACTGCTCTGCCTGCCCCTGAACCAGAGCACATCCCCGCTGGGCTCCAACCGCACCTGTCTGTTGGGTCAATCCTGCTGCAAATTTGCACTCCGAAACAACAGCTTTCCAAAGAGCTTCTGACATCTCCATGTGCAACGATTGAGCATCAGCCCCAAATCCTGATTCCTCCTACGCTGCACGCCAGACTGAGGAAGAACTTCAGAGAGGCCAAAGAAGTTATACCTGTGATAACAACCTGGGCTTTTTTTTTTTTTTCCTGCTTTTTTTTTTTTTTAAATTTCCTTTTCCCATTTTCTAGAGGGTCCCTGCCCACGTTACTGTTGGATTTAGAGGGCTCAGTAGCATCTGTGCTCGTTGCTCCCCCCATTGCCATGGGACATGGCAGTATGAACCCGTATTCCAAAGGCACCAGCATTCTCAGAATTTGCTAATGCATCTGTGTGAGAAACCCCAGCTGCCCCAGGGAGCTTTGTTGTCCCATCGGGCAAGTAATGGAGGCTAAAAGAGAACATCAGCACAGGAAAAAGGGCTGCAGAGGAAGAGAAAGCCCCACCAGTTCTTGCAACCTTCCCTGGGGAGATACGTCACGGTGCAAAGGAACCACTTTCTGCTGCTCCCAGCCTACCGCACTGGACCTTAAGGCACTCTGCCAAATTACCCTCACTTTCTCCTGCCACATCAGTCACAGTTGTCCTTCAAATATGTAAGGGTAGTAAGTATTAGAGCTGTTGAAAATGAGAATCAGAGAGTAAGTTGCTTAATGAGTTACTGAAGGTCCTTCCACCCAAAACTACAGCCTTGTTCAAACACGCATCCCAATCTCTCTTTTGCCCCATCTCCCTCCTCCTCCCTATCCTCCTCCTCCTCCCTACCATGCACATTTTCCAAGCCCCAGCCGCCTAGGTCACTCCTTTGTACGCTTATCTGGCCCATCAGGTGGAGTCCCGCGTGCAAACCGCACAGGGTCGCAGCCGTTCCCTCCCGACAGGAGCGGGCGCAGCGCGGCAGACCAAGGATTAAACCGCAGTGCAAGGGAAGGACTGGAGGAAACTCTCTAGTTGTTCTGAAGAAAAACACGAGACTGGGTTAACAAACTAGAAGACAGAATGAAATCAAATCACTCCGTTCAATATGGACTGTCAGCACCAATCCTGGCATGAACATGCCTAGCTCTTGGCTGTGCAGGGAGAACCTGCCTGACACAGCTCAGCTTCAAAGGTTGTCCATCTGCCGTTAACTAATCAGAACTGTAATTTACAGGTAGTCCAGCAATTTCATCCTTGAGGTTTTGGTTGTTTGGGGGGTCGTGGGGGGGGGGGGGGGGGGGGGGGGGGGGGGGGGGGGGGGGGGGGGGGGGGGGGGGGGGGGGGGGGGGGGGGG
>JAVJGJ010000036.1:6401102-6415333 GCA_035590215.1 Microhierax caerulescens | reverse complement strand
CAGCCTCTTCCCTGCTCAGAATCATTTCCTGCAGCGACACCACACCTAAAGAAAACCCCTCACCCTTCCTCTCATCTCTGCCACATCACATCACTCTGCAACTCCTCCCTGCACAGCACTTTGTGTCCTTTCGTGCCTCAGCATGCTGAACTGAAATCGTCTGAGACACGGAGACTTACCCCTTAACACAAGCCTGGCCCAGCTTACCCCTGCCGTTCCACTCTGCGCCCTTCAGGGAGATTTGAAAAGGCACACACAACTAGTAGCTTTAATAATTCCTACTCAGTCTCGGGCCATCTGGATGTACATTTCACCCAGATGAATTTGAAAAACCTGCTGCCAAGGTACTTTGAGACAGTCTCGGGCAGTTTTCTGAGACTGGAGAGAGTTAACACTTCCCCATCTCTGCCGGAATTTTGTGGTTCTGTGACACTAGATTGTCCTTTTGACATTCCAAGGACTCTCCCTGCTTTAAGAAGGGCTAAGTAACCTGAAATGCACAAGATGGTGATAACAAACGTTCCTGGGATTTCTAGACCGCGGTGCGAAGTCTGCTCTGTGACTTGACTCTAAGGACTGTTCACTCGTAGTGTATAAAGAAAACTTACTAATAGCAATATGGGATTAGTTCAGCACCACATCTGCCAGCCCCAGCCACTGAGAGTGTCCTGCTTTTTTAACAGCTGGAAAGCTTCTGTATCTCAGCTCAAACACACTGGTACAGCTGAGCTGCTCCCAGGTGTATTAAGACTGAGAAAGTGTGCAGACGATAGGAAAAAAAAAAAAAAAGCTTCAAAACCTTCTGGCATTCCTTCTGCTGCCCTGAAAAGCTTCATATTCTCATTGACTATCCCTCAAGGTCTTATTCCTCAGGGATGTGCTAAGCAATCTCTCTGACTGGGTGTTCTTTTGTAGGAAGCAACCACCAAATACCACCTAGCACAAAACAAGGGCCACGTTCAGCTTGCAACAGTACTAGCTGCTCACCCCATAGATGGTCTCTGTCAAGACTAGGGCTAGATGTTTTGCTCTGAGAATCACGCATTTTGCAGTCCTGGGTAATTTACAACGAGAGCTGATTAAATTCTGCCTAAAGGGGAACTGCTTCCAATAGCACCTCTCACTTTATCTGTGTCTAAACTGACTACATGGATTGTCTTACTCAATAACCTGAGCTGTTACCGAAGCACACATTACTCGATCAAAGACGGCAGTTCCGATGACCAGCGGGAATTATGATTAGATAACGTGTCCGAAGGCGGGCAGCGCTCTACACTACAAACCTCTGATCCCCATGCTATTCAAGCTGTTGCTGGCCATCCCATCTCAGAAGCACAGGACGTGAAATACTACTACGTCCCTGTGATTACCATATGCTCACAATTCTACAGAAGACAGCACGGAGAAAGAACCTTTCACAGTCAAAGGGAAAGATAATGAGACAAAGACTTCGTATGTGGCTTCAGTGCACGTCATGTCTCACACCCTACACACACTCCCACCACCCCTGCTTAGCACGTGTTCCCAAACTGGCCTGCCAACAAGATCTGAGCTTCAGGGTTCTGTCTACGCAGTGAAGCCTCAGTACCGAGCCGGCCAAATAAAAATCAGGCTTGAGTGTCGGTCGTACTTACAGCTTTGTATTTGATCAGATAATGTCTTATTGGCGAGCCACCATCATCCTGCTTGATAACATTCACTTTAATGGAGTTTCCGTCTTCTCCCATCTGACCTTCCAGTTTGGGCGCGCTGGGTTCCCCTGAAACAACGGTGGATTTATGTTTATTCACAAAATGAATAAATAATAATAATAAAAAAAATCACACCAAAACATTAGGGAAAAAGTACTCATCAGAATCAGAAAAATACTTCATTATGCTCAGCTGCCAGGGTACCAGCCTCACTCCGACCCAGCCACAGAGGCCACCGTGTGCCCAGGGTACAAACATTTGCAAGACCCAAGACCTTCCTGCATTTGGTGGTTTGTTTTCACTGATACAAGTTACTGGTTTTGTGTGTGCTGGAATGGAGCCAGAGGCTGAGTGAAAAAGATCTCACCCTTCTCCAAGAACATTCTAGAGCAACAACTGGCTCCTCGCTTTTTTTGTAAAACACTGCTGTGAAACACCGGGAAAACAACACAGGGCATGTGGCAAACGGGCAGGCTGCTCCTGTGAAACGTAGATATGAAGAGCATCGCTGAAAAGGGACATTATGCTTGTCATACAGACCTGTGTTCGCACTTTGAATGTTGTTTAGGTTTTACAGTTGCTGGACCCGAGACTCACTGGTGAGCTCGCTTAGACCAGTGTGGAAAAACCGGTACTGAACCACACCAGCACGGCTTTGCCGTCGGCTTGCACGGGTGTAACTAATGACAATGAACACAGGCTGGAGAGAACCAGACTCCTTCGCTCTCCTGTAATAACCACTTTTAAAAGAAAAAAAGCTATCATATCCCAATTTGCAGCCCTGGCATCAGCAGAAAACTGAGATGGCATTTGCCTCTGCACGGCACGCCGATTTGCCGCTACACCCTTCCCCACCCACGTCTCTGCAACTGCTTTTTCTAGCCAGTTCCTCCATAAGGTGCGGACACCATCTGCAGGGGGTGGTCCCCCGACCCCAACTCAAGTAATTCCTTCTTGCACCTTTATTATCACATCTCTCCTACCAAAAGTCAAATCCACAGATCGTCCCGGTTATGAATTCCCCCCCCCTCAGTTCTCAGTTCAGCAGCAGATCGCTCAGCGGACGTGCCTCTTCCTTCTGCTTTTGCGTTATCCCAGGAAAAACTGTTTGCAAAGCGCTCGGACAGAATTTACGGTGCAAGAGGCGTTACTACCCGTTTTGTGGAAAAAGAAACGCACCGACCAACCAACCTCCTGCCCCCAACGACATTAAGTATCAAATTAGCAAAAGGACAGCAGTGATGGAAGAGCCCTGGTCTCTTTTCAGAAGTGACACGGACCAGGAGAGCTCGGATCCTGCTTTCTGTCGGTGCCTGGGTGCCCGCTTTGCTCCATTTTACGCAAAGGCACGCGAGGCTTCGGTTCTCCTGTGCCAACGCTCGTTTGAGGCAGGAGCTGCAGCTGTTATTTCCACAGCCCTGAAATGCCCCAGGAGTTTAAATGCTAGTCAGCCATTAGGACCTGCCAAAATTTATCAGAAATCTTGCTGAAGCTTCCTAGGTCGTTTTAATGACTTCTTTAGTATCATCTCCGTGATGTAGTCCAAGTGCTTAAGCCACCAATTCTGGGTTTAAAAGCTTCTTCAGAACTTCTGACCGTTTCGGCCGCTGTTCTCTGGAAGCTATTCTGCCCGGTTGCTTTATGGGTGAGCTGAGCAAAACCGATACTGCAACTATTTGGAAGTTAAAACTTACAAATCAGCTGCAGTTGGCAAATGCAGCAATCTCCTGAGATTAATTACACCCTGCTGGCTGGTGTCATTGCAGGGTCCTCATTCTTACAGGTGTTTTATATAACAATTTGGGCAGTTGAATGTTAAAAAAGCAAAAAAAATCCTCCACCTCTGTTTAACCACAGTTATGCACATTTTATGCATTTTGGAAGTATTTCTATTTATTTGTCTGAGTGGTCAATAGCTCTTTTATAGAGCTGACTACATGAAATTTATATACAACGAATACAATGGACAATGCACAACCTGTGTTTGGCTGTGCACCTTGAATCTAAATACTTCCCAAATGTTTGCAGCCCCAAACATTTCCTCAGGTTTGCTAAATGCTGTGCACACGCTTTAATATTCTAGCTTGATTGACCTACAGCTCTGCTAAAGCACCCCTGTCTTTGCTTGCAGTGCCACTTGTGGTTCGGACAGCAGGCTTTCCTGAACACATGCTCACCGACACACCAGTGTGCTGAAATACAACGGAAAGATGATCCAGCTCAGGATGGAGCCCAAAAAGAACTACACCCAAACTCTGAAATGGTGCCATTTGCAATCTAAGAGCCTGAACGTAACCAAATGAGAACAAAACCAGGACACTGAATAACGTCTGTGACTTTTAAAAAGCTCAGCCTGTTGCCTAGCATAAGACTTTTAAAAATAGTTCTGTTGCATTATACTAAAAGTGAAAGGAAGTAATAATCCAGTGGTTTTATTAAGATCAACTCTGAAAGATACGATCAGTCACGAGACTTTCTTACAACCCCAAAACCATTCTCAATTCTAAATCTCTTCTGCCTGGATTTGCAGTCAGCTACTAACAGAGAGCACATGCATTTCTGACTGGCCAGAGAAAGGTTATCTCCCAGTATCTTTCAAAGTTGATCTTCAGAAGTAATGTGAAGCCCTTCCTCCTCCCCCTCCAAAGAAAAAATTCCAGCACATTTGCTTTGGTGAAACATCAATGAGAAAACTGCAAGACCTAGACTGAAACAGTAATTTAGGATTTGTTTGATTTTCTTGCAGGCCAACACAGGCTCTAATGTACCAACTGTTCCAAGGTAATCACGATCCATGGATACACAAAGCTTTGTGATGTGAGATACACACGCTTGTGTTTCACAACACAGTAACTTCTCTTAAAGACGTAAGGAGAGGATGCTCCTGTTTCCCCTGTTACATTTTTCTTTTCCAAATCCTTGCCTCTGCCTACCCCATTAGAAGACTCCTACGAAACCAGCTGGGCACTCAAGAGCCGTGTTCCATCCACCCTGTGGCAGGTTTCTCAGTGACTGTACCCCGAGAACACAACACTAGTGCTCTTGGGGTGACGGGCAGCTGGCCCTGCACGGAGCTCTCGCTGCGGCTCGAGGCAGGCGGCACACAGCAGCAGTTCTGCCTGTTCATGGCACACCAGGTGCCACGTGCTCCTCTGGACTTCTCCTGGTTCACACAGCACAGAGCCACTCAGGTCTTGAGAAAGGGCAAGAGAATTTCGTGTTTAACTGCTGACCACATCTGCCACCTACTGCAGAGACAAAAGGGTGCATTTTTATCTTTACTGCCAACTAACGGAGGCTGCGTTTTTGAAAAGCCCTTCCCAGCCCATGTTTCTCCTGGAATTACAAAGGCTTTCAGCATCCATAATTCATATAGCGCACTGCGGACTGAAAATTAAATGGGAACAGGCAAGTTCTAGATGAGCAGAAGTACCTCACCTAGACATACTGAAAACACCAGATTAAGGAAGGAATTATATAATTTTTTTTCTTTCCTCAGTCCTAGAAAAACCGCTCCAAAGGTTACTGGCTTTGATATGGAGTCAATTTGAGTTGAAGAAGCTATTACTGCAATAATTGTGTCATGACTACTAACCGATAATTAAATGAAACCAGAAGCAGATGTCTTATCATTTTTTCACACAAGAAGCTCCAAGTAACAACTGGGGCTGGGGCGTTCGTAGCTACTTATTTTGCTGGACACTGAGACACCTGACACTGCGGAAACATTTACGAGCAGCAATGCTTAGCTATTGCCATATTTCTGGTGGACTTGATGAATGGCTTCACTGATAACTAGACAGTACAAGAACAACATCTTCTCGGTAGTCTTTCCCATCCTCACCTCAGAGAGATAATAATGAGTAAAGAGATCCTGAAGTGGTAAGGGAACACTGTACTTACAGTATCTGACCTCTTATCTAACACAGACTAGAAATTTTGTTCCTGTGATTGAGCACCAAGACTAAATTTGAAGGAACATCCTTTGGCAAGATGCTCATTCATGATATATTTTAAATGTCAGAGATGCTGCTGTACCTTATACACAGCCATTCCAACGATTAACTGCCCTCTCTGCTGAAACTTTGCTTGACTCTGAATTGCCCAGTTCCTAGCTCCCGATTCCTCCCTTCCCCAGTAGTTTAAGTGCACTCCTGCCCTGAGAAACGTCCTCTCCGGATCGGAGAATACGGATCGCTCCCAGTGGCTGAGACCCAACAGATACAGCAGTGCAAGCCCTGGTGAGGAACACTTCAGTTTTCTCTCCAGAAATAGATCACATTTAATTTCTCTTAAGCAGGCAGATGCAATCCAGATACAGAGCTGTAAACTTAAAAATGGGTTAGTGTGTAGTTTCAAACAAAGGAGGAAGAAGTTTAGTGAGAAAAGTTTAGTCCAGCAGAATCAGCATCCCTATAAGGAGTCATAATGTCAGTAGCTGAAGAGAAAAGGCTGTCGTCAGGAGGTTAGAGTAGAAACTCATGCTCACAGCACATGCATCCTCCCTACAGGATGGGGGCTGAAAAGCAAAAGTGCATTACAAAGGTGTGCTACATGCCTGGGGTCTCCCATTTACAGAGATGACCGGACCAATTGCAGAAATCTGCCTATTCCACCCATAAAACGTGGGATCCCTGAGGAACGTGCCTTGTGATGCTGCTGCTGCTTGGCTTACTGAGAGCAGGCAGCTCCAAGCACGCCAGAGCTCTGCTGTACAGCCATTTTACAAACACCTGTCTGCTTAGAACCGACTCTGCTGCAGAAGGAGGGATGCAGGATCTTGTGCTTTCACTCTACAGTGCAACAACGCCGAGCAATCGTGCCCGAGCCTGGCGGCACCTCGCCCAGCCCAGCAGCGAGAGCATCAGCTGCTGCCAGTGGAGGCCCCTGAGGGCAGAAGACAAGTAATTTAGATTTCCAGGACTGTGTGTTACTCTCCTTGAGAAATGGGATGGATTTTGCTCGAAGAGCTAGTTCACAGCCACCCGACACACTTCGATAGAATCGACCACTTCCACCGATGGAAACCTCACCCACGGGGCGCCCTCCAGCAAAGGGACAAAGCCAACCCAGTAGGTGCTTTACTTCGGAGAAAAGCTAACAGATGTGCAGGGCACACCGCCTGCTGCTTGCCATCTAAACTGCTTCTGAGCAAACCTCCTCTGGAGCTGACGGAGCGCTCATGACGTCCCGTATTCTGAAAGGCACCTCATCTGCTCTGCGATGGCTCCTCCAGAGGCACCGCTGCCCAGAAATGACGAGCTGTGAATCAGCCAGCCTTCAATCTCTCAGTGCCTTTTAGGAAACTAGGTCTGTTTCTGCTCTCACATCTTCTGTGGCTCTGGGAACTTACTTTTTCTTTCCATTAACTCTTCTTTTTTTTTTTTTTTTAATCTTTACAACCACAAAGAGCTGCATGAAAAAATAACAACCACTCAAGCTCTTCATCACTCTTCTGTCCAGATCCCTGCTCACATTACTTATGGCTGGATTCTCAAGAAAAACGATGACATCAGGAAAGACTCCTGCTGCGTTGGTTTGCCTAATACAAGATTTTAGGCCAGACACATCTTGCTGGCCAGTATAAAACACAAAGCACTGGGACTAGGTAGCTCCAGCATTGCAGCTCTTCTCTTTCTAAGCAGCAGCACAATCATTCTGCTGCTTCCCACGAGGGCTGCCCAGCTGCTGCGCTGTACTGGATTACAGTGCAGGTCCCAGGAGTCGCCCGAGCGTTCCTGCATGGTCTTTCTTCTCCAGCAACCAAGTCTGTAACTTTAAGAAGGGAAGAAGCCAACGCTTTGCTCCGATAAGAACACAGGACAGTACTCGCACGACGTGAAGCGTTACTTGTTACGGCACTGTGCTCTCCGGGCACACGTCACTGGCAAGCCAGTGTTAAGCTCAGAGACCCGTTTCTTTGGGCTTCAGATGTAACTCACAATGAACCTGACCAACTGTACCTGAAACGAGGCACTGTTCTGCAGGTCCCTGAAGCCCAAATCCCTACCTGTTAGCTCCTGCACGTGATGTGAGGGTAGCCAAGGACAGCGCTCTGAGCCATTACATTTTCAAATTATTTTTTATCCACTCCTGCTAAGCCATTAGCACCAATAATCTCCTGCTGCAGGGAAGCAATAAATGTTTCCTGGAATCCTTTCACTGTTGTTTAATTTATATTCAAGTGCTTCCTTGATCTAATATGAGTCTGATGTAGTTGGATTTCAGAAGCAGCTAACTGTTTTTAATTATCTGGTTTTCAGGGAGTGCCACGAGCACCAGGGCTGGATGCAGCTGTAGTGAAAACTCGAGATGGGGAGAGAACAGAACATGAAAAAGCAGCACAAACTTTTCCCCAGTCACTGGGCACCGAGTGTGTGCTGGACCCCAGAAGTGACAGCAGTGTCAGAGACCTTTCCTCATCTCTTCTCCACTCCCACCAAATGTGCTCCTCCTGCCCACCTTTGAAAAGCAGCTCCAAGTGGTTACTAGATAACTGCAGCACTTTAGACTACGAGATTAAATCCTCGCCCAGCTGGCTCTAAAGAAAGATCCTGCATCCTTGCTGTGCTTAGAGCATCCAACCGAAATCCGTGGTAATATCTGCAACACATGAACGAGGGAGCAGCTGATTTCTGCAATCTTTGACCATCATGTAAATAGGACGAGATTGTGACTTACAGTGTCACAATTTGAAACGAACATCAGCCATACCTATGGAAAATCTCCACGAGTGGTAAATATACACGGGTGAGAAAGAATAGGTAGGGAGTCTTCAGAATGCACACAGGAGAAGCAAACATCAACAATCAAAAATAAGGAACAAAACCAGAAGAACATGCAAAAACGAGACAACCAAGTCTCCAATCCTCCTGGATTTTGACCAGAGAGGGAAGAGACCAGGGGAAGAGGGGCTGCTTCTATGCATGCAGTCATGTGGGAAGGTTACTGGTGTTAGTTTTGTTTTCCTGGCAAACCCCAGCCTAAATCCTCTCCTGGTGGTGGTCCAAGACAATAAGGTGCTTTCAGAAATCATAGCTTGAAAAAAGCCAATTGCTTCCTGGTTTTCAAAATTATTTGTTTAGTTGGGGAAGCAGAAAAGCAGGAGTTTCTCTCCCTCCTCCCCCCTTTAGATTATGCACAGAGCATTAAGCGAAGCTGTAAAAATCACAGTGTTGGAGAAATTGCTTTCACACTTTTCGTGGAGACTGATTCCATCTCCACAAGCCACAAGGATCAATCATTTGCTTCTTGATTTCGTGGAGATCACCAGCTACCGTAGCTGTTGCTGGTAAATGAGTTCAGATTAAATCCCTTGCCAGGCTCTGGGATACTGTGCGGGAGGGACGAGGTGCTCTGGCAAGAGAGGTGCCACAGTGCTCCTGATGCAAATTGTGCAAATTCTATCTCCCATCACGTACTCTGCGTGCGCCTAAATATGCTACTTCATAAAAAGACGGTTCTCACTCTAGCTAAGTTAAAGTTTTACTCACGATAAAAATATAATTATTTCTTAAATCGTAACGTGGCACATTTACCAATAACTAAATTTCAGAGAGTGGGAATTTTGGGTCCTTTTGATAGGCTACTAAATATGTACAGTGTGAATATTTGTGTCTATATATAAATATACTCTGTGTGTGTGTGTGTATATATACACACACACATATATATATATACACACACATATATATATATATATACACACACATATATATATATATACACACACTGTGCAGGGTTAGAGTGCTGCTAAAGCAGGAGGAGATCGGGTGTGCGCATTTTCTGAGCATCTTCCCCACAGTCTCCCACCAACAGCTGCCTGAAGGGCAAAAAAGGGTTGTGGCCACTTGGTGTTAATGCCAGGGCGAGGACAGAACCTCGCCAGGACGCTGCTGCTGGACGCTGACAGTGAAAGAAGCAAATGACTGAGCCGTGTGGGTTTTGTCTTGGGTTTGGTTTGGTGGGTTTTTTTTTCCCCTCCAAGTTTTTTCCAACTCAGTACGGAAGGCTGAAGCTGAGCTCTTCAGACGCAGACAGCGGTGAGCGATTCTCCAAAAGGCTGGCAGAGGGATTTTGGAGTGATGGAATTTGGGAGACCCCTGGTCAGGGACCAGAGGCGCATCCTCACCCCAAATCTAGGCAACCAATCAGAACAAAGTATTTTACCTTCTGTTCCCCAGCGTGGACGACATCATCAGCACCATGCAAGCCACATGACAAAGTCACATGATACGCACGCACATGATTGGTTGAAAGGAAAGTGGAGGAGGTCACATGAAAAATACAAAAAAATTAAAAAACTGATGTAAACAATGGGCAAGGGAAAAAAATCAACAACAGAATTACAGACTAAATAAAACAGAAACAAAATTAAATTAGCCAGTATATATCGGGAACACTGGGGAGACAGTAAAACCGCCGGGCAATACGGGAGTATTAAACCACAGAAAGCCCTGGGTTATGACCTGGGGAGCGTTAGGCACAGCCGCATCGCTGCTTATTAATACCAAGTCAAAGAAGAAACAAAAATTATTGTAGGGTGCGCGCCAGAGCTGGGACAGCTGAAGGAGTCCACAAGACTGTTGGAAAGAAAAAGGGAAGATACATGGTTATTCAGAAACAGTCCAGCAGCAGAGGGGAAACGGTCAAAATCAGAGCCCACACGGTTCAGTGACGACAAACCTTGGCTTTTCGTACCGATGCGTTCTCCCCTCTGCAGCAACAAATGTCTTCCTAAATATCAACAACAACAACAGCTGAAAAAAAGAAATATCTACTATCCGTATCCATTTCCGAGGACAGAGCTTTCGATCAAGGAGCTGCAAGCAGAATTTGGTCAGACTGACAGTTATCACTCAGAGTGCACAAGCTCCGTCCAACACATTCAGCCTGAAGATTCAAGGAATGGCGTGAGTCACATACAATGAATTACGCTGATGATTTCATGTGTGCAAGGGTTTTTTTCTGTCAACGAGGAGAGGAATGAAGTGCTCTGTGCTGGAAATTAATTACAAAGATGGCACAAGGAAGACAGCTACTGCTGAAAGAGATGAAAAAGCGCAGGCTGTGTGACAGGGGAATGAAAAATAAAAATAAAAAAAAAAATCAGTTGTAGGACTGGAGGACACCACTAACTCCATGCTCTGCTTCCCTTCATAAATTACTATCTACTTTATAACTTGCATTTTTCATGATCATTCCTCTGTCTCATCTTAATGAGGCTACTTCACAGGGTTCTGGTACTTCCCTGTTAATTTGATGTAAAGAGATTAAACCCTTAAATCTTTTGGGTGCTTGTATCTGACAAGATTAAGGACGTACCATTACTGGGGAAAGAACTGATGGTACAAAATGTAAAATCACTTTGTTATGCCTAAGCTTTCAACCCACTGGCTCTAGTTATAAACACAGACTCGTGGAACTCTAGGCAGGTGTATCAGGAAGGAGGGAAGTTTTAGAGCTACTGTGAGAATGCCTGGAAAGGCATTCAGTGTCTTCTGCTCGTGAGGAAACGGACTGCCGAACCCCCGGTGAGCTTAATAGAACACGAGACTTAAAAACAGGCAAGAGAGGTCGCCTTTCGGATCGCTTGCTCCTGAGAGAAAGCTTTAGTTAAAGATCAAGGGCGCAATTAGCAATATAAATATACCCAAAAGCTACTTTGGATGAGGCTTCCAAGACACAGAAGACATTTGGAAATCCTGTCCTTAGCTTAAAACCTTGAATTTCATCCTGTTGCCATGGGTAGAAGTCAGGTGGCCAGAAGAGCGGTTGCCTTGGGGCTGACAGGAGGAAGGAGGCCCTGGTACACGCAGGTTCTCTTCACAGGCAGTACTTGGATGGATCTGAAAACACAAGGGCTTTCACAGCCAGCTCGGTCCTCTCAGGACAACTGGACCAAGGAACCTGATAAAAATGTCTTTTATAGCTATTGTCAGGGCTTGTTAAGGAAGATGTGGACCACTGACCTGCCTACTTGCAGGCGGTATTTTTTAAGAGCAAAGGAGAGATGCAGTTTGTCTGTTCGGTGAAAACGCTTCTCCCTAACTCCATAGCTAGCTAGATCTTACGTCAGAGCTGTCTCTGAACATTAAGTTCCTTCGGAGAAGGGACCTCAGCACCGTTTGCCCTGAGGCACTGCAGTGCTAGCTCCTGGAGTCAGGTCGGACAGGCACTGGCAGAGAATATATACATCTGTACTTCTGGTAACTCTGGAAGGAGTGAAAGGGAAAGGAAAAAGAAAAGGGGTGTGAAAGACAAATGAATGTCATGAACAGCGGCTATCAAACTTTCACTTTTCATGTAAACAGGCTCCCTTCCCCACAAGCCTTATTATAACAAATACTGGGTGGCCAGACCCGCTTCTTGGGGAAAGAAATTCCAAAGCAAAAGGAGTCGCAGCTCCTTGGGATGCCCGTGCGACCTTTTCCCCACGACTGCCACCTGTTTTGAACAGGCTGGACGCACCCTGCAAGGTAACAGATTTCATAGAACCCCCCCAAACCAGCACTTGGCTTCCCACTTGCACGTCTCTTGCTCAGCGTTCACCTCCCTCACCCTGTAACTTTTGAATCTCTTGGCCAGTATTTAGTCAATATGACACAAATTCCTATAGATTTTGGAAAACCAGGAGACTGGATAGAAGAAGGCCCTGAATTAGTACCTCAGCTGAAAAAACCCGCCTTCTGCAAGTAACATCAAATATTGCTATGCAAAACAGATTCCACAGGAGAGAGCTGCAAGAAAAACTTCGTTACTGCCACTGATACAGAACTATTTATCTGAGCAACCTAAGTGGATTAAATCAAAAGGAGATGCATGTTCCTAAACCTCTTACATGACTATAGACAATCTCCCATATGTTACTGATCACATGAAGTCAAAAACTCACTAAAGTCAGTGAAGAAACTCTCTTCAGCTTCATTAGGCTTCAATCAGACCCATTGTTCGCTTTCCTGACTTCACGATGCTGCAGAGCAGCTCTCAGTTTCTAATTACTCGTGGTTTCACTCATTAACCACTGAGGTTCAGTTAGGGTAAGACAGCACATCATTCAGCAGCAGCATCAATAATTAAATGATGCAAAGTTACAAGAGCATCTGCCTTGTGCTGATGCTCTTTCTGCTGTTGTACCTACAGTACATCCATACGCTGCACAACAACCCGTAACACAAAACAAACGCCTCTGCCGTTCGCACAAATCCGCTGTGTACACAAACAACGAGGCAGCAAGAGGTCAGGTCTGCTTCCCTTCAGAGCCTGAACTTCAAAGTCGGTGAAAATCCAAGCTTTTACCCTTTAAAAATCCTAAATACACCCACAACACACACACACACACGTGCACCACAACCAAACAAAAAAGTGCGGAAAATGTTTATCATGAACTAGATCTAGCTATCTTTTCTGGGCAGAAAGGCCCCCTTCTTTTTATGGGACCAAGGACGCTCTGAAAAAATTATCACAACATTTTCCCTCATGAGCAAGGCTATCTCCTAGCCCCGCGTATGAACAGCCACAACGGTCTCTGCCTCCTAAGAAATAAAATAAAAGTTCATTAGCAGATGTGCTGGTTGCCACCTTTCTGCCACCCTTCGCCCTCTCCACCTCCCCCCTCCAAATCTGATTTGAATTAGAAGTTCCTTTCAGCAGTGCAGAATCAGTACCACTTCGGATGCGCCAGGAGTCATGGTTTGGCATGTTGTCTACGTAAAAAACACTGCAGGAGGGAAAGCGTTCGTTGTGGTCGCTAGCAAATAAAAGACATTTCATGCAGCATGCAAGACCATGGAATGTGCCACTCATAAATGCAGTAATAATTTATTTTTTTTAAAAAATCCTTTGATAGTTCTAAGACTAACCGTATTATCCTCTCCCTCCACCCCAAGCCACAAAATAATCACACGCTTCATGCTTTTAGTATTTTCCATTTAGAAGCGATGAACCATTTCTAACACACTACAGGTAAACACACAGGTCTTTACTTAAAGATCATGTTCATACAAACACATTTTATTATTGTAAATCAAAAGAAAAGCATTTGGCTGTGTAGAAACGATGCGCTGTTCAAACCACACATATGCACCACATAAACTATGTCTTCCTTAAGTGTTTTTCTTTGTCTTACAGGACTGTGCTGCCACGTCTGCTTGGCTTTCTTATCGGTATGCGATTGGCAATAATTCTACAAGTAGGGATCAAAATAAAACCCCCACAGTTGATACACCCACTCAGTATCAGGAAAGCGTGTCACTGGACTCTGAACAGCTAGTCTAAAACAGACACTTCAAAACGTTGTGGGGGTTTTTTACGTACAACTAAGGCAAGGTTGAGCTGTTTTTCCTTAGACCCATCATGGAAGCAGCGTGTACCTGACCCAGCCTCACTGGCAACGGCCACCCAGCCAACAAGGAGCGGAGTGAGAACGGAGGGAACCTGAATCCAATTCCCAAGGACTTCTTGTGAAGCCTTAAGACCCTCTTAATGCAGGCAGGGCAGCTGTGGAGGATGAGACAGACAGCTGGAGTTACACTGGGGCTC
>JAVJGJ010000036.1:6362844-6401002 GCA_035590215.1 Microhierax caerulescens | reverse complement strand
CCCCCCCCCCCCCCCCCCCCCAGTCCTCTCTCCTGCAAGATATTCCACCTCCTGTAGTTGTAATATCAACGGTCCCTCCCTAAATTCACAGCAGATAGAGCAAGGCAGGGTAGCAATAAGATTTAGTCCACATCCCTTTTGCAAAGGCAGCTTTAACACTAAAATCACTAATGGAAAATGTGAAAGGGAAACATAAATTTTGGAAATGATCGTTTAAATCTCTCTCTCTTTTTTTTTTTTTTAACCCCTTCTTTCTCCCCTTCCGTGTTTCTTCTAAATCTTGTATTTTATTTGTTACTGCATGCTTGGTAGGACACCAGGGAGAGGAGGAAGAGTGGTACCATGCTGGGTTCTTAACAGCTACATGCTCACACAACGCATTAATGCCAGGTTGTTGGTTAACAGGCACCAAAATAATGCAGTACAGAGCTTTAATTCCCTCGACAGACGGGCTACAGCAGAACAAACAGCACTCGGACCAAAGGGGAGCAGTTCCCGTCTACTCACTTGGTGGCTCCGAGCTTTCGGATTCAGCGAGAGGCTGAGTTGCTATGGAAACACGAAGGATGGAGAGGACACGTAAAGGTGAAGCATACTGTGAAAATAAGTTATAAGAGGCAGAGGCGACAGAAAAGAGAGACAGGAGGTCTAACGAGAAGAGAATGGCAGTAACACTGAATCCTTATGGCAGATGTGCGTTACCTGACGAGGCTGCAAACACTGCGCTGCTGCCGCCCCTTCCCCAGCCCCCTCCGCAGGGACTGCTGAGCCGCCCGCCGCAGGTCCCTCAGCTGCCTGCGTGCTCATCCCCTGGAGTTTTGAAGCTCTGACTCGGATTTCAGAGACAGCTACAGCATTTTTGCCAGCTTTTGGGCCAAACAGCAACCTCAGTTCACATGTTGCTGGCCCATTAAGTAACAGAATTCATTCCTGGGGGGGCCCTCCAGAACAGAACAGCTCCCCATTGCTAGCTTTTGCCCAACGACAGAAGACAAAGGAGCAAGGACTAATGAATGAGAACCTACCCTCGGGATACACCATGAACCTACCCTCGGGATACACCATGAACCTACCCTCGGGATACACCGTTCTCTCTCACCTCCATGCACTAGGGCCCGGGTAAACCAGAGGAGTAAAAAAAAAAAAAAAAAAAAAAAAAGTAACAGCCCAACAAGGTGTGAGCACTCTTGAGAAACAAGGCAGTTTGGAGAGAAGCTGACTGAAAATCCCTTGGGAATCCTGCTAGGCACTCCACTCCCAGGAGCAAAGGCAGACCGTACCAGCACCGAATAGAAGGATTACCAGGACAGAAGGACAAGGATGCTGTCCCTCCTTCCAAAAGCCATGGGAAGAATGCAGCATGAGAGACAAGCCGAGAGGGATTTCTCTACTATTCTACAGAACATCTTTAAAAACAGAAGAATTGTCACTGTCATGTCTTTATGGTCAGGCAGAGAACTACAGCTACACAGAGGGGTAAACGGGGCACCCCGAGAGGCTGTTGCTGCGGGGCTGATCCGGGGGCTGGGTTAGTGTCCAGGGGAGGGTGACCAAGATGCTGAAAGCTCTCCAGAGCAAGACTCACAAGGAGCGGCTAAGTGAACACTTGGCTTGTTCAGCTTGGAGAAGGCCGAGGGATGCCTCCATCACAGACTAGAAGCCCCTCACGGCGGGCAGTGGAAGGGGAGGTGCTGATCTCCCTCTGGTGACCGGCGATAGGACACAAGGGAATGAAATGAAGCTGCATCAGGGGAAGTTCAGACTGGATGTCTGGAAAAGGTTTGTTACCAAAAGGGTGGCTGGCCACTGGAACAGGCTCCCCAGGGGAGTGGTCGCAGCACCGAGCCTGGCAGAGCTCAAGGAGCATCTGGATGATGCTCTTAGTCATGTGGTTTAGTTTTAGTTGGTCCTGCGAGGAGCAGGGAGTTGGACGTGATGACCCTTATGGGTCCCTTCCAACTCGAGGTGTTCTATGCTTCCATGAATTCCCTTTCCTCCCATGGTGGTATCCGTGCTGCTGGTGTGAGGGGGGAACAGGACAGGCCCTCACGCAATTTGCAGCCTAAGTCTGATTATGCAGATTCAAAAAACCATGATAAAACAGGATATAAAGAAATAAGTTTTCTTCCAGAGCTCCAGAACGTATCTTAGTAACAGGCTTAGGGAAGCACAAGCCATTCCCTGCTGATCACTTCAGTATCTTCTGCTCTATTTAGCTGAGAAACCAAACTTTTTATTTGCTGTGCTAAGTGGATTTCAGGAATTCAGCTTCGCACCACAGAAGCTGAGCATATCCCATGAGGTGTCCCCAAGAACGGAACACAAACTGATCAGAAATCTTCATGGCAAAGGCCAGTGACAACAACGAGGTTTCACAGCGGCAGGGTTTCGCTCTACATCTTTCTCCTTGATCTCGCTCCTTCCCTGAGTCCAGCATACCTGGGAGCTGCCTGTGGCTTTTCTCTGTCCTGGAAATCAAACTTACGCTTATCGGTAGTTGCTCTACCACAAGATTCAGTTTTCATTCAGAGGGAAAAAAGAAAATTGAAAAAAGAACAGGTCTGTATGTACACACGCAGAACAGAAGGAATCCACCCAAGGATGTTAGGCAGGCTGCACCACACTCAGTGAGGAGATGCATGCAGAGCAACGCGGCACAAGGACAACAGCCTCCGCTACCATACTCACTCTCTGCTAAACAGGAGGTGGGTGCAGCAGTACTTGCTAAAGAAAGAGAAAGGAAGGTGAGGAGGGGAGTCGATTCCTGTCAAACACTGCCAAAAGACAGAAACTTAAAAAACAAACTGGTAAAATTTTGTCAGATCACGCCTCTCTGGACACGGAGCTCAAGCAGAGTAAACGCACTTTGCCAGACCCGTGTTTTGGATCCACGGTGAGTTCTGGCTTTACACCACCCCTCTCGTAACACAGACACACCACTGCTCACCAGCGTTCCCAGTTCAACCCAATGCCGTTTAGGGCCAGCAGAGATGCTGGCCAGCGCTGTGTGTACACAGCACAACACAGCCTACGTGGCTACTGTTTTGGGGAAGGCTACTGCTAACTCCTACTGCCACTCGAGAACCTGGTGGAAATTGGGGATTATTTTAGTGTTGTTCTGTTGGTTTGGTTTTTTCGGTGGCTTTTTTTGTTTATTTGTTTATTTATTTTACATGAAGATATTTTGATGACAAAACTAAACACACCACACACACACACACACACTTGTGGTTTAACAGCAGGAAACAGCTGGGGCTCAAAAAGAAACCATTCAGAAGGTCTGCGTGCAGCCTTTGTTCATCTTCAGATTTATAAGGAAAAGGAAATGCAGAAAACCAGTAAATTGTTGGGATGAAAATACAAACCCAGGTCAAGTTAGACAGATATCCTCCCAACCCCACAATTTTCATCTGTGCTAATTACTCGGGCCTTCATGTGCCTCTAAGTTAGAAAGTACTGTTTGCTTATTGAAGGAAAAGAATAATAATCAAAATAACTACAGACATCCCAGCAAGCATTAACAATGGTGTCCGTTTTCACGTTCAATTAGAAACTTTAAATAATCGGGCAAGGAAAAGTAGTTGCTTTGGTTAGTTTGAAAATGCAGCCTTGGCTGGTATCCAAACACAGACTTTATATTCTTTCCTGTAAAATTTCTGTGATCTTCAAATCACACCAGATTAGGCGACACCCAGCTTCTTCCGGATTTTGACTTTGCCCACAAACAGGTAGTGCTGTGATGGGATTCCAGCACAGATGAAAAAAGGCATTTCTATTGTGCCAACAATCTCTTCACCATTGCTGCAACCAAGTTCATGATCTCAGACAGGCTTTGAGAACCCCAGAGAGCAGAGAAAGAACGAGAGAACCGAATGCTCAGAAGGACCACAGCTGCAAGGCAGAAATGTGCTTCAAGGAGCACCAGCGGAATTTAATTTGCAAATGAAAAAAATATTACAGCCCACAAAGAAGAGAAAAAGAACTGGAACTTACCCTACAAGGAAGCAGAGTTAAGGACTACAGACTGATAGCTAATTGCCCCATCAAAAAAAAAAAAGCAAAAAAACTCTACTAAAAGCATGTTTTAACGTTCTTCAAAGCCACGTACCTGTCCCCAAGTGATGAACATGAGGCTTGGCAGACAGATCTGTCGATGTGGCTGAAACAAAGCTTTTAATGTTCTTTTTCCTCTCTTCTTAATTGGATCTTTTCCCTTTTCCTGTGGTACTGATCTGCACAGAGACTGAATACCTAAGCCCTTATCTCCCTCGTGTATCGCTGACCACATCCAGTTCAGGCACACCAGATCATTTGCCTGGTAGTTACAATACTAACCATAATCAACTTGATGTAAGTGATATATTAATTCTACTGAAATAAACAGGCTGCAAACAATTTTAGGCAACAGACTACACCCATGTTCTGGAATCATGTCTCCTGGCAAACTCTCTGTAACTACTGCAATTTGCAATTCCATCTATCTGTTCCTCCACCCACCCTGACTACTGATCCACTCACCCTGTTAGTGATCCACTAAGTCCAAGCTTTCATTAAAAAAAATCCCCAACAACAACAAAAACCCCCACACTTTCCTTTTTTTACTTCAGCTTCAGAAATCTCAAAGAACGTGACAGCAGCTTCATAAAGCTTGCCCATGCAATCTTGGGAAGAACGAGAGTTCACCACAAGGACACATTCTTTAATAAACAGAATAATGCTCACTTAGATAAAGAGGTTTCTTTTAGCTGCTGTTGATTAACTCTGATGTGAAATGCACAAAGCTGTGGAGCATACAGTGTTTCGCTGAACCCAACTGACAATTACACACACCCATCACATCTCTCTAACTCATTTTACATTGGGAAGGGGAAACATGCATTTTTTATTTAGTATGAGGGTCACTTATTTATTTGAGTATACAACCTACACAAGTGCTGGAAGACTGTCCACAGACTACTCATGGTAAAAAGTGGCCAAAACCATGACTTTTAAAGTTTTTGCTTTCAAAATTGTGAAGTTATTTCAAAATTATGAAGTTTTTTGTTGGCTCTTAATTGGTCTGAACCAGACCCGCAGTTTAGCTAAAACTTTCTCCTGTTTGGTTTTTTTTTTCCCCCTGAATTATCTATATTTTATTAAAATTTGAAAATTTTTAAGCTATTCATAAACACAAAGCCTTCCATTACTCCACTCTGTAGTCAGCAAGGTATTATTATTAGACAACCACTAAGTTAAATATTTGAACCGCATGCTTTACAATAAATACAAAGATGTTAACCCTTAATTCTGTTCTAAAAAAAGCAGCATTACCCATAGTAGGGTGACTATTCTAGTGTCAGTCTTGTTAGGAAATGGACAGTACCAGTTCATTTCTAGAGAGCCTGAGAGGAAAAAGGTACTAGATTAAAAGCTAATGTTATGTACGTTAGAGGAAGACTCTAGAAATGTAAAAAGAGAGTGAAAGAAATGCAGAGAGGCACTTACGTGAGTGAGGGATGCCTGCAGTTTTTCCATGGATGGAACACAGACAAAAAGAAAATACAGAGATAGACACACACACACAAAAAAAAATAACATGTAGAAGAGGTGAGAAGGGGAGCTAGAGAACATGGAGCTGGAAAATCAAAATACCAGCAGCTGTCTGAAATCCAACCCTAGGGAGGGGGACAGGCCACGCTGGACATGGGCTGGGAGGGCTGGCTTACGGCACAGAGCCTGGGGTTCCCACGCAACAAGGCACTTTACTGGCCCGTGCTGCTCAGCAGTCCCGGTGAGGCGTAAGTCGGCAGACAAAACTCACGACCATGCACAGCTCACAGGGCCTCCAAGCATGCACAGGCACGGGCTAGGATATTGCTGGCTCTGAATTCGGGAGGTCCTGCACAGTGGTTTCCGAAGAGCTATAAAATAGGTACACAAGTATGGGTGCGATGGTGGGAAGAACGGGCTGCAGATATAAATGCAAGGAGAACGGGAAAGAAGAGCCCCAGGGGCTGCGGGCAGTGGAAGAGATACCAATAGTCGGATGAGGCTGTGTACAAGGAGAAGAGACCACCTGTCCCCTGCCTGCTTTTGTCACATCTCCCTACCTACTCTGTGCTTTTGTTCCCCTCTTTCTCTCCTTCCTGTCTTGAGTAACTCCCTCGGGTTTTAATTCTTGCCTCTTTTGATCCTGGTTGAAACGGGAGGGAAAGATTAGTCCACATTGGAGCATCTGCCATTGGAGTGGAGGATTATCCAAGTAAAGTGGACAAGAGGCTGTGGAAATCACCTTACGTGCTCCATGGGCACCTTAGAGCAGTGATCTGCAGAGAAACCCCCCTTCCACAGCTCATGGCCAGTCCTGTGCTGAACCTCCTAATTTCCGATTTGCAAAAAACCTGCCTCGCAACGATGGCGTTACACCCTCTGTGACCGGTGCCCTTCTCAACTCACCGCTTCTTCTCACTAAAACTCTCCATAGCATAGCCCCTTCTCTTTGACAATACGGAGTTTATACTCGTAACGCAGGGCACGAACTAGCGCAAATAAAACAGTTCCTCTGCCTCCTGCCTTCAAAGAAGATTTTTAATTAGTAACGAAATTCACTACAATCAAAAAGCACAACAAAAACAAAGGGTGCAGCAGGGTCTGCAAGAGAAGAAGGTGTCATCCATGCATGGCAGAGGTTCCCTGGAAAGGTGCAAGGAAAGAGAACCAGAGAAGCAGAGGGAGGATACGGTTCTACTTACGAACTGGTTGCGTCTTGAAGTCGGACGGCAGGCTGATCTCACCCACGCCCTTGCCATTGACCGCAGACAGTCTCACAGAGTACGTTGTTTCAGGTTTCAGGCCGGTGATCGTGATCATGCCCTCCACATTCGCTGTTGCAGAAACAAGGGCAGAAGAGCAAAGGCAGGCTCAGGCTTTAGGTCACCAATAAATGCCGCGTTTCTATCATGCCACCCACCCCACGTAACAGAGCCACGCGAACGGTGCGGACAAAGAGAAAGGTGAGAGCTGCCAGCGGTGTCAGCCAGCTGACGAGAGGGGTACTGCCACGGCCTCTCTCGAGGGGATGCAGTGGAGTTCGTGGTGGGCATCAGCCCTTGGCCTGTGCCAAGGGGCTTCCTGAATAACTCTTCAAAACTGCTGTCACGTGGGGCTCTGGCTGGAGTAGACGCACCACCCAGAACTGCTCATCTGCTGGGCTGCATGATCCAACTGAAAGCAAAGCCCTTAGCAGGACAGAAACCCGTCTCTCTCCTTTAACAGTCTCTAAGGAGGTCAGACACTATGTAAGACATGGAGAGAAACGGCTGTGGGGTCATCATGACATGAAGAAAGAAAGAAGCACTAGTTTTCCTGCGCAGACACGAAGGGAGAAATGAGAAAAATAAACCTGGCTCCAGCTATGACCACGTCACTCCAATGGGGACCTAGAATAATAATCCCAGTTCCAGCCAGGACTGGCGGCAGAAGATTCAGCTCTGAAACAGAACTCTCCTGAATCGAAATTTCTTTGGTTTACTGGACTTCAGGAGACATTTTCAGCAGTGTGTATTCCTACAGGTTGCTCCAACGTGACAGGGTGTAATGGCCGTTAGACTTGCTTCTGGAATAGGAGGATTTGTGTTCCAAGGGGAAGAGAAGGGGACCTCAAGGGGCTGCCAGACGAGGCTTGAAAAGCTGCTGCAGGACGCACGGCCAGTGCCACTCAGCCAGCGAACCCCCGTTCAATCCTGGGCCCAGGGTTCTTCCCCTCGTTCAGACAGGCTGCTGCGAGCGAGGGACACAGGGACGTGCACTGCTGCAACACGCACTCCACAGGCAGAGAAGGCTGGTGCCCCGTCACACACGTGCAGCTACCAGCACAGCAGAGCCCTCATTTCCAGCTGGAAATTCACAGCGTCACTGCAAAACCGACTTCTAAGAACTTATCTGGGGCCTTAATATAGGAGCTGAAATTGCAAAGCGATGGAACGCCCCGCTCTGGCTTTGAGACACAGGTGGGGGTGGTAACATCATCTTGGTTTATCATCCTACCTTCCTCTGCATCATACAGCCTCGAGTGCCACTCTCCCTCGCCCAGTGCCCTCCACTCCGCTTTGTACTTGAGGATGGGCACCCCACCGGTAGCTTCGGGCTCGTCGAACTCCACCTGGGCAGTACTGGAATAGGGCTCCACTCTGTCAATGGAAGGAGAGGACGGAGTATCTGGGGGAGGAAGGGGAAACAACCAGTGACACAGAAGACAGCGAGAAACAAGCTCCAGCGGCAAAGAAAAAAAGAAAACTGGGAATATCACACACCCCCTTGTCACAGCCTCAAAAGGAGAGGAGAATGTCGTCCTCGAGGCTCCCCTCAGGAGGGGAAGACTGTTAGGAGGGCTTTTAAGAATGCTAATTAGACTTCACCTTGCCTCTCCTCTCAGAGGTTAGAGACTTATGGAACCTTCCTCAACCACAGCAGAGTAGTAAGAGCATCCCGGAGGCCGTTCTGTCCCGGCAGCCAGCAGCTTGACCATTCCTAAATCTGCCTCTCTGGCAGCCCTGGGAGGACACCCGAGGCCCGTCCAGTCTGTCAGGCAGTCAGACACCAGGCCTCTGGCTGGTACGGCGTGCTCTGCGGCCTCTAGTGTGTACCCTACCTGTGCTAGTAGGGATATGTTGCTGATTTTGGGAAGCACATGTGCACACATAAGCACACGTGCGGTGACCGTCAGAAATCAGAGGTCACAGCTCTGTTAGAGTCTACTGGAAGCGCGGAGAAGAACGAGAGCCTTCAGAAACAAGGAAACAGGTACCGAGGATCTTGTTATGTACAACCCATCCCAGCGCAAAAATCTATGAGCGGTCTCTTTGAAAGTAGAAGCTGGCTCTCCTGCTGCCCCACCGACACGAACTGGAGAAGGTCACCGTCACCTCAGCTCAAGGCTGGCACACACATTTCCTGATCTCCCTGCCTGGGATGCTCACCTGCCTGCACAAGAATGAACTCCGAGGACTCCTGGCCAATGCGGTTCACAGCAGTGCAGTTATAGTTCCCAAAGTCATTCTCAGAGTCTGGTGTCACCTGTGGAAGGAATGAAGGCTCATGCTCGGGTCAGAAATCCCTTTTCACTCGCCGACGCACGCTGCATTTTGCTGGGGAGAGAAGCCGCAACAAAGCACGCGTGCTGACCCTGCCAGGGCTGTCCGCAGAGGGGAGAACTGCAGTGGGCTGAAAGTCAAAGGCAAGGAGGGGGTGGTGCCTTCTACTGCCTGATTTTCTTAGCTATTATTTATTTTTTATATATTATTATTACTATTTCTTAGCTGATTTTCTTATGTGCTAGAAACACCACACAACTTCTTGTCCACCAACAGGGTGCTCTGACAAAAGGCTTAACGCCTTCAGCATCAGGACCATAAACGATTTGATAGCACTGAGCCCTCCTGGCTGCCTTCTCCCCTCCTTGCTTTTCCTCACCTCCAGGTAGCTTGCTGATGGAGTGTTGTAGATCTTGATGTTGCTGTAGTTTGAGCTAGGAAGCAGCTGTCCATCCCGGAACCAGGAGATGACAGCACTGGGGTAAGCAAATACCTCACAGGTGATGTTCACTTGATTCCCCTCCCAGGTATAGACAGCCACAGGGCCCTGAAGCTTGGGGGCATCTGAAAGACAGACACATTCGTGAAGGCAATTTGAGCCAGAAAGTCTCCTGAAGTAGCCCAGTCAGCCTCACTTTAAGGATCCCTTGGCTGGGGTTCACATCAATGGGGAGAAGGGAAGCCAGTATAGGAAATGGGAACTGTCTTCTCACGTAGGGGGACGGGATGGTGTCTTTTGCTGAAGGATGTAAGAAGGAAACTGCTCAGTCCCAAAGGCTGCTCCTAACAGTGTGGGAGGAGGAGCAGACAGCATCTGCGTCTAGGGAAGTGCGTACCAGAAGTCCTCCTAAGGAAGAACTCCGATGCGCCCAGCAAACGGGACAGCGGTAGATTTATGGCCGATAACCTTCCCAAGGTGCAAACATGGAGACACCAGAGCAAACATTTGCACGGATGCACACAGCAATATCTCCAACAAAATAATTTCAGACTGAGTTGCTTCCCATGCCCTCTAGCTAAACAACACACATCCCCGTAGCCGTAGGTGCCTCAGTCTCATCCTCATCCCAGGAAAAGGAAATCCAAACAGTTCCCGCTCTAAACACATGAACACCCTCCCCACCCCCATCCTCCACTTCTTACACTGCACTTCAAGATACATGGCCTGGGAGTCCTGCCCGATGGTGTTGCTGGCTGTGCATACATATTCTCCGGCATCTGTGTACTGAATTTCTTTGAGAGTCAGGGACGACACCCGGGCATGGCTACGTACTATGATGCGCCCGTCCAGGGTCTGGCAGGAAAGGAAAAGAAAGTTAGAGGCTGAGCTCTGAGCCTGTGGTGCAGACTAAAGGGATGGGAAGGAATGCAAGTCTACCTCACGGCAACCCCCAGCACTCAAGGCCTCGGAAGCCATCACCTGAGGTCAGGTGAAACCACGGGCACAGAGAGGCATTTCCGAAAGCAACAAGAAGGTGCCTCGTCACACAGTGCCAACCACAGTTATTCAAAGCACTCAGGGAAAGGGAAAAAAAAATAATGAAGGACCAAAGTATCAGAAGCTTCTACGTGTCTGAGGACAGCTGGATAGCACCAAGCTTCTTCCCAGAATGAGAACTGTAGGGATCCAGCTCTGGTGAAAAATTTTTGCCAGCATGCTTTTGTAGAAAACCTCCCCGATGGCTACGGTGTTTCTGCGCAGAGAATTCAGGCCCTCCTCTCACTGACACCTGTTTTATTTCAATGTCCTTGAAACGGCATCGATAAGAAACGATCCAGACCTCGGAGCTGAGCCAGACAAAATGAAAGCTCAGAACTTTTCATCTGAACTTTCACTGAAAAGCGCAAGATACAGCGAAAAGGGCAAGAAAACTATGTGACCCTTTCAGAGACAACCCTGCTTCAAGGTCTTCTGACCTTCAGAAAATTCTAGAGCAATCCCCATTGGTTCTGTGCCAGCGTAGAAATTGCTCCCACATGCAAAAGAGTGTGGAGAGGTCAATGACAGAGACAAGGAATGTAAAATTCAGGCTACCATCTGCTCAAAGGGATTGCAGCCACCAGCAATCCCCTCCCATGTAATTATTTTTTTTTCCCCTGCAATTTGTGACCAGAGCCCAAGTGCTCCCTTAATACACGAGGCACACAAGGCCACGGACTCCTCCCTCGCCCTGGTGCTCGCAAAGCTCTTGGTGCCTGTGCTTCAGCTTGGGAGCTTCAAAGCACCAAGTCTCTCACCTAGTTTCCGAAGTGGCACAAGCACAAGCAAATACGTTGGGTAACCTCGTGGCTGTGCCTGCTGCTGCAGCCTGCCACACTTAATGCAATTAATGCTCCAAGAGCATTAATTTTCATGGGAAATACAGGACAAGTACTGAGATTATGAGTAAAACCGCTGAGGACGTTAAAGAGCCAAACGCACTGAGCTGCAGCACAAAGTTCACCTCTGGTATCTCAAGGGGTCACTCCCTCTGGCCCGAAGCCCCTTTCTGTTCTGAGCTAGTGGTCTCCATCCCCAAGACTGATGACATTTCTACAAGTGAACGTGATGATCTCTGTTAGTTCTGAATATTACTTCATTTGAGCTAGTCAAACCCCATATGCACAACAACAGTAACTTTTTTTGACACATAAACAATTATATCTGTTCTTTATTCTACTCTGCAATCCCTGACCACTGCCACAAGCCCCACTCCTCCTCCTGCGCTCGGTCCCTTGTGTTGCTGGGATCAGTTCTTTATTTCACGTGTGTGGGATGTTGTGTGCCTCGCCCCCTAGAACCACAGAAGGATCCCTTAAGACGATATTAGTCCACTGTGGTATCTTACACGACTAAATTCTGCTTTTATCTTTCTTCACTGGCTGACGGTGCTGTTACCCTTTTGTCTGACTTGTGATTTGACACCAAAACCCAGCTCACTTCCGAAACTACTGCAGTAGGATCTGCAAACATCAAGACTCCAGATCTGCAAGGTTCCCAGCTTCTTGTAGCTCATGAGTTGGGGGAATATTCTAAATACTTGTCTGGGACCCCGTCAGCAGCAAGAGTATAAACATGGCAAAATACCAGCACATGATCACTACAGCAAAGGTAATTTTACATCCAGAGTCACCCGCCTTTTCCTCACTTTGTCAAAATCTGATACAAACAAAAGAGTGCTAGACACTCATGGTAAAATCATAACTTTACAAGCGATGCAACTGACTCTGAAGATGAAGCTCTGCTTCTTAATGCAAAAGGCACAAGTAACGAAAAAGAAAGATCAAGAAAAAAAAACTCCAAGGAAGAGAAAAAAGTCTGCTCAAAAAAGCACACTACTAGTTTTCTTTATTCGTATTTCAGACCATCAGATGCTAACTATCCCTAGCTACTAGGGACATGAGATAGCTAGAAACTTGTGAGCCAGAGGTAGACAGTTGTAATCCCTTTTCTTAGCCTCTTTGATTTCAAGGATTTGGGATAAAAACCCGTTTCATAGTAATGGGGAGACAACCTAAGGGGCACAGGCAACAACTCGTGCCATAGCAACTGCCACTCTGTGGAAAAGGGTGCGATGGTTCTCTGTTTTGCCAACTACTACAACTTCTCCCAAGGTACATGCAGGTGTTCTCCGAGTCCTGACGATGCCGCGTGGCACACGGTCGCTACGCACAAAGCTGCCCTACATCTCAACACTTGCTGCTGAAGGGGAAGAGGAGAGACAAGTAGGAAATGTATTTACCCCTCTTCCCTCCACCTCCTGCATTTGTCAGACCTTTCACAAACAAGTACCCAGGACTTAATTTCACGCAGTTGTATCTCCTCCTCACCCGCTGTCCACACAGCAGACACCACTACAAAGAGCACCGGGAAATCCTGCCCACAGCTAAAATGCCAGTGGAGGAGGATGACTGGTCTCTCCCAGCTCTGTGCTCACACTGCACTAACTAGAACTCATCTAAGCTCTTAATATTTGCAAGGTTCCGCTAATTCCCAGTTACCAGAAAGGCATCGCCGGTTTGTGGTGTAACTGTGGTGCAGTTTTGCTTGTAACTGAGTTTTTTAGCATCTATTGGTGATAACGTGTGTGTGTGTGGGGGGGCTGTTAGCACACGCTGCTAATACGACTTTCAACAATTCTCCGGTACACGCAGGACCAGAACGGTGAACTGGGACGTTACGGACTGTGCACAGGAAGCAGAGCTGACTGTAGTTTAGAGGAAGAAGCAGGCAGCTGTAATTGTGCCTCGAAAGCGAGATTTAACACCCACACGTGCTGCCACGACTGCAGCTCACACTTCCTGACTTTAGCTACTGCACGAGCAGCAGTGAAACTGGCACTGCCAGGCGCTCCAGCGTCCCCAGAACCGAACACCCTGCCACTGAACACGCTGCTAGAAGACCCCACGCCAGCTGTTTTCAAGATTTGTCTACCCAAGCTGCAACAACAAGCTTCAACAACATTCTCGCAGAACCCCACTTGGATATTTTAAGACACAGACGCAGCGAGAAATTTAGAGACAGCAAGCTTAATAGTATTAGCGCTCATATTAATGAAAAGCTTGAGACAGAGAGCACAGTGAAAACACCGCGGGGGGGTGGGGTGGGGTGGGGTGTGCACAGACAGACGGAGACAACTATAATGGGAATTAACAGGAGGCCCGAAGAGATGCAACTACTCAAATTCCAAATTCTTCAATGCAAACTGGTGTGAATAGCCGATGCCTTCACTTGCCACAATTCATCTATTCCAACAGATTAGTCTGAAGTAAGAACGGGCAGCATCTTCTCGGCCCCAGATGACACCAAGGTGGATGGTGCTTAAGTTAGAGGTTCACTTTGTTTAGGCCACACCAGTCTCTGCTTTAGGACAGTTTAAAAATAAAAAAAGAATTCAGGATACCCCAAGCCTCCACAAAGCTGATCCTAAAGGTAGAAATATGAGTCACCCAGCTCTGGTAGCTAATTTTGTTGTCTACCTGACCCCTATTATTTGCTTGGAAACATGCTTTTCGGTCCATTTTGAAGCAAGAATGCTACAAATTAGGTGTATACAAAGGTAAGTTGTTACTATTACTTTTTAAATACAACACTGAACGTGAAATAAAACAGCAACAAACCATACTTGCACCAAACTGAGTTACTGCATTATCCCACGTACCCTCACTGACCCTTGCAAATCAAAGGCAAATAGTAATCTAGCAATTTGGAGTGTTTTCTGGAGAAATTTAACTTGTGAAAGATTTATCTGCATTGATTTTGAAATGGAACATGATGCAGTTGTCCTTTCAGAGAAGGTCAAACTTAAGGAGTACCATGAGCAAACAGATGAGTTGGCTGGAGCAGAAGAGGCTATCTTTGGAAAAAAATACTTTTTCAGAATAACATGCTGTTGCTGATTCTTAGAGCTCTAGGAGATATGATTTACACTGGTAGCACAGAAGAAAATGGTGAAAGCAGTATTTGTTAGATTTTCCATTTGCTTTTATTTTTAATTCTTTTTCTTTTTCTTTTTTTTTTTTTTTTTTTTTAAAAAGCGACAGCCAGAGTTACTCACTCCCAACACAACTAGTTTGCTCATCCAAAAATGCATTACTACATGCCAAGCAACTTCTAACTCTATAAGCTGTTTCTTTTATGTATTGGTACTTAATTTGTTCATATTATTAATACTGGTTTAGTTGGTGTGGTTACTGGGCTAGAGATTTGTTAATCTCTAATGCTTTAAAAAACCAAAACCAAGAAACTAAGAAGTTTGCTAAAGGTCTGGTAATCTTATACCTCTTGTTTCTCGGGCCGGGTCCATGAAGCCTGGAGAGAACAGATATAGAACACAACAACAACAGAAAAAAAGCAATAAAAGTTTATCAAAGGTTGCTTTTACGTATCATAGCGTATGCACCACATTGCGTTCTATGCACATGCAGGCTCCAAGTTGTAACTCTCATGTGTGTGGGGTGATCACAGTTTCCATTTCCCAATATAACCTCAATTTAGATTTGCATTCAAAATTTCATATCCTATAAATTGGTCTTAAAATGATTAAACAAAAGCTAATGATAACTGAAGATTGCTTCTGGTTTTATGTACTGAGTGACTATTTCCCTTGCCACATCTCACCATTTCTAGAAACCTGTCCCCAGCGTACTGGGGAAGCGATTCCGATGACCTAGGTCACTACCTTGCAAAGGTAAGTTACGGAACTGGTTTTCTAACACTGGTTTGTTAGCCACCCGCACACACTGATTAACATTAAGGCTCATTTCGTTAATGTGATCATGCATTTGTACACGTTTTTACATGCATACTGCGCCAGGGGTAGGAGACCTTGAGCTGCAGGCACTGAAACAGTACGTCCACCCGGGATGGGAGACGGCAGGGCAGAACCTTGTACTGCCAGTAGCTGATGTCCAGCTCATTAATTAGGGATGTGGGCACCCTTAGTGGGCTTGGGACAACCGAACAACAGGCATCAGTGCAACATGCACAAACCTCACCAAGAAACATACACTTCCCACTCAGGGAAAGCCACCAACAGTGTGGACCATATTCACTGTGGATCAGAAAGACCAAAGCTGCCGGGTTCCGTTTCCCCCCTGTGATTTATCTTTCAAATCTTTTTCTTCTGGTCTCTATTTCAACTGGATCCATTTCAGTTCAGGAGTCAAAAATCACCTGCTAATATCACAGCCGTGATGGCAGTATTGAACGTGAGGCACAAGCATTGCTGACGTGTGGATGTAACAGCGTACACAAGAGCGACATTACGGAAATGGAGATGAAAGTTTAGGAAATGAGAATAAAAAAAGCACAGTATTGCTTCCACAGTGCTTCTAGAGAACACTGTGAGACTGAAGTATTAGCATATGGTACAGACAGCCTCATTTTAAAACGTCCTTGATAAAAGCGACTTATTTGCTTGTAACTAGAGGTCTGAGGTGATGCTACTCGAAGAGAAGCTCACCGACACCTGCATGGGCTGGGATACCCCCATCATCTGATCATTTCTGTGCATAAATATCCTGCTTTGCACAAGTTCCTTGAAAGCCGAAGAGGCAGCTGTGAGAATTCTGCACAATCCCGTTTTGATGTACCATTCTCTGTACCTGAACCAGGTTAGCCAGGGAGCTGCCTTGTTTATACCCATGCCAGTCCCCTTTCAGTACTCTACACTGAGTCTCTGTGGTGTCAGCACAGAAGGATTCAAAAAAACCCAAAACACCAAAAACCAAAACAGAAACACCTTACACAAACAAAACCCCTCCAAAAAACCCTACCAAAACCAACCAAAGATGTCTTTTTATCCTTTGGTGTTCAGTACCTGTCAACCTAAAGGAAGCCAAAGGACGAGAAAAGCCTGTCCCCACACTCCTAGAGTTCGCTGTTTCTTTGTAAATGAGTTCATGGGTGTGGGGAAAAAGAAAAAACAAAGTGGCAGAACCACACTCTCCATCCTGGAGAGTTTCATACTAACTCTCCATCCCTACAACAAAGAAACACCAACTCAAGCCAGCACCGTGCAGGGAACTGCCTCATGCATGCTGGCATCTTCCCTTTGGAAGCAAGCTGTTAAATGGGAACATCTTCAGCTGCAAGAGTTCCTGGGAACTGCCAAGGTAGTTTACTCCCTGGATCATTAAATCCAAAGATATCCCCATGTACCTCTCAGAAGATATGAAGTACAACACAGATTTAAGACAGGGAATTGTATTCAATGTATATAGTCCACTTAAAAAAAAACATCAGGAAATTAAACCTAAGTTAAATTTGGAAATGTTAGATCTGCTGCAGCACATCTAGAAGCACTTTGCTGAAGGTATTGCAACGCTTGTTTGCATCAGCAAAATATTTGGCTATTTTGTATTTCACCTCTTTTTTTCTTTTTTCTTTTTTTTTTTTTTTTTTAATTATTTCACTGCTAAATTTGATCTAGTGTCAGCTGTGCAAGGGAATGAGTTCCTCTCATCTTCTGGTTATTGCACCCTAGCACGCTGCTGCAACACTGGCAACCCAATGCTTACGTCCTAGCAAAGAGGCACTCCTTACCTCGCTGGGATTCAATCATGTTTTCATCTAAAGATTTCTAAACTTCAAAAACTTATCTATTTGCTTTAGCTGCCAACACCACAGAGCTGACAGAGGCTACTGGTCAGTACCAGTAACCCAGAAAGTAAGTGGAAGGATGCACTGGATGGTTTTCAGTGCAGCCTAACGCAGCGATGCAATTCTCCTGTCAGAGGGGTGACCGAAAGGACACCTGTTATTCAGACAAGCAGTCACCCGCTAAAGGGGGCCCTCAAACTGATCCATTCCGAAGTCACACTTCCACATTTTCCTCGTTTAGGAACAGGGAACCTTGTGGGACAAAGCTGGTGGAAAAGGCCCGGTAATACTACGCAAGTTAAACTGTAGTTAGGATAAAGGAGGAAGAACAGCAGAGCTGATCTCTTCCTCTGTTCTTTGATTCCTTTATTCTGGTCAGAAAACGTCCACTTGATTTCTGACTTGCCACAGGGAAATCTGTAACGTGATGCAGGTCTTGACAGCTAGCATGGGAGGCAGGCAGCGGCACCGAGTGAGATCCGACACAGACACAGCTGCAGCCAGCGCCGGCAAGGTGATAAACGCCTGCATAACCGCACCCCTGCTACTGCTCCCCTTCCTCGCACCCCTGCTACTGCTCCCCTTCCTCGCACCCCGAGCCATCCTGCTGGGCAAGAAACCTGGGACTGCCTCCGCAACTGCCTCATCCAAGCGCGTGTGAGAGCAGCTGGCATCTGCCTCACCCAAGTCTGACGGGAAACACGCTCACCCCTGCACTAGCATTGTAAAAAACTTGTACGCGCCAATACGCACCAGATGGAAACTGTGTTTACTGAATCACAGTTTGATTCTGTGAGAGCAACAGAAGAAACGTGTCTCTTAAAAGGGCATGAATTATACTGAAGGTGGCGAGGAATATGGCGCGCTGGCTTCATCAGCCTTACATCTGGTATCATTCAAAGAGCAAGCATTCCCCCTCCCTACAATGGCACCGCGGTAAATACTCGCGGAAAGACAAAGCCAAACCATTTCGAACCATCATGCTGATGACTCTCCAGATGCGTTAGTTCTTGCTATGTTCTGCAGTAGCAATGGACAGGAACCTCAGACTGATGGGGCAAAATTTTCTCCTTAAGTAGCATGTTCCTACACTCACAACAAAACCAAATATAAGCAATTTTAAAAAAATATGTATTTTTCATTTTACGTGCACTCTCTGCAAGGCAGAAGAATGCAAGCTGCCAGCTTACTAGTAAGATGAAGCTTCTACCATGCCAGGATCTGGAGGTCTGGTCTGCTCAGCTGTGTTGGCATACAGTTGTCAATCATCTGATTTTGCTCGAGCACAGTCACAAGCACTTACCTTCGCAGACCAGCCCCAAAGCAAAAGATCGTTTGACCAAGGGGCGCCACGTTATGTGGGCACAGCCAGAGAGATATGCCAGGATATCACCAGGTAGGAAAGCGTGGGAATGTTGAAAGAGTTGTGACATTGTCAACTGAGGCTTTTGGGCTATAGCGCTGCCTGCCCCTCGTTCACACGTCAGACTACCTCTGCTCTTGGACAAAGACTGAGCAGGGAAAAAACTTTTAAGCCAAAGAGGGGCTTTTTGTTTAATTGTGGGTTTGAGTAGGTTTCTCTGAAGTACCAGATGTTCACAGGAGTTAAGGCACATCTAGACCTTTTGTAATCATACTTCAGTCCAGATTTTTAAAGTAAACGCGTAGCAAAACAAATGTCTCCAAGTACCTAAAACATATTCAAAAGTAGGGCTCGATAATTTTAAAAATAGTATTGTTTGTCCCACATCAAAGACCATCCACTTCCCTGTGCTACCCCGAGACAGTAAGTGGAGAGTAAACTGAATACATGCATTTGGTTATACAAGTAGTAGAATGTTTATGAGTAGTAGAATGTTTATGAGAGCTGTTTTGCCCTGAGGATTTACAGGACTTCTGTACCATTCACCTAAACTTGCAGCACAAGATAGGGAATGGGAGAAAGTAAAAAACAAAACACACACACACAAATAAATCCTGCCTAGAAAGTGCATGGTACATGATAAAAAAAATCTTTGCCCTGAAGGTTTGAACTGGTAATGAGACATAGGGTAGTACCTCAAACCTTTAATTTCCCCCTCATCTATAGAAGAAACTACTAGAGTATTAACATTTTCTGAATGTTGATCATCAGCTTAAGAGCATCAAGCAGGATATATGAATGTCTCAAAAATGGTTAGCAGTTTTGCCACTGAGATCTTGTTAGTTTAACTGGGCTGGACAGATGGGACTCTCGGCAAACAGGCTCTCCTACCAACTTCTACTTGATTTAGTGTAATTTCAATTTTTATATTCTTCTCCCTGTCAAAGCTCTTTTCCATGGCTGCAATCCAAACTCCAGTGCTAGAAGCACTAGAGCACTTAGTTCCTCCCACCATCCCCCGAGACGGAGACAAAACCATCACTAACCTCACCCTGGCACGCTGCAGCGAGAGCCCAAGCCAACAACTTTTGAAGGCAAAGGAAATCTCCCTCAAAACGCTACAAGGACTTACACTCGCCCTCAAATCCAAAAGGTGTTAAGAAAGAATTAAGGCTGGAAAACTCTGGCACCCTGACTAGTAAGTTACACATGAACAACATGGTGAAGAGCTGACATTACAGAAGCAATTAAAAATGTTCATTTAGGGGGCTACAGTGCAGAATGGCAGCTGTGCGGATGACTGACTTTGTGGCTTTAAGACCTTCACAGTTTATCAACTTCCTATCGAGTCAGAACCCCTGGTAGGTCCCAGTTAGCTGAGCCTTGACCGCCCTGTTATTAGAAGATTATTAATAAGCAACAACTCCTTACTCCACCTTTGTCTAGGCTTTCTTTGGCTCTAAACTATGCCTCCCGATCATCCTGTGCAACTATTCCGAAATATCTACAGAAATACAGTACATCCAAATCTAATCTAGTAAATGGGAATTGTGGCAGAGAAATAAGAAAACAGCAGCGCTCTTTTTTAAAAAGAAAAACTGCTAATTATTTTTGCCTTTTAAGAACAAAATGGTATTGACATGATCAACAAAACAGGTGAACACAAAGGCAGCCAGGCTTTTGTGCTTCTGATACATGCAGCATTAGAATACAATACAGAAGGGCAAGAAGGAATTAACAGGCTCATTTTGGTCCACTGCATCTTTGAAAGATAATGCCCCTCCACCTCTCCTCCACCTGCCACCCTCCAGATCATTTCATCATCTTGATGACAGCATGGACAACACTGGAATCGGTGCTCATTCCCACCTCTTGGCTTAGAAACAGGCGAGAAAAACCCTTTCACAAGCTTCCTGCAACTGCAGGTCCCTTTGGAAACTCCTCTGAGAAGGGTCGAGGCCCCGCTGCTTTACAAGTTAATTCAACTCAGAGTGATACCAGCAGAAATTTAAAAGCAAATCCTCAGTTGTTATAAACTGCGATGGCTCTTTGTACACGAGGACACCTACAGCATTACTTCAGCTGCGGATCCGACCCCGTAGCAGACAGTCCGTGCAGGACCACACGTGCTCGCACTACGGGGGGGATCACCGTGATTTCCATGTGCAGCTGCGTGCGGCTGTCATGCATTCAGGATCAGCAGAGGCAGGCAGGTACAAGCTGCGCTGATCCCAGCAAATGAGACCACGGCTTTGGGGAGGGTTATACCTTCTCTTCATTGCTGATGTTCCGGGTGGAAGTTCTCCAAGTGATGGAAGGGATTGGGTCCCCAGAAGCCTCACAGGTCAGCGTTATCTGATCCTCCAGCTCCATGGCTGTTTTATTCTCCACATAGGTGATTTTGGGTTTTGCTGAAAAGAAAAAGCAACCTTCGTTGAGCTGACGCTCAAAACGAAGCTCGCCTGTCATCAGCAACGTTTGAAACAAGCAGCACTGGGAAAAAACTGGCACAAGTTTACTGCCAAATGGGGAAGGGAGCCGTGACATTTGAGAAGAAGGCACCTCACTGCAGAACCAGAAACCCTCTTCTACACGTGATTAGAGCCGAGGCTCGTCAGAGGACTAGAAGAGGGTATGTCTGCAGTAGAACCCATTTACCAGCGTACAAATGATCAGTCCCTGGGATTACCAGCTAAGTCTTCCACCTTGCTGTCTACTTTCTCTGCCCCAAATTAGCCTTTTGATAAGCAGCTTTGTCAAGTGGTTGCAGAGGGATGGGACAGAATTATATTCCTTAACACTTCCAGATTCATGGAAGGTCGGAAAGCTGCTGATTGATTCCCACAGGCCTGAGGTCATTCATACAGTGGTGGGGTGGGGTTCACCTCCCCATCCAGGTTACAGTAAGCAACACTGAAGTGCTAAAGCTCTCTTTAATAGCAGCTTTGCTTGGATTAGGATCCAGCCCTCTGGGCCTGGAAGATATTTCAAATAGCGTGTGAATCCTACAGCACCACCTGCACAGGACTGAATTTCTTCTGTCAGAGAAGCAGCAGAACGGAGCTGGCATCTGTCTCAGGCACACTCACAGATGTTTTGTCTAGCATGATGGCAGAGGTGCACAGCATTACTTGGGAACAAAGCAACTCTGGGTAAGCCACATCAGGCGTTAACTGGGATAAGTAGGTTACTTCCAGCTTGCACTAGTGAGCTACCAATAGCCAGCTGGATGGGAAAGGGGGGATGGGAAAAGCATGTTTACCAAAGACTTTGAGATGAATGGTGGCATCCTGCTCGCCAGCCTTGTTCTCAGCAATGCAGATGTATTCTGCTTCGTCACTCTTATCCACCTTCTTGATGATGAGCTCAGACCCATCGTAGTTAAAACTGTATTTCTCTTCATCATCAGCCTCTTCTATGGGCTCTCCATCCCTGCAGGGCACAAAGCACACTGGCTGTGCTGGGGAGCAGAAGCAACCAAAGGCTGTTTGTTAATGCTAGAACTGTATGACTACACTGAAACTCCTCAGGCTGAGGGGGACCACCACCTTTTCCTTCTCCTATGGGCTACAAATCTTTCTTTATTATTCTTATTTTTGACCTATTCCTAATTCTTCCTGCTTTAGGGCTGCTGGGAGCTAAACCTTTCACCTCCTGACGCGCATTGTAGCCTACACATCATAGCACAGAGAAGCTGTGGATGCCCCATCCCTGGAAGTGTTCAAGGACAAGCTGGATGGAACTTGGAGCAACTTGATCTAGTGGAAGGTGTCCCTGCCCATGACAGGGGGTTGGAATCTTTAAAGTCCCTTTAAGGTCCCTTTCAACTCAAACCATTCTATGATTCTATACGCAGGAGCTATAAATACCATTGAAGGTGACTTCTGTCCTTACATATCAAGGCAGTATTCCAAGTTGTCATCAGCTTTTTCAACATTACAGCTTGTTCTTGTAACACTCACCGAAGGCTAGGCAATTTCCAGAAGAGCATACCTGAAGTCTGTATCACTGCCTGACAGTGAAATTTAGACCCGATGAAGAGGAAGACTTCAGATGTGGATCTTCTGGCATGACAAATGCAAGTTACAGCATCCACTTTTGCCTAAGTTTCCCCACCAGTGCAGATGACAATAAACTGACCACGGGACAGCGTGAAGTTTCATCTCTATTTGCAGCTTGACAAAGGATGCAACATGTCAGTGAAAAAAAATGCTATTTTTTACTGTTATTCTTGTTTTTTCCAGGAAGCTGTACTGGTTTTGGCTAGGATAAAGTTAATTTTTTTCACAATAGCTCATATGGTGCTATGTTTTGGGTTTGTGACCAAAACAGCATTGGTAACACAAGGATGTTTTAGCTCTTGCTGAAAGGTACACACGCAATGGGCTTTGTTTCTCACCCTGCCCTGCCTGCGAGGGGATACAGCTGGGACAGCTGACCTGGTACACACCTGCCTGCCAGTGGGAAGTAGCAAATTTATTCCTTATTTTGCTTGGCTTGTATGCACAGCTGCTTTTTTTTTTATTATTATTTATTCTAAACTGTCTTCACTGCAACCAGTGAGTTTTTGGATTTTACCCTTCTGATTCTCCCCCCTATCCCACTCGAGGGACACGTAGTGAGTGGCTGTGTGGTACTTCGCTGCCTGCTGGGGTTAACCCACAACAGAAGCTAACTGCAATTCCATCATGAGGCCAATCTTTCTCCTGTGAGAAAAATGAATCAATCTTACTCCAGTTAAAATGTTGCTTTCCCTCCGGCCTGGTTTTCCAGGCCTTGGCGAAAACATCCATGCTCACACACAATCAGGACATTGCACACAGCATCTTACTTTGTCCACGTCATGGTTGGCTCAGGAAAGCCGTCAGCATCGCATGCTAAGGTGACAGACTGGCTGAGGTTGGCAGTGGCATTCATCGTGCTCTGCCTGGCGCGCACAGAAGGAGGTACTAGAAGAGAAGGAATCCACAGTCAAGTTAGAAAGGAGGGAAGATGTGAGTGAGAGCGAGCCCTGAAAGGCTTACTGTAAATCTGCAATACACGCAGGTGTCACAAGTAATTCAAACCCTTCTGTCATCACCTGCAGGTTCCCACCAGCAGGTTTGATGTATGAGCTCTCCAAAGCAATCAGCTCAGGCAAGGCAGGGCAGGGGGTGGGGAGACACAGAGAATCAGTATTGTGGACAAAACCACTTGCAAGTCCCAACGAGATCAATACCTCACTCCAAGTCATGAGACACTTACGGTTTCTCTCGACATGAGAATCTCCTATGAACATCTGATAAACACTCAGTCAATTTCATGGACATTTTTATTTGACGCAGCCGAGAAAAATTAGTAAGCTGATGGTAGATTGTGAGTGTGAATCTAAAGAAACATTTCCATCAGCAGCCTGGAGTGCAGGTGCTACATACCCTGCCCCCGTCCTAGCCTCAGCCTAAGCTGCTCACCGTTGACGATGACCTGAATATCTTTGAAGTTGATCTCTCCGCGAGCCAAGATCCGGCCCTCACAGCGGTATATCCCTTCATCCGTTTTTTTGATTCCCCGGATCTGCAGGTAGTTGTTGGACAGGACTATAAATCGAACTAGAAGAAACAAAAGGAAGGTTCATCAAAGCATCCTCGGGAAAGCTCACTGCAGGTAACAGGTTCTTCTCCACTCCTTGTCCCTTCTGGGTTGAGACAAGGCTTAGGGCAACAAGATTTCCCTTTCAATCATTTAATGGAGATGCTGCTGCAACTGCATCTGACATGGCCAAGAAAGAAACCTGATGTGGGTTAGCAGGCAAACCGCTCTGGTGCTTTATACTGTAAGTACACACCGAGAGATAAACCGATAAACATACACACACACACAGGTTTACATTTAATTACTATCAGATAATGAGCAAACTGAAACTTGCCCCTCTTGCCCAAGGGTGGCAGAGTTTGAGTCTTACTACAGTTCCCTTGTGCCTGCAACAAGCAGATGTGGGAAACACAGCTGAGGCAGGAAAGCTCAGCTGGAGTCAGGGATCTGGAGCCCCCTCTGCCAGTAAAATGCCCCTCTGGGCATGACAGCTGGAGTATTTTTAAAGAAAAGGAAAGATCCTTGCAAGGAGCTTTTAGCCCCTTTTCCTTAAGGAAGACTGCAGGGTGTCACAACATGCAGCTTTTCCCTCCGATGGCATTTCTTTTATCTGAAGAGTTTTTCTAGCATTCCTCGGCTTATTACAGTGTCAAAGCCCGATGGCCATTTCTGTGGGAACGTTAATGCTCTGCCGTGGCCAAACCACAGCACCCTGAATAACTAAACTCACATCCTAAGATCTGGTGTTAGGTACAAATTGCTCCTCTCTACCCTTGTGACCATCACCATTTCGTTCTCCTGAACATCCTGGATGAGCATAATTTGAGCCCTGGTGGGAGATAGACATTTGACCCCCCCCTTGAATGGACAAGCACCAAGACACCTCCTGTGCCTTACCATCTTTTTTTAGGATAACATCCCTGCCTTTGTGTTTCCAGATGATGGTAGGAGGCAGTGAGCTGACCACATCACACACTATCACAGCATCATCCCCTTCCTTGAATTCCTGCGGAGTAGGAGCATTCTTGAACATCAGCTTTTCTGAAAATAATGGAAGGAGAAAGTCAGTGCAGCTTTCTCGGCAACCTCAGGCTGTGCTCCCCAGCCTGAGGAAAGCAAAGCAACCCCAGAGGACACGTTCTCTAGGATTCTCCTTGTTCCAGAGGGGAGGATAAGGGTGTGCCTGACTCCATGCACTGCACCGCACCACAGGAAGCCCATTTTCCAGCCCTGCCTCCCAGGCAAATCAATGGGCCCAATCAATACTCTACCCAGCCCACCAGTGTGTCCACACAGCAAAGAGAAAACGTGAACTTGGAGCTGCTCAGCTTCCCGGCAGGAAGGGGAGGAAGCTGCTGTCACGGCTCCGCTGGGCAACATGCTGATGGCTGCTTATAACCCTTCTGAAGGTGTGATCCTCTTTATTGAACGCTAGTCTTATCTCATAGCACATCTGTCATCCGCAAAAGCTGCGCTCTCTGCTCACTCCTCCCAGATATACAATGTGCTGGAACCTTCTCCTTCTACCCCTTGCTCTCCTGTCTTTCAGAAGAATTTAAGCAGTAGACATGCTGGTAATGCCCTGACAGGCCAAGGTCCTGGTTCCCACTTACCCCTCAAAACCAAGCAAGGAGAAGGCTGCATCTTCTCAACATCCCCTTTCTTCTCACCCTCCTTCTTCCCCCTTACAAACAGCCTTTTTCTAGGAAGGTAAAACGGTTGCCTCCCTAATCCTGCCTCATGTATGTGTGCAAAGCAGACCAGAAAAATAGCCTCGGAGACGCTCTCTTACGGAATATTTTCACATTGACGGTGGCCTCTGAGTCTCCCTCCTCCACGCTACTGACAACACATTTATAGATGCCAGCATCATCAATGTTGGCGTTGTAGATGGTGAGGGTGGAGGAGAAGTCATCATTTCGCACCACTGAGATGCGCTGTTGGTTCGGCGTCAGCTTCTCACCATTAGGAGAAAACCAGGAAATGTCTTTGTATTTGGCCTCCCCTGCCACTGGGACAATAAAAGAAAACAGAGCAAATTGAAATGAGTTCCCAACACACCTGCACAGAGGGAATTAAATACAACCAGTAGCACTATGCAGAAGACTGACCCAGGGGATGGGCTTCTGGTACCTGAGAAGCAAGCAAAGAAAATTCTCTCTCACAGCACTGTGAATGGTCAGCTGCTGTCCTGCAAAAATGATATTAGGTTGGGTTTATAACCTAAAGGGGTACGCTCATTTTAGCCCAGAACGGCCTTCTGTGCGTTCTGAGGTCCCATGTCCCAGTCCCTCCGCTATGCAGAGCAGCCCCAGAAACAAAAATGTTTTCCTGCTTCAGTTCTATCACGTTTTCAATAAATACCTGTATCTGCAGGCTGGGCTACTTTGCATGCCAAATCGGTGACACTGCTGTAGAGCAGTTCTGGCGCTGATCACCTTAAACCTCCTGCTGCATCCAGCGTTAATCACCAGTGTTATTAAGTGGTTCCACCCTGTCGCTTGCAGCTCCCATCTCTGCATTCCTCAGTGTGGCTTTGTTATTTGGGACAAATACCTATTATCAGAGGGGCTTTAACTGATCCCACGGTTTTCCAATTACAAATATCATCACAGCAGCACTTGCTCAGAGTATACTTTCATTATTAAAGCACCAGCATTAACAAATTACTCTGCAGTTACGCACTCCTGGATCAGATGACCTCATTACTTCTCCCAGTCAATGTGGTCCTGAGGAAGTGTGGTCCTTGCATGGCATTTTGCTCCCAGAGCTCCCGACAGCGCCTATTTGCAACGTGTCACGCTTCAGAACGCTATCGTGTCAGTGCTCCAGCACACTAGGTCCTCCCATTGGGAACCAGGCCAGCTGCTTTCAGGAGAAGCTCTGAAGAAGACACGGGGATGTTGATTTGGAAAATGCCATAAAATTGCAGGACCTGCTTTAGGGCACACGGATTGTGTCAGCACTGCAGCACACTGTGCGGGAGAACCGCCTGGGGTAGCTGGTGGCCTGAACAAACAGTAAATTGCGTCACAAGAAACGTAGGGTTTCAGCAGCATTTAAATCCTTAGTTGCAGAGGTAACAACTCTCGAGTCACCTAGCAGTGCCGTTACTGCTGTTAGTACCTGATTAGAGAAATAATTTGAAAAAGCAGAACCTTAATACTAAATTCAATACATCAAGGAGCTGTGGAACGATGCAAGGTGCCGTTGTTGAGGCTGTTGCTCAAGCTTAGAGACAATGCTTCAGTACCTGTTTTTGCATTTTAAAATCCATCTGCTGGAGCTGCCTTCCATTGCCAGCTCTCAAAGGAGAATGCTTTTACTGTTTCCAGTAAACAGCATGTGTCACCTTTGCTACTCAGTCTTACAAATCATAAGGGCATAGGAGAAAGAAAGACCAAGAGATCTTGCAGCTAGACCTGGCACTGGAGCTTTTATCCCAAAGTTAATACACTGATCGACCTTCCCAGCTCACCCACATCGACAACTGATGCCACAAGCCATCACTCACCCTGGCATAAGAAGAACTTAGATTCTCCAACGCTGATCTCCCCCTGGCTTGGAACAATGTCCACTTGTAGAGAGGCTGGAAAAGAAACGAGCGTGCAGAATACGGTTAGACAATAGGAGTGGTCTTCACCAAAAAAAGCTTTGCCAGCCTTCCAATCCCCGTGGCTCCTTTACTCATCCCAAGGATGAGCACAGGGTGAGGCATTCTTGGCTTCATAAGCATTGCTCTTATCGGTGTATATTTGCATGTACAGCACCGTGGACCCCTCAGGACACAAAAGAAGTTGCTAACTTTTCAGAGTTGCCTCCAGCCCTTTATAAAATCACACAGAACGATACAGAAAGGAATGATTTACATTCAAATCTGCAATACGAGGGAGCATGCTTGGTGTGCACAGCAGAACATCAAGCAGTCCGTAAGGACTCCTCCTGAATTCAAACAGGAACTGGCTCAAAGGCCTCCCCTGGCAGCAAATATAAATTATCTTTGGTTTGGAAACTTCTTGTTGCTCTGTGTGATGCCATATACAGACAAGCTCCAGTTACCAACCATCAGAAATGCAGAGTGAAAGTCACTGGCATACTCTGGGTCCTTGATCTTCTACTCTGATCTTCCAGTCAGAAACCCAGTCCAAACAGCCAGCAAACTGGAGATGTTTATGGCAGACAGAGCACACCTCGATTTGGAAGGAAATTTCCTCCAGTATGTACTGGCAAGGACTACTGACAGTCTGTGGTTTCTGCCTTCACAGCACTGGCTGAGACTTGCTTCCAAGTTCATCCAGGCACGTTTCACCTAACTCCTCCTGCTGCAGAGATGAAAATATTAGCAACGCTTTGGTCTCCTCCACTGTCTTCTCGTGGAATATCACCAGTGCTTTGGCTTTTATGTTAGTGGGGTTTCGATGTTGTTTTCTTGATTTTTTTTTTTTAAATTATTTTTAAATAAGATATTTTGGCAGCAGGGATGGAGCAGATGTTTCATGGACCTGAGCGAAGCATCTATTACATGCCTGTCTGGAATTGAGGGAGTCTGGAGTCAGTGAAAGATATGGTACCTTCTGTGCTCCCTACAACTGAATCCAGCACAGCCTCAAAAGGAATAATTTAAAAATAATCCAAGTTAGACAATAATTCTGGAGAGAGTATTTGAGGACACTGTTGCTGAAAGAAATCAAAATGACTCTCAGACATTTCCCATCTCCCTTTGGACATCTTCAACTCATGTGTCTTGTCTGAAGGTACTCTCTCACCTTCCTTGTACTTTTCAGTGAAGTATACGTTGCCCTTCTAGCTCCTGGCATTCAGTCTGGTTTATTTTTGGGTAATCTCATTTCTCTCAACTATACTACTTTAATGTAATTCAATCCCAAACAGAACTGCAAGTACAAAGAGCCCAATATAATAAAAGTCTAAAGGTTTATTAGATTCAGTGCAGTGAGGACTAAACAGCCTACTTCTATGGGCTCATTTTTGTTGTTGTTTTTCTACAAAGCTTTCCAACACCTAAAATTCACATTTGGAATTGTATTCTGGGGTGCTCTTCCTGGGAAGCTCTCTGCTGTGAGGAATGAGTGCAAAGGTACTACAAAGAGATCTTAAATGTCTCAAATCCAGACCTCCGAGTTCCTCCAGACCAGACCTCTGCTTTGCAGTACTATCTAAAGCATCTATCCTGCATTACAACAGAACTAGATTTGAGCACAGACAATATTTACAAACTCAGTTAACCTCTTTGGGCAGCAGCTACAGCAATGTGCGAGTGATGCAGATACTCCAGAATGACACTATAGTAGTTTCTACTACGAACACTACAGAAGCTGGGGGCATCAGCAAACTACAAGCACTTTATAATAATGGGGTCTTGTCTTTTTAGAGTGTTTTCAAATTATGAATTAAACTGCCTTTCATGATCTTCGCTTTGGCATTAGAGTGATAGCTCCTGTTTAGAAATTCAATTTACAGAACTAAGAATCCTTAGTCTCACCTAAATGAGAACAATTTATTAAGGAACATTTAGAGCTCCTGGGTGAAAACTTAAATGTTTCTTAAAGTTCAGAGGCTCCAGAAATTGCTGCTGTAAAAGCCTTCTCACCTTCACTCAGAAAGTAAAACAGAAAAACCAACACTGGTAACAGAGTTGTAAGGTTCAGTTTTTGAATATGTATTGCGATACCTAAATTAAAAGTTGGGCTTTCAAGAACAACCAACCTCTCTGAGCAGCTCTCTAAGAAGTAGGGCAACTCTCCTAACCGAATACCTAAGCACAGCTTAAGAGCTTACATTTGGAGTCCTACTACTGAAAAAACCCACCTGTATTTTTTTCTTCATTTATTTACAGAAGTGAGACAGATTAGCATTTAACGGACGAAGGAGAAGAAGGAACATTTTGGAAGTGTCACCAGAAACCAAAAGTGAAAAGTCCAAGATGCTGAATTTATTAAAATGATCCTGTTTCCATACAGTAAGGGGAAACAATGATCACAGCAAAGCAAGTCAGACAGCCAAGGTGCAAGCGAACCAGATTTCTGGCCCGTGTTGCCTGCGGTGCGGTACGACTGCTTATCTTCTGATTTGGATTACATTGGTACTAAACAAGTGAGAAAGGAAAGCATACCTCCCCATTTCCACATTCATTTACAACCAGCCCCCCTGAACGCACAACCAAGCACGCCCAGTGCTCTTTCCCCCCAGTAACATCACTGCCTTCTTCATAGCATAAATTATGACCCATTAGGCAGAAAATGTAATTGGATTTGGGCTTTCTGCCAGCTCTAGCTTAATGCTGCAGCAGCTCTGTGACCTAACAAGTCCAGGTCAAGCATGACTTTCAAGAGGCCAAAATGAAGAGGTTTTATTTCAAAACTGCAGCCATCAGCTCACAGAAAACAATCATTTTCATCGAGCCATCCCCCTACCCCATGCAGCCAGAGCACTTCTGAGCAACTTCGCTGCAAATTCTTCCTGTCACCCTCTGTGTTTTCATGCTGTAGGGCACGAAAATCCTCCCAGAGCAGCTAATTTTACCTCCAGACCACAGAGGAACTAGTTTCAGCTGCCAAACACACCTGAGTTTTTTAGAAACGTGCAGTTTCAGAACTTCAGAAATGAAAACCTGTTTGTATGTGCTGATGGCAACGTTCCTTCCAGGACTTGGGGGACAGGCACAGGGCTTAGACGGTGAGTACGTTGCTGTACGCAGAACGAAGGAGTGCTGCCTGCCATTGTTAAAAAAGGACACAAGGAGCAGGATTTTCTGATAAGGTTTCTGAGCACATTTCTTCAGACAACAACCATTCCCATAAAGCACTTCTCTTCATAAGTAAACTGGAAGCAATTAAATTGAGCCCGTGGAGCTCCAAAAAAGGATAATGATAGTGCAGGGTCTGTGCCACTTTTCTAGTTTTACTCTCACCAGATTTTAGCAGGCTATACTGATAAATGCTGGTATTTCACCTCAAAAGACGGGGATAGAGCAGCAAACAGGAACAACCCAGCCAAGATTCAATTGAAACCAGAGCTCACGAGCACTGGGTGTTCTAGTTCTGGCTAATATTTGCACGTATGGCTGTATACCTTGCCCAGCCAAGAGCCTTTCAAGAAGGAAGGGATATTAAAGTATCCCTTGATCTCCTGAGTAATGGCTTATTACAGCCCCTCTTGGCCTGTCCAGGACTCTTCTGAGCCCTGCACTTTTTATCAGCTGTGAACACAATAAAGTTGTGATTGAACTCCGCCACAGCACTGCCTTGGAAAACCAGAGTAGCCCAAGGAAGGGCATTTAGATCAGTCATCAACCCCCCTTCTGCTCAGCCAAGCACCGCCAGCGAGCAGTGGGGTGCTGATAAAATGGCTTTGAGCTAACCGAGATTTAATATAAATTCATACCTCTCTCTCTCTCTCTTTTTTTTTTTTTTTCCCCCCACACTACACTATATGAATACACCAGTGGACCTCTTCTACAGTTTTGAGAGTTGCTGTGTGCTGGGAAGGCCGTGGCAAAGGCTGGGGTTGGTTATTAATGCCTTTCATTCCATTCTCAGGTGCTTTCAGTTACAGCTAGAAATGAGAAAAAAGCCGCTGTGTAAAGCACTGAACTTTTTGTCACCCAGAAGTCGGCATCTGTGCTCTCCTTTACATCATTTTTAGTGTGTCTGTGCTACAGTAGAAGCAAAGAACAGGAGGAAATCGCACAACCAGAAAACATCTTACTGTAAACCGCCAGGAGGGCCAGGCAAGAGATCGGAGCCCAGGCAACAACATCCAGGTTGCCCCTCACATTTTGTACGGGCTCTGCTCCTCCTGTGCACTTCAGCGGTATGTCAGCGACGGGCATGTTTTCAAAAGAATGAAACCTAGAAATCACCCCTGGGACACAGGAAGGCCAAATATTTTGAAGTCTTAGACACAAGAGGACGAAGGACATCCTTGGTTATGCCTCATTCAGTTAGCACTCCCTCTGCTCCACCAGCTGCAAAGTTATCATTAAATCTCCTAATTAATGGCTGAAGTAATAGAATTTCTGGAAAGGTTATGCACAGGGGCAGCAATTCCTTCATCAATAGTCCCCCTATATGTCAGCACAGTCTCTTCAACCATGACACAAGGGAGGCAGAGAGAAAACATCCTGATATTACTACGAACGCTGGAAATGCACTTTTCAAGCCTAGAAATCACTGTAAAACAGAAACTGACCTTGTGAGTAGCAGGAACCAGCGACCCAATATTAACAAATCCACTTCACACTACACTTCAGTTTCTTTAATCTAATACTGGGAACAAGATGCTCTGAGAAGATCAGGCAAGTCAGATGCACACTGTGTATCTTGCGGAGACTGCTGAAACGTACAGCATTGGATCTGCATCACTGGTGGCTTAAGGCCTAGTTAATCCCTTTCCCAAGAAAACACTAACCTGAGCGATCTTCTCTTTGCCAGACACTCCCTGCTAACCAGACTCCACGAGCTGACGTGAGCAGGTTCCACCACACAAACCTCTGACGGCAGCAGAGAAGTGGTGTGATTGCTGCCTCTGTATTAAACACAGTAACTTCGTTACTGTTCCCCTATTAGCAATCCCTATGCACTGTTACATACTCTTTCATCACACTCAAAACATGTTATCTCTGTGCAGCACACAAAACAAGCAGCATGCTCCTCAAGCACATCTTTTCAAGGGGCTCAGCAATACACAGTATTGTGTTCACACCGTTTGAAGAAAAGCAACAGAGCTCAATCTACCGCACATTAGGAAACGGGACCAATTTAGCAGGGGCACATACGTAGCTGTGTGGCAGGTAACACGCTACAAGCTTGTGTCTCACTGGTACTTCGTTCACGTGTGCATGGTCTGGTCACTATCATACTGCTGGGACAACCTGTGCATTTCTGTTTTAAAATGCTCTCCCTGCTTCCATCTCTCCTCTAGTGTTTTTACTTCCCTCAAAGGAGAACCTGTAAAAACAAACAAAAAAAGGCCTCCCCTCAAATGCTTATTCTAAGAGAGCGAGCGAGCTGAAACACATGAATCCACACCCTTTACATTTGATTTACCTTACCCCAGAAAAACTGCATAATGTCATTCAACAAACTGCTGCTGTCAGAGGCACCGATTTGGTCTTTAAAACATCAGTGCCTCGTAGAACGCTGCTATTAAACAGTGACAAGGTGACAGCCACTGGCAGGCAGTGCTCAAGTATTGAGCTGGCTTGGGAAATAGCACAGAGCATCAGTACCAGTGCCAGGCTGGCCGGAATGACAGACTGGAGTTACTACAGTATGCTCTGCGTGTGGGTACCTGCTGCTCTTGCCTGTTCTGCTCATCCCACGTCCCATACAGCAGGCGAATGGCGGGGCTCCCAGCCAAGCAAGGAACGCTTCCTCTTTAATTCTTTCGACCCAACAGGGACACTGCGCAGAGTTTATATTCTCTGCGCACCTGTACCGGGCATATCTGAAAACACACAGGCAATACACCTACTAACACTATGACAGTGCTCTGCATCAGCACGATGCCGCCTCAGATCCTACTGCTAAGCTAACAGAAACCTGGGATCCTCAGCAGCAGCAGCAGCTTCCAAACTGGTACCCAATACTTCCAGTGCCCTCCAAACAGAGGGCTGGGCACAGCAGACATTCTGTGGCAACCCAACCATCCTATCAGGAGCACTCTTGCAGGGCCTTACAGAATTACCTGTTTGTCCCGACCTCTTCATAATTCAGGACAGTACAGTCACATGAAGTACCTCGACAGGCATCACCATGATTTTTCTCCAAGTTGCTCTGTACAAACTCAACCTTCATTCAAAAGCGCAAGTCACACACTGAGGAGTTCCCTAATTTGCAGTGACACAGCAGTGCTGAAGCACAACAGGGCTTCCTTTTATAGAATCACAGAATCATTTAGGTTGGAAAAAACCTTTTATGCACAAGTAGCTCTTAGAAGAAGGAGCATCTGTTTACCTACCTAGAAGAAACACGTTGCTGAAAATACTCACATTTCTTTAGTCAAGACAGCAGGCACTTCTCATACATGATAACAGGCTTCACGACGTGAAGCATATGGCTAATAACCAGGATACGTAACTACACAGATCATAAAAGTAAAAGCAAATGAACTATTCAAAATAGACAACACTGAGCCAGAGAGGTACGTAGGATGGCTTTATTCTGCAGTTATGGCACTAACCGAGGCTTTCAAGATGTATCTGGGACACCCTGTCCTTCCACAGACTCCTGTGTGGCAAGGTCCCCTTCCATCAATGACCACTCCCCAACTATAGTAAACAGTAGAAGCGTCTTCTCCATGGCATAAAGGCAGCAGGAAAGACGAGTATGGAAGAGTGATGTGCTCAGTCCACGGCCATAAGATGAAGATTATCAGAATTCAGACCTGGCTCAAACTCTGATTTTCTTATGAAACTGGAAAGAGAAGCCAATCTGACACACTCAAAGCTGACGACCCACTATTCAAGTCATCTCCAGCACTGCTGTATCTAAGCTGTAAAAATGTCAATATAATATATAAAAGATTCCTTGAAATAGACTGTTGTGCCCATGTGTACTGTACATGTCACATCTCAGACTACTTACTTTTCCTTTATTAGCAATCTCTAGGAAAGGTGAAAGCCCTATACTAAATACACTCAAATACTGCCAGTGCTTTCCAGGTCACCAAGAACTACTCTCTGGCAACAGCATCTTTAGAACACAGCTCTTATAAATCAAAAAGACATCTAAGAACTGGCAGGTAGGACATAAAATATGCACTGCAATCTCCAAATCACCCATCTGGCCAGAAGAATGATTAGCTCTTAAAGCTGGGAAGATAAGAGAAACTTCCCCTTCTTTCTTAATTGCTTCAAGAGGCACAAATAATCCTCTTAATGTCCAGAACCTGAAAAATTACTTGCCTACCGTCTTCACAGCTGCCACTGGCTGCTCTGAACTTCTGCAGAACAAAAATATAGTAAGCAAATCCACTGCCTGCCCTTTACAATTTCATTATAAAACCAGACACCATGATCAGTGGCTGCTATTACATACCTGGGCTGCAATAATCCATTTCACTTCTTGCAGAATTAGAGCTTTAAATTCTCAGGAGTGTAACTCAGAAGAGATGCTGTGGTTACTATGTTTTGTATAGGTAGCTCTCCTGTACAGAAAAGCCTAATAATTTTGGTATTCCTAAGCTGACTAGTAACCTAAAAAAATATGCTATAGGGTCTTTCTCAGGAGATCTTCAGCCAATACTCGTGTATTTCAGCTTCATAAACGTCAGCATCCTCTCTTGTAAGATGATGACAGAGAAGGAGGAGTTTCCACTTGCACGTCTATGGTGACCTGTCAGTGCAAGGACATTTAGAGATGTTCCTCATACGACTATAACGCAGTGACAGCTTGCAGCTTGGGTGGTGGGAAGAGCAAGGAGGAGGCAGTGACAAGCATCATGAATTCATCTGTGCTGACAAGATACTGCTACTGAACGGGAACACCTCACCAGGGAAGCCTTAACTGCCTGCTGGGCTGCGCTCCAGAGATGACCTTGCACTCCCTCCTGCACCCCTGCCCAGTGCCCCGGCTGAAGCCAGAGAGACAGGGTGATGGTCTGCCTGCAGTTTCAATGAGATCGTGACTTCATGAGAAATGCTCAGTGACAGACAGGATGGGGTTCATGATGTCCCAGCCAAATGAATCAAATCTCTTTTTTTTTTTTTTTTTTCCCTCCCCCCCAATGCAGATTTTTTAAATGTATTGATTTTTTTGGAATGGGGGACCTGTATGAGCAGACCGTGGCCTCTCAGCTCGCACTGGGTGGGGTATTCTTTTCTGTCAAAGCAGTTTTACGAAACCAGCTTTGTTAAAGAGATGGTGGACAGGACTCTCGGCCCCAGTTCTGAGCAAGCCACAAGCCTGAAGAAAGGAAAGGAGCACGATGGATTTTTTGGACATAGATGCACAGCACAAAAGTGGGAAAACTTCGATCTTTGCTGTGATGATGAAAAATGAACAGGCACAGAGCAAAAAAGGGGACACACCTCGAGCTCATCTGATTTAGAGCAGCACAATGGAAAAGTCACCTGCAGCAGAGGAAGCAGCAGCCCTTTCCATTTTTCCCTGGAGCGCAGTGACAGTGCAGGGCCACCCAGCCCTGCCCTGTCCTCAGGGAGCACAACCACGCGCCAGCCCGGGGCATGCGGGGCAGAACGCCGCCGCGTCACCTGCCGCATACTTACAGCTTAATATACCAAACCGAAGTTCTTTAAACGCTGCTGCCTGGGTCTGGCAAGCGATCACGCCACTCCAGGCTGAGCCATTAGCAGCTGTCAGTTGTCACCTGTGAATTTGGTAAATCCATTGGCTTTTCCTGCCCCACCTCCACCTGAGAATTCTCCCCCTGCTGAGGGCTGAAGTAAAACGATCAAAATGTAACTGCAGTCTCAAGCGCTATTTTGCTCCAGTTTCCATTGGGATAGGAAAGTCCTAGGAACACACCAAGGGGAAGCTGCTGGACTAGAGAACCGAGTACGAGCGCTCCCAGCCAACTCTTCCTCACAACTTCCTAGTGGAAGTCAATCTGCCCGTACTCATCTGTGTCTTCTCATCCTTTATTTGTCTTCAGGCAGCAGCCACAGCACGCACTTTGCACTGATACTGTGCCTAGCACAAGGGAATCCAAAACACTGCAGCACTCCAAGAACAGCCATGAGAACCTTAAAGTCATGCCCGACCGCCGTGCCTTTGCTTACATCCAGTCAGCAATTAGTCCCTGCAGAAAGATTTCTGATTGTTAATCACTAGGTGGAGCAAGCAGTCATCTCGTAGTTACTAAAGGCACAAAACATACTCTAAGAAATCTCAGCATTTCCCTTCTGCCTCAGATGCTGAGAAAGAAAATTAATACCTGTTGTTTTTCAGTCCCTGGTGTTTTCTTCTGTGGTGGTTCCCTGTAGGAGCCAAGGTAACGGATTCGATAAGCTGTGGGTCTGCTCCAGCCTGGAACCTGCCCTGGTTTTCGTTCTCAGTATGTTTGCAAACAGTATTAAGGCTTTCTCCTACAAACTGTGTTAACAAAAGGCTGGGAGGCAGACCCCTGGTGATGAAATCAGGCACGAAAGAGCTCAGCTGTGTTTGTCCAGTAGCCTTCAGTCAGGGAAACTGGAGATAACTCCTGGAAATCAGCTATCCTCTGAGAAGAAATGTTTCTCTGAATTATTCACATCAACCTCATCTGTACTTACTTTACACCAGGGCCAATTCAACCCTAATTGTTTCAACCAGCCTTTATCTGCAGAACAATTTGCTGACATTGTAATCTGAATAAACAGGTTTATTGCACCAATGAACTATGCCTTAAATTACACAAACAATTGTTCCCTACGTGCTAAACTTTATTGCTTAGTATATGATCAAACTAACAAACCCAGCACCGCCACGGATTTTAATCACTACTTAATCGTTATTTTTGCTTTGCAGTTCAGGGAAACTGAGACTATTTTTTCCACTCTTCATTTAATAGACACTGTGAGCCCATTTGTATTCTGCTTCCAACTTCAAGCAATAAAGGCCTTTTTAGCATCACATAATAACTGCATTAAAAGGCCTCTTCATAATCACACAATAACACTTTTTATAGCTCTGCCCTCCCCCATATCTTTTATCTGGTTACAAAGTTCCCCAGTCCCCAAATAATGCTGAATAACTCCCCATTGATCTGAAAAAACTCTGCTAATGCAACTTCCTGTTCATCTGTAGTTAAATACAATTAATTTTGCATTTCAACAAAAGAAACGAGCTCAAATTAAGCCACGATTTTGATAATAAGGCAGGGAGGATGTCTCCCTGCTGGGCTAAGACTGAAGCTAACACAGCAGGCTTTACCTGTTCAGTAAATAACGTGCCACTTCAAGCAGAGGAAAGCGTGTTAATTGCTGGGTGGTGGTTCTCTATCTGTCTAAACTCAGAAGGACTCCAAGTGAAGCAAAGTGTGAATGGGCTGCAGTCTCCCTTCCACATTAGAAGCAGGAAGGCTAACACACACACTGCTCTTGAAGATCTA